>JAOSBN010000179.1:48834176-48852861 GCA_027563595.1 Erythroxylum suave
AAAGATAATGCATATTGACCAATCACAAGAGTAAAAATACATGCTAAAGTTGCTATGAAATTCTTTAGTCAATTCACACTCAAATCATGACTATATAGTCCTAGAATCAATAGAAAAGAGAAAATGCTTGTTTTGTTGTTTTATTCTTTCTCTCATTTTGATTGAAAACTTAAAACAAGCAAGAAACAAACCAATGAAGAATACACATGCATATAAAAAGAAATGCGAAAATGTAAAGAAAGGGAATTTAGTTCCCTTAGGTTGCCTCCCAAAACGTGCTTTGGCTTAGGGTCGCTGGCTCGACTCTATAGTTTACTCATATGACAAAATTATGATCTTCTAGTGCTACAATTAACGCCACTTCCATACGGGATTTTTCTGAATAGGGCCTTAGTTGATCATCATCCATTTAAACATCTTCCTTATCCTCAAATTCTCAATCTCAACTGAGTTCATACACTCCGAAAAGATCTCAAATGTCTCTTCGCCTTTTTCTTCCTCTTTTAATTCCTCTAATTTGCTAGGTAAAAGTAAAGAGTCATTCTTAACAATAAAATGGAACTCAGTGTTTACCTTCAAGCCAAATGACATAGTTTTTCTACCTCGAGCTCCCTCTCAACTTCTTCAACACAAGCGATTCGTTAAGGATTGTCCTCAAAATTCTTAAACTCCTCATCACTTTGTAAAGTTTTCATTGGGTACACCTCGGGCTGAAATAGCTATTGCATATTCTGTTGGAACTGCTGCATATCCTGTTGAATTTGAAGATTGTTAGCAGCTATAACATTAAGCAATTCTTCTACAGATGTACCTGAGTTGTGTTAGCTCTCTGAATCTTTTGCACAAAAGGCACATTTCGGAAACATGACTTCTATAAGCATGATATATTTCAAATACAATTTCCATCATTGTTTTATAAATCATCATCACGATTCATGTACCAAACATATAACAAATACTTAATTCATTTAAGAAGCAATAAATGCAACATTTATAAAGCAACTGAAAATAATACTCATAGCCCATTAACTCCAACTATAAACTTGTAACCTACCTGGATTCCTTGCTTAAAAATTTGCTTAACTTTTCCTTCCTCTTGCTCCTCTTACCTCACTTGGTTTCTTATGACATTGGCAAAATTCAGATTTCAATGGGAATACAAAATGGGAATCTAAATAGCTTATTTACTAAAAATTGATTCTAGAATACTTAAACTCATGCATTTCCTAAGCTTCATGAAGTAACTTTCCTCCCAAAATCCAAAGGATTAAAAATAGGCTTACCTTGAATCTTCACCGAACAAAGAGATTTTTGACTCATATGGAAGCTCTTCTCTTGCTTTTTCTTTTTCTCTTCTTGAATACTCTTAAAATCACTATTAAAAACTAAGAAAAGAAGAAGTCTAAGTTTTGTCTTCTTTCTTTTCTCTCATGGATGAACTCTCTCTCATTTCTCTTTCTCTTTCATGTTTTTCTCTTATTCTCTCCCTTCATTCACGTTTTTTCATCTTATGAGGAAGACAACATTTTCCTCTTCCAATTCTACCCCTAATGAGTGTAAAATGTCAACTTTACCCTTCCTTTAATGCTTCATGGTTTGTAAACTTATGTGACGTACCACAATTGTCCTCAACATATTATTACTGCTTTAATTTGCTAACTAGTGAAATAAAACCCTATGTTTTGGAATAATCGTCAATTGAAAAAACTGTCTATTCATTGTTACGATGTTGGAGTACTCATTCAATCAAGTATGCATGTGTTCGAATTTGGGTTCCTTATGTCATTTGATTTAGCTCTGATTGTTTTATATTGTTCGCTTATTAGGTGAAATGCATAGTACTTGCGATTCATCTAGTATAGTGATCCATACTGCATCTAGGAAATTGTTCACTGTATTTTCTACAAATTTAGTTAAAGCAAAGAAGTTATTGGAAAAGGGTGTCAATAAACCAATACCTGATGGAAGATCCTTTACTATTTCAATTGATGCCTTGGAATGTGCAAGGAGCCTTCTTGGGAATCCATACATTGCAAATCTCTTTACCTTTTTTACCGAGTCTACTATCACTTGGAATATAAAAAATATATAATTATTTCTTTTCCTTTTCAATGGAAAATTAGGCATGAAACTTTATTTATTATTTTGTCTGTAAGAATCGTTAAACGTCTAATTAAAATCTTATATTACTTATCATATATCATTATATTATATTGCTTACCATAAATATGTATTATTATTTTCTTGTTAATAAATATTAATAATTCAGAATAGTAGTCAATTTAAATATATGATATTTAGATCTTATTAATTTTAAAATTTTAGGTATGCTTATCATTTTAAAACCAAAAAAAAATTACCTGTCAAATTTTAAATTACCTATCATATGTTTTTCAACAATATGTTTAAAATTTTGAAAACATTTAACAATTTTTAGATGCTTCATGCTATTTTCACAAATAAAAAATTATGAACAAAGATGTAGTACTATGTACATTAGGCATTATTGAAGAATCATTTTTGTGTAAATCCATCAATTTAAAAAAGTTATAGAGTTTGAATGCATTAGCTACTTAAACAAATTTACAAAGAAGGCAAACAAAAAATCATATAAATGTCAATTATAATAAACCTTAAGATTATTAAGCACACTTAGCATTAAATTTTAACATTATTAATTTTAAGAATACTATCACACACTTCTAAGTCCTCAAAATTACCCTACAAAATACATAAATAAGATTTATAAATCTGTAATATCAACTTTTGGCAATGATTTATGAATTTGTTGCCAAAAGACCAACTTCTAGCAACGATTACAGGGATCGTCGCCAAAGGTTCAACATTTAGTGATGAAACTTTTAAGCCGTCACAAAATGTCTCTCCTTTTGCGACAACTCACATAAATCATCACGAAATGCATTTATTTAGTGACGATCAGGTAAAACATTGCTAAAATCTAGACTTGTGGCAATGAATATGGAAATTGTTGCGAAAAGCTGATTTCTTGCAATGATTTTCATTTCTTCACAAAAAAAAACGTGGCTGAATGTCAATTTTGTTGTAGCGCCGATGATGCTCTCCCATTCACCAAACCCTATCTTAAATCCATAGTGAATCAATTGAAGCCTCCATATTTTGGATCTAGTAAGTCATGCCTTAATGCAGTCTGCATACAGAGCTTTACCATGCAAAGAAGCGTTAGCTTACGTGCTCATTTACGTGAAGGAAGAAGGAAAAATAGACAGTATATTAAGATTAGAGAAATTACACACTTCATTATCATACAGAAGTTAGGGCAAGAAGAACTATGCATTTTGACAACGTAATACTTATATGTTTTGGATAAAGAATCGTATAATAATGATAGTTATTTTTATGTTATTAGTAACTTGATTGCAGTTTTCGAGTAACTACAGACTCCAGTAAGGGAGGTTAGGATAGAATTTATTATTGAGAAAGAAACCAATCGACGACCAGTGAACGAAGGGGAAGCACAGTCCGAGAGAAAGAAGGATTGAGGAAGGGATAATGAATTTATTATTTCCTAATGATCTTCAACTGACGATTACACTTATTTAAACCCTATCACAATGAACTACTTCAAATTAACATTCAAACAAGATAAATGAAAAGAAGATAATATCATAACTGATAAGAAGATAAGGATCTTTTTATTTTAGGACGTAATCTGCCATCCAACAAGGTCTTCTAGATGAACGTTAAGTTGTACGTCGTGAATCTGTTTGCTCCTTGATTGCAGGTTGGATATCCGTAAAATTTCCTCCCAGTTGGACAAACACCGTGTCCTTAAGGTGTAGATTAGGAAATGCGGCACGGATGTGGGTTGCAGGTTCCCAAGTGGCATCGTCAGGGGTCCCATCAGACCATTGGACCAACCACTATTCCTTGGGTAGGCCGTTGTGTAAGACAGTCCTTGTGCGATGAACAATAGTGGGCACAGACTTAGGGCGACCATCACAAAACTCATCTGGCAGCAGAATCGATTGTTGAGGATCTGAGGGACCAAGGTACGAACGCAGGAGTGACACATGGAACATCGGGTGAATTTTAGCTATCTGAAGCAATTTGAGGCAATATGCAACCTTACTAATACGTTCAATAACTTCAAATGACCTATAGTAACGTTGTATGAGCTTGTAGGACTTGGGTCGGGCAACGGAGTGCTGACGATATGGTTGCAACTTAAGTAGGACCAAACTTCCCACTTCAAAATTGACTTTGCGACGCATTCATACACATCTGGGCATCGTGGAGAATAGTCCTGAGCTAGCGAATCAATAGATCACGTTCCCTCAATAGCTCATCCACTACGGGTAGCTTGCTAGTACTGGCTTGATAGGGAATAAGTGATGGAGGCGGAGCCTGAAATGAAGTCATCTTGATAGACTCGTGATAGCTGGTGTTTAAAGAATATTTGGCCCAAGGAAGAAGAGCAGTCCAGTGGTTGGGACGAGTACGAGTGAAAGCACCAAGGTACTACTCAAGCCCACGATTCATCACCTCCGTCTGCCCATCTGCCTGGGGGTGGTAAGCAGTACTCCATTTCAATGTAGTTCCACTAAGAGTCATTAGTTCTGTCCAGAAGTTACTGAGAAAAACGGGGTCGCGATTGGACACAATAGTGGAGGGGAAGCCATGATGTTTTGTGACAACATCCATGAATACAAATGTCATGCGGTGAGCATCAAAATTAGCTGGTAAGGTTCCAAAATGCGCATACTTCGTCAAGCGATCAACGACCTTCAATATAACATAAGCGCCACGAGAAGGAGGTAACCTGGTAATGAAATCCAAGTAACCTCATCCTGAACTTGGGTAGGAATGGGTAGTGGTTGAAGAAGACCACCCGGTGGTTGTGTAGAAAACTTAGTTGTTTGGCATACGAGATAAGAAGCCACAAAATTACAGACGTCTTGACGCATCCTAGGCCAGTGAAATGATGAAGCCAGTCTCTAAAATGTACGATGCACACCCGTACGTCCAGCGGTCGGGGATGTGTGATACTGACGTAACAATGGGTGTTTGAGGGTAGAATGATCACTGATGCATAGCCGGTGGTTGTAAAACAAAGACCGTCACAAATTGAATAAGGAGGTTGTAGACAACCCTCAGATGTGGCCTCATGGAAGCAGAGCAAGTCAGGTAGGGACCTATTCTCCAATCGAATGGTATCCATGATCTATACAGAATTTGAAGCCCATTAACTTTCGAATATATAATTGTTGATCCGGAGTTTGAATAACCTATTGCAGGAGTTCTCAGAGTCTTCTCTGATCTGTGCTAATGAGAAACTCACGGCCAAGAAGGTATTGGCGCCATTTTTGGACAGACTCCACAATTGCGTACAACTCCCTGTGATAGGTGGACGCCGCTAGCTGACAAGGTCCCAATTTTTTGCTAAAAAAAGATAGAGGCTTACCATCTTGCAGGAGCACCGCCCCAATCCTGAATGATGAGGCATCAATTTCGAAGACAAACAGCTTGCAAAAATTGGGAAGTTGTAGAACAGAAGCAGTGGTCATGGCTTCTTTGAGACGGTTAAAGGCCTCGGTTGCACGATCGGACCACCCGAATGCTTCCTTTTTTAAGAGATCGTTCAAAGGTGCAGCGTGTTGGGCGTAACCTTTAATCAATCGGCGATAATACCCCATAAGACCCAAAAATTCCCGAAGTTGTTTGACCTTCTTCAGAATTGGCCAGTCCGTCATTGTCGAATTTTTGGAGGGATCGGCTTGGATGTGTCTGTCTGAGATTAAATGACCGAAATATTCAAGTGATGATCTGCAAAAAGAACACTTTGAGAGCTTTACAAAAAATTGGTTATCGACAAGGAGATCCAAGGTCTGAGTAAGGTGCGTCGTATGCAGTTCCAAAGAAGGACAGTAAATTAAGATGTTGTCAAAAAACACAATAATAAATTACCGAAGAAAAGGAGCAAAAAGCCTATTCATGCAAGCCTGGAAAGTTGATGGAGCATTTGTAAGTCCAAATGGCATCACAAAAAATTCGTAATGGCCCTCATGTGTGTGAAAGGCAGTCTTGTAGATATCTTTGTCATGCATCCGAATTTGATGATAACCGGATCAGAGATCAAGTTTGGTAAAGGCCTTAGTAGTGCCCAATTCATCGAACAACTCGTCCACCGTGGGGATAGGAAAATGGTCTGGTACTGTGGTAGCTTTCAAAGCCCGATAATCAACACAAAAGCGGAATGACCCCATCCTTTTTTTTTGACAAGTAACCCAGGCAAGGAAAATGGGCTCTGGCTTGGTTGAATGATTCCCTGCGACATCATCTCTAGAACCAATCGCTCAATTTCTGACTTCTTGAAGTGTGGATATCGATAAGGCCTAACATTTACTGGAGGAGTGCCCGCCTGTAAGTGAATCCGGTGGTCGAAGAGGTGTCTTAGTGGTACCCTTAGGTATGCGAAATACCGCCTTATGTTGTTCCAATATACGCCAAATAGAATTGGGTAGGTCCACTGGAAAATTTAGTGATGATGCTGGAAATAGCATTTCCGAGGACAACAATAATAGCTCATAACATTATGAAATTTCCCTTGCAACCTGCAACGTATAAAAATGGTGAAGTGACATCATCCTAGGAGGCTGTAGGTCACCGTAAAGAAGAATAGGCTGATTCTCCCAATTAAACTCCATGGTAAGATGGGCGTAATCATAGGCTACCTTGCCCAAAAGTTGCAGCCATTGAACACCCAATACGACATTTGGTCCGTGGATGGGTAATAGATAAAGATCGACTGAGAAGGAGTGGCCTTGGATTAAAATCGGAGTGGCGACACACTGTGTTGTGCATGCCAAAGAGTTGTCGTTGCCCACATACACACGAAATGGAGACATGGGTGACACTACTAAATGCAATTTTTCCACCACACGCGAGTGCACAAAATTGTGCGTGCTCCCTCCATCAATAAGCACTTCAACAGAAGAGCCATAAATCACGCCTTGTAATCGTAGGGAACGGGGTGAAACTGAGCCAGCTAAGCTATTAAGGCTCGAAATATCTGCTTGTAAAGCCGTCTCATCCTCGGCTTCAGGTGCTGAAAGATCGACGTCGTCGTCCCCACAAATTAAAAGAAAAAATCGACCATTACAGCGATGTGTCTTGAACCAGGGAGGGCTGGTTGTGCAGGAGGTGGTTGCCTTCATAGTAGCTAAAGGGGTCTGAGTCGAAAACCTGGGCGGCGGGGAATTCTAGGTGAGTGGTCGGTGTTGTTGAGGTGGCAGGATATTTGAATGTTTGGCAACCATCTCACAAGCAAGTGCGATTGATACGCAGCTCCCAGCGAACAGGATCCTTGAGGCCAGATAGGAACATCGAAATCAGAGAGGTCTCAGCAACCCCAGTGACGCGATTCAATATGCGTTCGAACTGGTTTTGATATTCCAACACTGTTGTTTATTGTTGTAATTTTGACAGCAACCCAAAATGATTCTCGTATAATTCTGGATCAAATCGAAACTTAAATTGATCAATGAAGGTGGGCCACGACATAAGGAGAGCATTATTCTTCATTTGTCGGAACCATTCAGAAGCCGGTCCTTCCAACATGAGACCAACGATCTGAAGTTTCTCATCATCCGGAATACCATGAAACGTGAAGTACTCGTGGGCTCGGAATAACCACCCATGGGGTCTGAGCCATTTGTTTTTGGGGGTAAAGTCAGATTTTTGGAAAATGGCTGATGGAACCACTGGATGTATCAGCAGTAGGGTGAGGCGATGGTATTGGTTGAGGGCCGAGAATGCTAGTCTCATTTGGAACCGAGGGTGGACGGAAATCTATGGATGTGTTAGGGTTAGATTCCATTCGATCCATGCATTGCTACAAAAGAGTATGGCTCCTCTGCATGGCCTGAACTTCCTAATGAATAGACAGGCAGTGGAGTTTACGTTGCGCCGTCAAATAGGCGACAAGGGTTTCGAGGGGGACTGGTGGGTCGTTGGTAGATGAGGTCGACATTGAAAGCACCAATAATGTTACGTTATTAGTAACCTGATTGCAACTTTCGAATAGCCACAGACTCTAGCAAGGGGGTTAGGACAGAATTTATTATTAAGAAAGAAACTAGTCGATGACTAGTGAACGAAGGAGAAGCACAGTCCGAGAGAAGAAGGATTGAGGAAGGGATAATGAATTTTATTATTTTCTAATGATCTTTAATTGACGATTACACTTATTTAAAGAAGGTGTTACCCTGTCACAATGAACTACTTCAAATTAACATTCAAACAAGATAATTGAAAAGAAGATAATATCATAACTGATAAGAAGATAAGGATCTTTTTATTTTGGGACATAATCTACCATCCAACGAGATCTTCTAGATGAACGCTGAGTTGTACGTCGTGAATCTGTTTGCTCCTTGATTGCAGGCTGGATATCCGTAACAGTTATGCATGTTGTGATGATAGTTATTAATTTGTCCTTAAATCTACCGTCATCGGTGGTGGATAGACTAAGACTTGCCATCAAGGTTATCTTTTGGTCGAGATAGATTGATCGAATGCTTCTTCTAGGCAATAGGAGCATTTTTAGAACCCCAACATGCAAGTGCTAGAAAATATTTAACTCAAATATATGTCATCTTTTTGTATGTTGATGACTCATACGATGTGCATGGAACGATTGACGAACTTGAGATCTTCACCAAGGCGTCTGAGAGGTTTGTTAATTAAAACATCATCATCACGCCCAATCCGAATCCTGCATTAAAGCGAGGTCTGGGGAGGTTTGATAGTACGCAGCCTTATCCCTACAGAGTAAAGAGGTTGTTTCCAGTAAATTTACATGCAAATGTGACAATGAAAATGTAGAACTAATATGTTAAAAGAGTAGGTAAATAAAATTAAAATAAATGAAATAAAATTACTCAATATGAATGAGTAAAATCATGAACAAGATCTTTAGAATTAAAAGCAAAATATCGTTCAAAAATTGAAGTTTAGAGCTATTTTTTTTCTATTACTTGAAACCAGAGAGAACCAGAAGCCTTCAAATGATAGAAATTCATTATTTAACTAGCCTAAGAACGTTTTACACCCGAGCTCAATGCTTATTGGCACGCACTTGGTTTACTAAAGGTCAATAATTTAGTCCTCAGGAACATATACCCTAGCCTCTAATTACAATATATACAACCGAAACAAATAAACAGACACACTATGCATCAAACATAAAATAATCAAAGAATTAACAACATCTACATTGTACTCAAGTAAAGTGAAAAAGAAGAATTATTCAAAACTATACATCATAGAACAAAAGAGAAGCCAACAAACCCTAATTGAACCTGATTCCCAGAGGAAAAATGCTCCAAGACCACAAACACTACAGAAAACAAACTTTCTTGTCTAAAGAAAGCAAATTCAGATACTAAACCTGAGAAAGTCTTAATATTTAAGCTCCTTTAGAACCCTAATGGCATGTTGGTTCAATGGAATAAGTATTCTATTCCTAGCGTATTCCTAACATTTACCTATTCTTGTGTTTGGTTAGAAAAAGAAAGTTAGAATAGGGTTTCTCAGGTTTAATTATTCCCGGATCTTGGGGAATGGCTAAAGACGATATACCCTTGTCTTTAGCTATTCTAGGTATGTCGGAATAATCTTTACGACGTTGAGGATCAAAATATCTTCATCTCCCTTGCGAATGTTCACAATTTGATAAGAAGCTCTCATCGTTTCCTTTTCTAGAAACCGCTAGTTTCTCAAAGACCCACAAACCAACATTATTACCATCACTCAGCATAAGCAAATAAGCGATCATCATTATCAAAAAGTCACCTCATTAAGTTAACAAGGAATTGTCAGTTGACTGTAAAAATTACTTTTAATAGAGCTGCTAATAGCATCGGTGGCGAACTCCCACACTACATGCACATTATTGTCCAATCAACGCTGGACTTATATGATGAAATTGCGCAAGAAACTACCAAGGAACAAAGTTCTTACTGTGTGGCTTCTGCAAAAGAAGCGGTAAATCAAATATTAATTTGCTTGAATAATTGCATATATACCAAACACTAATATCATATTGATATGGCATGAATTCATAGGTTGCACGATTGGCAAAAGCATATAATGATGAAGCAAGATGGTTCAACGACGGGTATGTGCCAAAATTGGATGAATAGCTGCTGCTTGGGTTAATGAGCAGTGCCTATCCAATGGGAGTGACTGTTTCAACATGTGCACTTGGTGAAATGGCTACTAAATAAGGCTTCGATTGGCTTCTCTCAATGCCTAAAATTCTTCATGCTGCATCCGCGGTCTGCCGGATCCAAGATGACGTTAGGACTCATGAGGCTAGCTTAAGTTTACATAAGTTGTTTGTTGTAATAAATTCATTCAAGTGATTCTTTACTTAATCGATGCTGTGCTTCAAATTGAATGCAGTTTGAGCTAAAACGAGGATTTGTTGCATCAACAGTGGAATGCTAAACACAGCGTGTCGGAGCAAGAGGCAATCGATTTTCTCGAAAACAAAATCATGTGTCTATGGAAGGACATGAATGAGGAGTTCCTGAAACCCAGCACTAGAGACATTCCGTTGCCTGTTCTCTACGTTGTGATAAACCATACTAGTCTGCTGGAAATCGTCTACGAAAAAGGAGGCCTCACATTCTCCAAGAATGTTCTTAGAAGTGGTATGATGGATTTGGTTGTCATCCCTTGGCTGTTTAACTAATTGACTCCTAAGTTCCTATATAATATTTGCCCTTGTAGTTAATCAATTTGATCGAAAGAGACATATAGTCTCGAGCCTCCCCATCAATGTTCTCAACTTGAACTTCCTAACGTGAAATCATAATAATAATAATAATAAAAGCATTACCTCTACCGTGAGGTTATGTTCAATTATCTGTCTTGAAGTCTATGAACTTTGTTTTCCTTTACAGTGATGACAAGAAGATGAATTTTAGCTTTTGAAACATTAATAGAGAAAGGGGAGGGTGCCACAGGCAAGTACCCTGAATCCATGTCTAGGTATAATCAATTCAGCGACATTCATCTCAATGATAAGTTATTGCATAAATGAAGATTGAGTAGCCTTAAACAGAGACGAATCACAAGCCCCTTTTCGATCGTTTCACCAGGTATTTTCTTTTATCTCAAACTGATCAGAACCAACCAAATGGAGATCAGCTTTCTGTTGAAATGGAGTCCGAGCAACGGCTTATAAATCAGAGAAATCAGGATTACGTAAGGACACTTTATAATAGAAAAGCAGAAGCAAAGGCATACGATTAGACGGTAACAACATACAACGAGATCTGAGCAACAAGATAAATTCATTCATAAAATTTGGTCTCTTTACTCGAAGTAAGCTTCGAATTACAACAGAAATGAAAGT
Source organism: Erythroxylum suave (assembly GCA_027563595.1). Classification (NCBI taxonomy): domain Eukaryota; kingdom Viridiplantae; phylum Streptophyta; class Magnoliopsida; order Malpighiales; family Erythroxylaceae; genus Erythroxylum; species Erythroxylum suave. The sequence goes on from JAOSBN010000179.1 coordinate 48,845,581, forward strand.
AAAACTTTGAATTTACAACAGTAGAGAAATTCCAAATGGGGTATTCAAAGAACTTGCCTATCAGCAGCCTCAGCAACGATGGGCAACCTAGGAAGCTGTCCCAAAAGGCAAGAACTTGATCCATAAATCAAACAAACCAATAGGAACAGAAAGACTGTACTGTCCAAGCTCATCACCAAATCTAACCCCAACCCATCTCTTGGATTAAAACTTCTCTCCAACAAATCTGGAAAAATCAGCAGCACATCAAGCACAATAGCCTGCATGGTATTGAACCTCACATATCTACTGAAATTGGGATTTCTCACAACCACAAAGTATAGAGTCAGAAACACCAAAAACCCATTTAAAGGAAAGCTCTTGAAGACCTTTATAGCAGGGAAGAGAGGTTGAACAAGGAATTGAACCGGAGAGAACTGAGTTATAACGTATTTTCCGTATTGAATTCCGTCGAAGAAGGGGTAAAAGTAACAGACGGCTGAGATTATCCGGTCTGGTGTGTCAGCGGAGTCGCTGCCTTTGGATCTGGCTGTGATGGTTCTTGCAGGTTTCTTGGGGTTTTTGGGGTGAGTTTCAGGGATTGATGAGAGGCTTGATAGAGAGAGAAAAGATGGGGTTTTTAGAGAGGGAATATAGGGTTTGAGTGAAGAAGAACAGAGTGGAGTGAAAGAGAAGAGAAGAGTGGAGGACATGGGGGCTGTTGAAAGACGGAAAGTGAAGAAATTGGAATGTGGAGGATAGACAGTCAATGGCGTGTATGTTCAAGTATCTGTGGAACTAAATATCTATTTAAATGAGGGATGAAATAGGACGTGAATTGTTTCCCACTTTGAAAGAAATGTACGTGCTTTATGCAGGGAGGAGATAGTACGTTAATTGCTTGCCACTTTGAAAGAAATGTACGTGCTTTATGCTGGAAAATCAATTATGATTGAATTACTGGAGAAGAAAAAAATACTTACAATTTATTGATTGATTTATTCAATAGAATAATTTTAAAAATATAAGTTAATAAATAAAAATTAAAATATATTTAATCCAAAATCTGATAAAATATTTCTTAACTACGAATTAAAAGTCTAACTTCTAATAATATTTACAAAGTAAAAAATAACTCTATTTTAAACCAAAAAAAAAAGAATGCAAACACGTTGATTTTTTCTGTAGAAAAAATTTTGGGATTTCTTTATAATTAGAATTAATAATTTAATTTTAATAAAATCATATTTATCAAATTTGATTCATGAAATATCTCAAACAGCAAAATTAAATCTAGCTTAGTTTAAATTAAATTTTCTCTCTTTAACAATTCTTTATATGTGACTTACCAAGTTCCTAATTTGATAATAATAATTATAAATTACAAATTTGATTGATAATTAGAACCACATAAATTATAACTTTTTAATATATTTTAATTCTTCATTTAAATAATATATAATCATATATTAAGATTAACGTCTATCAATATATCATTATCACCTAAATATTATGAATATAAAAGTGGTATGAGTTAACATGCTTATGTATGGTTATAATATATAATTAATTCTTTTGTTATCTAATGTTTCAACTGAACATGGAATATATAATTGTCAGCTTTATTTAAATACAATCACTTTCGTTTTTGCTAAATTTGTAATTGATTTATAATTGATATTTAAAAATGTCATTTTCAAAAAATCTCAGTTCACTTTGACTAGAGAATTCTTTAAATTGTTACTAATAAAGAATAGTGGAATATTTTTCCTATTTAATTTAGTTTAACGAATAATTTGTTAAGTTACTTAACTATCTCCAGATACTTTATACTGTATTCAAGTTCTATCGACTAATCTACTATGGTTAGAATATGTTATTAGTACTTTCAATAATGATAATTCATATATAAGATACCATAGAAATCTCAAGTTAAGAATCAATTACATAATCATCATTATAAGAAAATCCACAAATACAATAGTAATATTTTATTTAAATCTTCATAATTAAGTCACTTCAGTGAACTTATTCTCTAATAAATACACAAAGTTTGTTTAAATATCTTCATACATTAGTCTATGAGATCTGCTTCCTCCATAAGTAAGAAACACAATACGTGTTAATCTTTTCGCTCTATTGATGTCCAATCTTAAAAGAGCAACATCTAAAAACAATTTAGAGATAATGTGTAAATACAATAAGAATCTCATAATTATAATCTCATCTTAATTTTATTTATAAAATATATGTATCCATTGGACTTTATCTTATATATTAATTAAACAAATAAACATGATATAAAGATTGACTTTGAATAATTATGTCATAAAAACTATAAACAACTGATCAAATTGAGGACATAAAACTTTAGTCTCCTATTTGCACCAAAAATAATCACTTAAGTATCTTATACTATATCAACATATATCGATCATGCTTTTATTGAAACAGTGGTTCAGTAAGAAAATTCTTTAAAATTCTCATTAATGAGTACAACAACAACAATCAGTGAGACTCTTTTTGAGTGTGGGGTATAAGAAGGTCCAGTAGTACATAGTCTTACCCCTACTAAGTTAAGAGGTTGTTTCTAATAAACCTACAAGAACTCTCTCTCTCTCTCTCTCTCTCTCTCTCTCTCTCTCTCTCTCTCTCTCTCTCTCTGTGTGTGTGTGTGTGTGTGTGTGTGTGTGTGTGTGTGTGTGTGTGTTAATTTAAATATATATAATATTACTAATACCATAAAAAATGTATAAATAAAAATATAAAAATATGTAGTAAAATACATAATACAATAAATATAGATTAAGGTCTTTGGTAACAATAAAACATAGAATAAGTAAATAGATACATAAACCATAAGGAAGATAGGTGCAATAATAAATCAAACAAGCCATTACAAGAAAATAATTAGGTTAAGTAAGAAATTGTTTAGGCTAAATAACTAAGAAAGAAGTATTATGAAATAAAAAATTAGGCTAAATATAAGACTTAAGACTCAGGAGGAAGAAAGAATGACCTCTATATGTGAGATTCTTTATCTGTATCTTAGTACACTAAAGTTTTATATTGCATGCCACATCCTCAGTAAGTTCCAGCTAAGCCATATCATTTTTTATCACTTCCCTTGTCCTTCTTAGTCCTTCCTCTTTTCTTTTAAGTCTCTAAGTATTATTTTCCCACATCTTCTCATTGGAGCATCAAAGTGTCTTCTCTTAACATATCTAAACCATCTAAGTCTCATCTCTTTTAATTTTTCATTAATACTAGCCATGTTTAATAGGTCTCTTACCTTTTCAATCTTGATCTTATCTTTTTTAAGGTTACAAATCCAACGAAGAATCTTCATCTTTGCCACCATTAGTTTATAACAATGCAATTATTTAATAGGCCAACATTTTACCCCATATAGCATAATTGATCTAATCGCTAAACAATAAAATTTACTTTTAAGTTTGAGTGGTATCTTCTTATTACATAAAACTCACAATTTATTTCTCCATTTAAGCCATCCTGATTTAATACGATAAACTATATATCGATCTCTCTATTACTTTGGATGATAGATCCTATATGCTTTAAACAATCTTTCTATAGTATAACTTCTGAACCGATCTTTACCTCCACATGAAGGGCCACCTTACAACCTGAAAAATTATACTTTAAATATTCAATCTTAGTCTTGCTCAATTTAAAGCCCTTCAACTCTAATGCATCCCTTCAAAGTTCTAGCTTGACATCGACACCCTCTTTTGTCTCATCCATTAAGATAATATTGTCAGCAACTAACATACACTAAGGCACATCCCCATAAATAATCTTGGTGAGCTCATCCATTATTAGTACAAATAAGAAAAGGCTTAATAAGGAGCCTTGGTGTAGCCCAATATTTATTAGTACAAATAAGAAAAAGCTTAATAAGGAGCCTTGGTGTAGCCCAATATCGATAAAGGAATTCTCTGTATCTCCTATCATCCTTACTCTAATCTTTACCCCGTTATACATATCTCTAATAACCAAATATATATGTCATAAGAACTCCCTTAACCTCCAAACATTTTTATATTATTGCCCTGGGTACTTTATCATGTGCCTTCTCTAAATCAATAAAAACCATGTGTAGATTTTGTTGACTTTCCCTGTAATATTCCATTAATCTTCAGAGGAGATATAAACCTTTTGCTGTGGACCTTCTTGGCATGAAGCCAAACTAGTTCTCTGAGATAGTAGCATTGTTTCTCACTCTCTTCTCAATTGTCTTCTTCCTTAACTTCATGGTGTGACTAAGTAGTTTGATATCTTTATAGTTGTTACAATTTTAGATGTCCCCTTTATTCTTGTGTAAACGAATTAACATAATAAGTCTCCACTCATCTTAAATTTGGGCAAACTTGAGGATCTTATTAAAAATCTTGGCTAGCCTGGTAAGAGACTCTACTCCTAGGCTTTTCTACACCTCTATGGGTATCTCATCAGGCCCAATTAACCTTCCACTTTTCATCTGCCTTAAAGCTCTTTTAATTTCTTCCCTTGTAATCTACCGACAGTGAGTATAGTTACGAAATCTCTCAGATTGCGCTAAGATCACCTAAGGAGATGTTATCCTTTATTCCTTCTTTGAAAATGCTCTAAAGGTACCTCTGTCATCTTCTTTTGATGTCATTTTTAGCCATGAGCACCTGTCTTACTTTATTTTTTATACAATGAACTTGATCTTGGTCTTTCACTTTTTGTTTTGTAGCTTCCTTTTCAACTTAAATATTTCATTTTCTTTCTTTAGTTTTTGATCGTTAGTACAATTTTTCATAAGTTTTGGTTTTAACCACAGAGACTATTTTCTTTGCTTCTTTCTTTACCAGTTTGTACCTTTCTCTATTAACTAAAATTTGTACCACTAAGGTGTTATCCAATATAGCTTTATAAGTTCCCTTCTTAATCTTAAACTTTTCTTATACATCTTCCTTCATCACCAAGACTCTATCTTATTACCCTTAGGCCCTTTAGAAACCCCCAAGATCTCTTTAGTTGTATTTATTAAAAGAATTGCTACTCTCTCCCACATCTAGTTAGCATCTCCTTTCAATTTTCATTTTTGTTTATATAGTACTTTATCCCTAAGTCGTTCCACCAAATTCCCTTTTAGATTCCACCATTTGATTCTGATGCGACTCCTAAGACTTCTCTTCTTCCTCCAACCTTCAATTATAAGATCCAAAACTAACAGTCTATGTTGAATTGGCAAGTAAGCACTTAATATCGCCTTACAATCCTTACACCTAGGTTGATTGTAATATTTGGTTTCTGGAACATTATTAGGGTTAGAACCCTAGATCATTTTGAATAATAGCATTGTGAGCATTTCATTTACATGCATACCATTAGTATACACACATGAACTATAATTTGTGCACATTACAAAATATAGTATGTGCACTAAATTGACTTATTTTGGTGTATGAAAGATTTTAGAAAAAGAACATTATGTGAATTGTTATGTTTCGAATTTTGATTTAATTGGATTACAATTGGTAATTTGGAATTAATTATGATTAATTGGGATATTGATGAATTAATATGTACATTTGGATTAGGAAAAATGCCAAGTGATAGGATAAATTGATACATGAAAAATTAGTGTTACTAGGCCTATAATGAGTGAGATTTGGCATGGTTAAATGAGTGACAAATGGACTAGTAATTAAATGAAAAATGGAACAATTATAGAGTAACAAGTGGACCAATTAATGTGTGACATGTGGAAAAATTAATAGGGGATTAATGGCAGCTTAATTATGGAACAAATGGATTCCATGCCTTAAGACATATGTCTAAGTTTATATGAAGACACCTAGCACTTAGTAGAGAAGGTTACAACACGGATGGTTTCTATTGTTTTTCCCTTTACTTCTCCACTGAAACTTCTCCTATCTTCTCTCTATAAGTTGGTTTAACCCTAGCTAAAATTGTTGCAAAAAATTCAAATTTTAATCCTTCACAAAACAGCTAAGAAACCAGCTGAACGTTACCTTCATGTTATTGTTAAAAATCAATTTATTTTCACCTAGGAATTGCATTAATTTTGCTTGCTTAGAGGGATAGGTTATCTTGATGTTTTGAGCAAAATTGGAAGCCTAATAAGTAAGTAGCAATCTAATCTTTATGGAATGATTAATAGTATGAGAATGATGATTGAATTGGAATGAAATGAACATGATGTTGGCGATAATATGTGCTGAAATATGTTGAATAAACTTGGAAGTTTTCTATACTTGTCCTTGGTGTATGAAAACTGTGGGTTATATGTTGATTCATGGATGAGTTAGGTCTGGATTTGAAGTATAATGAAGGTCGATTTGTGATTAAGAAAGATGTTAATATACTGTTCTTGAATTGAGAAAGAACTAGACTATATATATGACAATGTATAATAGTTTCTAGTTTGATTTTTGATGTATGAAAGATCATGATTTGAGAGCCATCCATTGAATAATTTTAAGCTAGTAATGGAGTTTAATTCAAATATAAATGAGGTTGCATAATGAACATGAATTCTAGAAAATTGGAAGTGTAAATAATGGTTCTAAGTATGGTAATTCGAGGTGAAATGAAGGAAGAAAAGCAGGGCACAATCGTGGCCTAGTAAATTGGTTTTTGTCACGATCGCGGTAGAGTCCCCATGATCATGGCCTGATGTATAAGGTTCTGTCATTATGGGTAAGGCCTGAACATGAATACTTCTCTTTTAAGTGATGTTTGAAACAACTAATGATTAGGTACTTTCCTATGATGCATTTAAGCTTGAAATGAACTAGTTTGATGATTGATTGATGAATTTAGATTTAAAAAGTTAATTGAGGTATAAACCTAAGTATCAATAAGATATATCTAAGTGACAATGTTTGAATAAGCATGAATTGTGATTAAGGAAATATACCCAAGAAAGTCATTGATCATGCCATTGAACATCACACACATACACACACACACACACACACACACACACACACACAGAGATATGTATATATATATATATATACACACATATATAACAGCGTCATTTTTGACAAAGTGACATCCAAGCTCGACCAGTGGCTTGGTCGGACTAAACAATTTTGGCCTGTGGCCAGCTCAACCTAAGCTAAAATTGGATTGGATCGGGCTGGCTCGGGCCAAAATTGATATTCCTAATACACTGAGTCATTTTCACTCTAGCACCTTGTTTTTCTATATATATATATATATATCTGTGTGTGTGTGTGTGTGTGTGTGTGTGTGTGTGTGTGTGTGTGTGTGTGTGTGTGT
>JAOSBN010000179.1:48867795-48896072 GCA_027563595.1 Erythroxylum suave
ACTAGGTAATTGGGGGGTGGGGGCTTCTTAATTAATCAGACACTATATCAAACTTATGTACAAGGAAGAACCTGTGACCAGTTCTTTTGAGCAGACGATGAAGTTGCTCTATAAAAAGGATTCAAACAGAATCCAAGTAAGCTAAAGTCCAAGTCGCAAGAGCGCACAAAGTCGATTAATGCCATGCAGAGCTCATGTAGAAAGTGCATGCATCATCGAGACATCCTTGAGGCAAAGAAATGAACATTTTCCGCAAAACCAACCTCAATTTCACATCCTTGAAATTAGCAGAAAAAAAAACCCTTTCCAGCTCTAGAAACCAGGTTCAAGGGCTTGAACTTCGGGGGCGATTGGATTGGTAGAGATTATGGAGAAAGAAAGGGAGGAAGCAAAATATCCGATCTGATGGTGGTTTTGGGTGGATCTATGGTGTTAATAACGACCATCATTGCTTACATGTGGGTGATTCTGGACCGTTCCTTATCGATAAGTCTAGATGGTGTTACGGATAGCTTTGGAGCCACACGATTGCTATGGTTCAACATCTTCACCATTCATTTTGTATTTAAGGTGGTAAGTATCCAACCTGCATTTTCAACTCAAGTCCCACCAAGTGTCTTGAATTAAGGTTAGAAAATTAAATGAAATGTTTATAAAATTAAGAATATATACAGCACGAGTTTCCCTGATCAAAATAGATCACAATATCCTCACTGAGCATAATAACATTTTAAGGTTTTAGAACTAGTAAATTGAGCTACACCTTTCGTGGTAATGTTATATTCCTTTATTGTCACAAATGAGTCCCAAACACAAAATGGGTATTTTAGTAATAGTGTTGTTTTAGTCCGTTAGATAGGTGCCTTAAATTCAGACTAAAACTGAAGCATGATACTAGGCCTTCAAATGCATGCAAGTAGAGGGTTGTGACTTGTGATATAGGCAATCCACGATAGCTATATATAACTTCTAAAATCTATTAAAAGTACTGTGTGACATTAAATAAATGATAGTTAAGTTTTAGGCCCTTAGCCAAGTCTTTCTTGGATCACCCACCCTCGAGATCAAGACAAGTTATCATATGGAAGCTTTAGTTCAGTTTTGGATTCATTAGGCAAATCAAGAGTTTGTTTAATTGCTGGACGATTATTAAATCCAAAAGCCTTGCACTAAGTATCATTATCGACTAAACAGATATGCAATCCAGTTAGGAAGATAGCATCAATTTGCTCATCACCTTTATGGTGGCTAAAGAGACCCTAAGTGCTCCACTAGTTGGCGTGTGTGTGTAAGTGGAGCATTTGTCTCTTAGTTTCAAGATTTTGACCTTTTGATATATATATATGTATACTTGATCAGATGACAACAAACTCTACATAAAGCTTCTTTGTAGATGGTATGAAAAAGATAAAACTATATTCATAAATGAAAAGACAACTTCTTGTTAAATTGCACATTCTCGTTCTATCATCATAAAGGAGCACATGCTCATTTAAATAACATTAAGATACAAAGATATTAAGATCAATTTTGATACTAGTATCTAATACAAATACAACCAAGGTCCAAATGCGCTTTGTGTTAGCTCACGGCCAAATTGAGTTTTCCGTCATCTTTTCCAAATTAGTGTGATTTGAGTAATCCACATTTTTCAACAACCACAATAACAATATAAAAAGAAAATTACTATATATACTGGCTGCACGCACACCTGTAATTCGTGTACTGGACATGAACTCTTAGGGTTTGTTTGGATAGATGTTAATTAACAGAACGGAATGAAAAAGAACGGAACGGTTTATAATAGAATGGAATGTAATATAGTAAAAAGTTGTTTGGAATGAATGGAATGGTTCATAATGTAATGTAATGAAACATTGTTTGGAAGATAGATAGACTGGAATAGAATGTATAATAAATGACTATTATACTCTTGATATTAAAATGATTGCTGCAAGAAGTTTAACGCTATGATTTTAAAACAGAAATCGTGTCTAATTAAAAGTCACACACAATCGTGACAAATAATTTTTTATATATTTTCTATTTTAAAATAATAAAATTTTAATAAAAGTTTTATTATTTTATTATTAATTATATACAAGTTATTATTAATTATATACAAATATTATTATTAATTATTTAATAAATTTTATTCTATTATATGTGATTTATATTTAATATTTATTTATTTTTATTTTTATTTTATAAAAATATATAAGTACAATTAAAGAATAATTTTTAATATATTTTCTATTTTCATTAATAAAAATTTTATTAACAATTGTTTTATTTTATTATTAACTATATACATTTTATTTTTAATTATATAACAATATTATTATTAGTTATTTCATAAATTTTATTCTAATTTATGTGATTTATATTTAAAATTTATATATTTATATAGAAATATATATAAACAATTACACAATAAATTTTTATATGTTTTCTATTTTTATTAATAAAAATTTTATTAAAATTTTAATTTTATTATTAATTATATACAATTTTTATTAATAATATATAAATATTATTATTAGAGTAAGGATAAATAATATAAAAATATTATTGATTATATAGAAGGGTTAGAGTTAGAAGAAATAATTAATATTAAGAAAAATTATTGAGGGTATATTGGATAGTATCTATTTATTAGTTTACGTTCCATCCTAAACCTCCCAAATCGAAGGTTTCTTATTTTCACTATTTAGAATAGAATGGAACGTAACACGAAACCCTTCGCTTCTATCCTATTCCATTTTATTCTATTATAAAACCCTCAACTTTCTTATTTTCACTGTTTAGAATATAATGGAACGTAACACGAAACCCTTCGCTTCTATCCTATTCCATTTTATTCTATTATAAAACCCTCAACCAAAAGATGAAAGTGTGTTACGTTCCATTCAATTCCATTCCTAACCCTCAATCCAAATAGACCCTTAAGGACATCTCCAACTCACTTCTAAAATGGAGAATAAACACCATTTTGGAGGAAAAAATCACTCCAATCCACCTTCATTTTCTCTTCGATTTGGGAGGAATGCTACACTACTCCTCCAAATTTGGAGGGGCACTGTTGCCCCCTCTATTACTATTCACTTTTTTCTTTTTTTTGTCTTTCTTTTTCCTTTCTTTTTTCATTAGTTTAATTTTTTTAATTTTTCATTCTTTATTTTGTTATTTAAACAATATTTCAATATTTTAATTATATATTTATTTAAATAATTACAACTTTATAATAATTTTAAGGATTAATTTCATATTTACAAATTTTTTCATTATATATTTATAACTTTATAATTATTTACTTATGAATAAATATTTTAAACAAAAAATTTAAAAATATTCATTTGAAAACTTCAAATAAGTAAACCACAAATATATTTATATTAATAGTCGAATAATATAATAAATTACAAACAAAAACAAACTAAATTAAAAACACACATACGTGAATATTAATACTCAAGCAGTAGAATTAAATAAACAAAATACAACCAAAATAAAATTAATTACTAATACAAAATTAAAAATTTTAATAATCAGGTAGATCGGTTCCATCTCTACCAATATTAGTAAAATATTCGCTAAAAATAGTATTTCATTTAATATTATCAAATAACAAATTATAGTTTAATTGAAATTTTATTATTTATTATTTATTAACATAAAAATATAACAATAATAATATTGTGAATAAAAACATGCAAAAAAAGAAAAGTTAGGTTAATTTTATAAAGTAATTTTAATAATCATTAATGAATAGTATAAAAGAATATGCTGAAAATATTCTTTTTTAGTGTGAAAAATAGAGTTGTAGATTGGAATGAAAATACTGTAGCATCTCTAAAATAGAAAAAACTTTACTCTATTTTGAAAGAATGAGTTGAAGATGACCTAAGAACATTACATTTTCCTACTATTGATTGGAGATTTATTGTATCACATTATTAATGAATACAAGTTAAGGAATCACCCCCATTGCTCTTCTTGTATCATTTTTTGTCAAACTTGCTCGTGCTCTCCCCATGTTTAAACCATCCATTTTAGAACTTGGAAGGCACAGATTAACATGTTCAGATAATTTTTCAACTGGGATGTTAAAGACCCCGCCAGAGTAATATATTCCTTAACTTCATACTTCTACTCACGGTCGTTTACTTTGCCTGCATTAGTTGGTTCAATAATGTCACCTATACATTGATAGAGACGCCAGCCGACAGAAGTTTAACTGTCATTAACATCAAACTACCTCTATCAACTTTGCATCAAAGAAACATCAATAAACAAAGAAAAGAATACGATAATATAATGATGCACTGTTAAGATTAGTTAAACTTTAGCTAGGAGGAGAAAGAGTTCCTACAACTGCCGCACGTGTACCCAAGTAAGTTTAATCTTGTAGTTGCAGCATAGTTTAGCAAGTTTTACTGCGTCTAGTTACTAACGAATGTTAGTTTACCAGCCAGCAATTAAACACTAAACATAAGTTACAGCCCGCATTACAGATACAATAAACGGTACATGTACACATAACTGAGTGAGTAACAAGGTTATTGATGATAACTACAACAGCTACACTATTTTCGAGCAGTATAGTTACATGGTGTTTCAAGCTTCAACTTCTTGACCGGCAGACTGAATCTTGTCTTTCTGACCATCTCCTCCGTCATCGTCGTCGTCATCATTATCATCGTCATCCTCGGCCTCATCAGCTAGTTTGGTAAGCTCTTCTTGGATCATAACCTTTATTGCCGACTTTCTTGGGGTGAGATCCATGTCAAAATGCCGAGCTGAAAAGTAGCCATACTTTCTTTTAAATAACCAATAATAAGATAAATTAAGTCGAGTTTTGCCCCCAGATGAATAAACGCTAAATTTAAGGTGTCGAAACTTTTAAAATTATAGTGGTTCAAGTCAAGATAGAAAGATAACTATCTCAAGTTATTCAACTTAAGGCCTTCACCCTATATAACCAACGAAGACATTGCAAATCTAGTGGTTCAAGTCAAGATAGAAAGAATCCATCTCAAGTCATTCAACTTCATGCCTTCATAATATGTAACCAATGGAAGATAAACTGCAAATCGAGAACTATGCCACAGTGCAGCAAACAAAAAATATATCCTCAAAGAAAAGCAGGCAGGAAAACCAGCAAAAAACAAGAAGTAACTTCTGTGAAGTTGAAGGACATTTTCACAATATTTTTATAAAAGATAAAACAGTAAACAGACAAGAAACTATACTTGAAGCAACAAAAGTGATGAATGCTTACCAAGTAGCTTAAGAATATCAGTAAACGTAGCCTGCATATAACAAAGTAAACTTCCAGTTAAGCATCAAGTACTCTCAAGCACTGATAATTGAAAACTAGAACATCTAAGTATAGGTGAAAAGATTAGCTAAAAGGCTAGTGCAACTGTTTGAGTAGTACTAACAACAGATCTTACCGTATTGAAATCCACCTCTTTGAATATTTCACATATGGCATCTCTAAGTTCGTCATCACTTGGTCCCAATTTCTCCCCTTTAGCACTTCCCTTACCTTTCACAACCTTTTTGCCTTGACACACAAAAAGTGTCCAGAATAAGTCAAGAAGTATTCACTTGGAAGACTTCCAGTATTCACTTGGAAGACTTCCTCTAGTATAATATGACAGTTCAGCCATCACTGTAATTGTGATCAGCAAGTTACTTAATTATGAGACATTAAATAAATTCTAGAAACAAAGGGTCAGAACAATTTCAGATGTTAGGACCATTGTATTGACAACCGAGCATCCACAACTGTGAAAACAATAGACTTATGAAATAAAGAATTACCAGCTCTTTCTTTCGAACCAGCTTTAGCTGGAGTTGAAGACTTCTTAACTGTTTTTTCATCCTTCTTCTTATGTGATGAAACCTTTGGCCTTGCATCACTATCACCATCAGCGTCAATGCGTTTTGATAAGGATTGTTTAGGAGTTCTTTTCGGTGGTGGACTGGCTTTATTAACAAAAGTAATCTTCTTGGTTTTTGCTTTTCCAGCAGATTCCTTTCTAGGTGCTACTGTTGAACTTCTTTTGCCTTTTCTTGTTTCCTCTTCGGACTCTTCTTCAGATTCATTTTTCTCCTCACTTTCAGAATGCTCAGGTACCTCAGTATCAGGCTTCTCCGAAATTCCATTCTCGTTTTCATCTTCTACATTTTCATCTTGTTCTTCCTCTTCTTCTTTCTCTTCATCCGATTCATCCTCTGTCTCAGGTGGACTCTTTTTGTTTGTTCTTGAAGCATCTTCAGCCTTCCTTCCACTCTAAAAATATGCCAAAATCATGTCAAACCAGAACATGATTACAGGAACAGGAAGTAAGAAAAGCAGAGGAGAACAAGGTGAAAATTACAAGAACAGGAAGTAAGAAAAATTAACAGAAACAGATGTGAGCAACGTGAAAATTATCCATTTCTCATGCCTCTCCATCTTGCAACATTAAAGAGTAACAAGAAAAATCGGAAGAGAAAGTCAGGACAAGCAGAAAAAAGGGAGTGTGACTATGAATAGTGGCAACTAGCTTACTGTTAGTGCTCACTGATTTTGACTGTCATAAGGTTACCATGTAACTTCAACCATGCCACTAGAAGTACAGCTAGTATCCATGTAATTGGATATTTGTACCATTGCTGTCATGCTAATAAATAAAAATGTACCTTTGCTGAACGTTTTGAACTTCTGGACACCCTCTTACGCTTATTGCTTTTGCTTCCCTGGCAATTCAATAAAATACTCCAAACTCAATTGCATGTCTTCCTGGAAAAAGAAATACTCCCCAAAAATGGATCTATCAGTTTATTGGGGCCAACAAACCTTTTCTTTCTCTGAAAGTAACACTGTAGTAGTGGCATGAGGGGCAACCAAAAAGTCAATCAACTTAGTAACAATGTCTTCCTGCAAGCACATAGTATGTTAAATAATACATCCCAATTATCCAAATTTACGGGAGCAAAATTTTAGTTTAAAATGCCAATTATCAAAAGCAGATGTTGAAATGTAAATGAAGTTAAGTATCATCGCTGAAAAACATTAAAATTCAACACTGAGATTATTATATTCAGGCAAACTGGTACATGCATATTCATCCAGTCGACAAACCCGCGAATTGGAAGTTCTAATAACCTCTTCAATAGCTAATTAGTTTGGAAAAAGTACAAATGTCAGAAAATGTCTATGCGTATGAGAGATAATAGGAAAAACATACTGCTGGCAACTTAACCGCTAGACCATCATAAAGCTGCAACTTAATGTATAATGAAAACAAACCAGCCTACCTTCTTTGTAGTAGCCTTGGCAATTGATATGTCAAGAATATCACAGAACTCCAGTAACTTCTCCTTGTTACACTTATCAAATTTTTCTTTCACTTTGATCTTTTGCTTTTCCTGCAGTCAATGATCAAAGATAGTAGAGATCAGTTCTTCTTCAAAGCAATCAATGATAGTGACAGCATTCCCCATCCAAATAACTGCTTATATGTTGCAAAAACATTTCTCAATGCTGTCACTCCTTTACCTCATTTTCATGCCACACAAAACCAGAGAAACGGGATATATTGCTCTTGATCTGAACAGCCTGCAACAAGAAAAGAAATGAAGTTGTATGAAAGCAAGAAAGTATCTCGACCTTACCAATTCAATTGAAAGCATCTAATGACCACAAGGTTGCAAAACTCGTGGTTTGTTTAAAACTTTGTTATTACTGCCAAGAAATGGTTAAAACAAGGATTACCTTTCCTCTCCTTCCAAACAGAATTGAGTGCAGCAGTTTAAAGGTATCATCCATCTTCCTTCTTGATAACTTGAATGCCACTAGAATGTAAAAACATCCAGAGATATCACTTCTTTCACAGCCAGACATTGGAAGATTTAGCAAACAGACTCAAAGGAATGAGGCATTTGCATGGTTGGGGAATTAACATACACTAATAGGTAAAGGAACTCATAGAAACTAATACATAAAAGATGAGGGCATTTGCATACATGGTGAACCGACTTGAGTTAAAGGGTCTTTGGGGCTTATAAAAGACAGTACAGAAAAGATGAGGCATTTACATACATGGTGAACCAACATAAGTTAGTACTGTTAAGGAACTTCAAACAAGAGATCAAAGCCTTAAAAATATCAAATAAAGCCCCAAAAACCTTTTCAAAAAGATCCTGTGAAAGAGAAAGAACAGATGGCATACCATTAGGTATATCCTTTAGAGGAGTGCCTCGGCCCTGCAATTTATAGATAAACCACAATTAAGCTGACAATAATAATGACCCTGTGAATCCATATTACAAAGGAAACAAACAAAACACCTTCTGAATGTGGAATTCTTTTGCAGCATCTTTCTCTATGGAAGCCACAAGCCTTTCAACAGATTTCCGCTCGCGTTGTGGCCTGTGAGAAAAAGGGGTCTTGGGTTCCGGTCCTGCTCCTTTTTTCTTCCTGTCAACTTTTCCCCCAACACTCTTCCGTTTCCCATGTTTCCTTGATACTTTCTCCTTATCATTTTCATCTTCACCCTCTTCTTCTTCTTCTTTGGACAACTTATCATCCTTATCTTCCAATTCTTTTTTGTTTTTCTCCTGATTTTCAGCCCCCTTATCTCCTTCTTTCCAAATATGCTCTTCCACTGAAGCAACTTTCGCTTCCTTCTCTTCATCACCTTCTTGCTTTTCTTTCACTTGTTTGATCTCATCTTCCTTTGGTTTGATGTCATCATTTATTCTCTCAGTCTCAACTTTCTCACCACGATCTTTATCTTCTTCCATTTCTTTGACACCATTATTTTGTTCATCATTTCTGTCTATAACTGCTTCCAAAGAATTCTCGGATGCAACCGTCCCATTTGTCAATGCCTCTTGAATTTGTTCATCTGATTCTTTCTCCCCCATTGCAGGATCCAATGTAATGCCCAAGCTTCGATAGAAACTCAGCTCCCTTCAGTCCAATGACTGGCTCTGTTCAAAAGAATCACAGCTCTCAGTGTCTGAAGCCGTCAAATTTACCACTACAGAAAGTGCAATACCGTCAGTGGGAGTATGTATCATAATTTGCATGGTTCATCCAGTTTGCGGACAATTAATGCAACATTTTTTAATTCATACTATCCAATTGGTCTCCAATAACTACAATTCCTTAAAATAAAATCAATTCCAAACTAATACATAAATAGTTACCAAAATAATTACTCAAACTAATGACTACAAGTGCAACTAACACACAAGAGAATGATACTGCTTGACAACCATATGTTCACCCAAAGGTGATTCCACAAGGTAGACATTTCACACAGATGAACAAGAACCTGAACAGACACATCAAAATCCTATCTTTGTTAGTGGAAAATCTTTAAATATGGACAGTAAGAAACAAATGATAAATAAAGAACAAAAAATGAACCTTTAAGTGAAAATTTGGAAATGAATAGCAAAACCTCAGAGTAATTAACCTGACGCATGGTTTTACAAGCTGAACCAAGAAAAAACATGTTCATATTCGTATTCCACCACCCATTGTCCCAGAGGCTTCAATCCAACAATGCCCACTAGCATGGAAATGAGAAGAGAATATTCAATTTAAGTCCAAATGTGGAAAGTTGAAACCCAGAAACTGAAAACTTTCTTCACCTACACTTCAAACCATCCTTGCCCAAAAAAAAAAAACAAAAAAGAAGAGCGAGAGAGAGAGAGAGAGAGAGGTCACAGCTTGTTGAAATGAGAACTCAAATGTTAAATTTTACTTAACAGTGAAATCCGAAAGTTTAAGGGAATACGCTACTTAATAAGCACAGTGTTTAGCAATATTCAGTTCCCACAAGCATGACTCCAGAAAATCTCAAAACTGAAGTCCACAACGAAAATCAGTTCTCGACGTTTTCTCAGCAAGAAAACGCACCTAGAAACTTCAATTCATCCAGAATTCACTACCAGGAAAACAGAGAATTTTCAAATCAATCCTTCAAATCCTAAGACAACAACCAAACTGAACGCTACACTCAAAATGAACAAAAAGCAGCAATTCGGAGATAAAGCAACCAAAATTTGTAATCTTCAATTTTTCATTTTCACGATATGGATGGCTAATACTCAGTTGAATTGAGCTTTATGAACATACAAATTTTTTTAAAAAAAGTTCATTTCAAATCACACAAAATAGAGGACCCAACTGCGAAATTCTAGCCCATTTCATGCATTTTCGAAGCAGCCATGCAAGAAACTAGAAAGCAATAGAATCAAAAGAAAATTTCCAACAAACAACCAAAAAGATCAAAACTTTCTAAAACTTACCCTAGGAACCCTAATTTGCTATACTCAAATTTAATACTAAAACACAGAAAAAAAGAAACACATTTTTAAAACAGAAACATAAACAGGCAAACAATTAGAAACTTACAGATAGAATATTTAAGCAGTCGAACTTTCTTGATCGAGAAAAAGCTCAAGGAGAAAGATTTGAAGCTCTCTCTCTCTTCTCTTGCAGCGTCGTTTTACATTCAATGATTCGTCGTTTCACGTTTCTCGCTATATCCTCTAAAGAGGAGATGTTTTAGAGTTCGGACTTGAAATCCGGATTTAAAAGCAGTTTTAAATGCCACGTAGGACGGAACTGGGGAAACAAGTTCGATATTGTGATGGACGGCTGGGATTCGTTGCTGTGAGAATCTGGGGATTGAACGGCTACGATCTGATGTTCCTCCAACAGTCAAGATTTGGCATCTTGAGGAGTGGTGGGACCGATGACCGAGATGACGAGCCAAAAATAAAAAGCTTTTGGGAGGGCCGTGGGGTCCATTTGCATTAAATTCCACAGTTTTGTTTACATTTTGCTTTCAACTAATTTCGAGCCTTTACCTTATGATTTGTTTTGTATTCATTGTAAGTGGATACTCTTTAACTACCTTGTATAACTCTTACCTTATACTAACTCTGGTTTATTTGATCTCATTTATACAAATATATAGGGCTCATATAAATATCATAAAAATATATGAATAAAATCGCGTAGAACAAAATTAGTATAAAATAATAGATAAAAAAAATTTCAATCTGTATTTATTTGAGTTTGAGTCCATCACTTTGACAAGCCCTCTCAATAATTATTAATATTACACATTAATTTATTAATCATCCATAGATTAACCAAGGAGCAGCACAGAGTTGTATGCAGCCAAAGAAAATATCAGCATGCAACCCAGACAAGAGTTCAAAGGGTTGTCCTGTTAGAACGCCTCCGGAGACCTGTCCCTAACCGAGGAAACAAAAAATTTGCCCACACATTCTACTGTTTGTCCCGTCAGATTTAGATACTTAAAAGCTCTCTGTGCACAAACTTAAATTTACCTATATGTAACGTGCAAAGTAAACACTAGATACCCGATTTTCTTTCTTCTACAACAACAAAACAAACTGAGGCAGTTCAAATTGCCAGAAAATGCGGTCCATAGGCTGGAAGCAAACTGCAATGTAATGGTTTATCGAGTATCAAGTTAAAGGAAGCTGCTCTCCCAAGTAGCATTGGTCTGTTTTCATTCATCGCATATGGCAGGTTCCCGGGCAGCAACATCAGTTCACTTAACAGTTAGAACTTATGTAAAGAATTTCTCACAGCTAAACCTTCAAGTCAGCATGTAGCTCGTATATACACAATATAAACTGGAGATGACAAACATCGATCAGCAATTTAATGCTCTCACTTTAGTTATCAGATGAATTATGGCAAATTGAAGGCAAATACTGAAATGACATTTAGTACTTGTTCATCTCACTTGCTACTGTTTTCTGGGCAGCAGCAGCAAGGACAAAAGATCCAACTTGAGTTTTATCGTAGATTAACACGATCTCCACATATATGTTTCCAAGTAAAAAGTCAAAATAAATTAGATAATACAATGATCCACCGGAGACCAAATATATGAAGTCAACAAATCCACTCACTGGGGATTCCACTTCTCAAACTGTGATTCATGGCAATGTGGATCTAACCAATCTCTAGGCGAACCCTTTTGCATAGTGGCAGTTGCTTTGCCACCACCTACAAGCTCTCGCAAATTCTCCAACTTGTTCTCCCTTCCTGTTCCACCAACCCTCCTGTCTGCTTCTTTCAGCTTCTGTTTAAACCGCTGTTTACGACTGTAAGAGCTCGAGTCTGATAGTTTTGACTGTGAAGGTGGAGCGCCATGTGGTCCCAAGTATATGCTCTCTTCTTTTTTAGCCTACAAGAGGACAATAAACAATTTCAAGTTTCAAGCAAGCATAGTCTGTGCAATGAAACGTAGGATTTAAATCAGTATAATCTCTTTCGACCTGTGGAGAAGGGGGTTTTGACGTCTCTACTTCTGAAGCATCCTCTTTAGTTTGATTTGGGTCTCCCAAACCCAAGCTAGGGATCACAAATCCATCAGTATCTACCATAAAACATATCTTTCAATATTAAGCATATCCCAGTATACTTTTAAAAGCTTGTAGACAGAGGTGATTAGCATTTAAGAAACTAAACCCACATTGAGTATAATCCAAGATTTTGTGCAGTTATTTTAACAACCAAAATGATTAATTAATGAAAAATAAAAGCGGAATAAAAAATGAACAAGAAAAAAAGACAGTGTTATGGGAGTAACATGGCATCTACTGTCAATCATCCCCCAATACGGTAATGAAAGCACAAACAAAGATATCAAACGCGCATATCTCAACTGTAAAATCAAATAGAGAATTTACAATAAATAGAATGCCATCAAATAGATAATTTATAATAAACAGAATGCCACTTGCAACATTGTGCAGTTATCGCTAGAGCAACAGTTATTAACATTTATAGTGCAATCGCATGAAGCACAAGGTGCATGCTATAGTTGCTGGACACTATTAACTGTAATCTTAAGCTGCAAAACACCTCCTACATCTAAGGTTAATTCATGGACGCACAGAGAGGTATTCAAGCTGTGCAGCTGACTTGAAAGCAATTGGCCAATGAGAACTATTACTTATTGAGCTTTTATGTAAAAACCCTCAGCGTAAATATGATACATAGAGAAGAGTAAGGGCGCGATCTTGGATCTACTGAAATAGAGTTAACATTTTATTTTCTTGACAGTAAAACTTTACAACTAAAAATAAGCAAGTGCTCACTTTTCTATGAATATCTATGTACTCCCAATTTGTCCATCATCAAAAGTTAACGCAAATGCAGTTTTCGCCTACTACCTACCGCCAACAATGTGGATATTTTCTCAGCATCAACTAGAATCAATACAAATTACCCAAAATAACTAAAACTAGCTTGTAAACCAACTCAAAGATCAAGAAGCAGAATTATCCAAAAAATAAACAAAAACAAACAACTAACCGATCTCCCCATTAACCCTTTACAAACCAATGAGTTTCCAATAAAATCATATCGAACCCATTTTAGCAGAGACAATCATAAACTCAAAAAACCAGAAAACATTTGTAACTTTTCCCTGAAATTAAACGTCAAAGAGAAAGTGAAAAAAATTAGCAAATCTACCCCACTCATCTTCTTCATCGTTGACAGGAAGAGTGGTGTGCGACTGAGAGGGGTCCATGGGACGCTGACGATCATGGATTTCAACGGGCAGAGGGCAGTGACGCCCAGATGTGACTGGATCAGACGGCTGTCCCAGGCTCCAAACCCCGAAAGAAAATTGCTATCTATTGATTGGCGACAAAAAGAGAGAGGTCAATATGATATATACGGTGATGAAAACCTAAGGAATGTGAATAAAAGGAATGATCCTTGGATATTGAACGATCGAAATTGAGCATTAAAAAAAAAAAAGAAACTAACCGTAGATGCTCCAACAAGTCCCCTGCTTTTTAATCTTCCAAATTCAATTCCTTTCTTCCGATCTTTGATACCTTAATTACCCCTAGTCTGGGTGTTAAATTACTTCTCCTTTAGTACCGCTAATTGCACTGAAGGGGCTCGAGGCTTTTTCATTTAAAAAGTCTGTACATATCTTTTAATCAAATATCAGTAATTCACAAATTGATGGTCATGGATCAAAAGAAAGTTAATCCCTAATTTAATACTACAACAACAATATTAACAAATCAATCAGAAAAAATTTTGCTAAAATATAAATTTTGAAAAACTCTAATAATATACAATGTCACTTCTGAGATATTATTTCTGAATTCTAATTAAAAGAGATGTTATTTCTAAACAATCCATATTACCAAATTTAATAAAACATGAAAAAATCGCAGCTACATATGTAAGAAGTTGATGAATTTTATATATATAGGCGAAAAACTATAACTTTAAAAAAAATATTTGGAGTCACTTTTTTTATTAAATCTTTTATGTAGTGGTTCATTACTTTTTAGCGTAGCACTTATTTAAAAGAAATATATAGACAATTGATATTACCTTACCATAATTCTATCACATAAAAGTCAATAGATTTTTCATTTTTATAGAAAAGAGTTTCATTCTTAATATAATCTCTAACTCCTTGGCTTGTCTTTTTGATTTTAATATTTAGTACAAGAACCAAATAATATATGTGTAAGCATTGAAATTGAGATTTCAATTTAGTTCCAATCCTAAATGTAAATGTAAAACTTGGAAACATTTTTGGGCAAGTTGTAACAAAACGCTTTCCGTTTAACCATTTAAGACAACATAATCTTTAAAGACAACCAACTTTATGCAAAAGAGGATGCATAAAACTAACGCAAATTATTGCATCAAGTGCACGACGTGATGATTAGGCCTAGAAAGGACGCTATGTGTTCCATACTTTTTATTATCTTTGTGTTTGATGTGTCTCAGACTAATCAAATTAGTTAGTAAGTAGCTCTCCCTGATGCTTTTGATCAATTAAAGCACATTGACATTATTGTCGTCAAAACACTAACTAGACGATGCCATTTTTATAGTATCATAAGAAGTAGGATGAAAAAAGTCACAGAAGACAAGTGGGGCGGTTATAATTTTATCACAAACAATAATGTTTAATCTCAAATCAGCTTTTGTGATTATTATTAATCATTATACTTGGGGATGGCTAATTTTTTAAAATTAAAAATATAAAATAACTTCTTTTTTTATTGAATCCGGATCTAAGTCGCCCAGGTCCAAGCACACCCGAGGCCTAAATCTTCTATGCAAAATGACATCGGTTTTTAAAAAAAGTTAGACTTCGAACCGATTTGGGCCTAGTTTAGCATGGACAGTCAATTTAGGTTCATGGGTCAGGCCGTTATCATCTATAATTATACTCACCAAAAAATAAATAGTAAGGCTAATTAAAAATAACAACATGATAAACAATTGTAGATAATTTTTATAATCAGTTTTTTTTCAAGTGTGGTGGACAAATTTTTTTGAGTATATATAATAATTTGTTAATAATATATGTCAGATGAATCACTTAAAGATTTAAAATTAATTAATAAGTTTAATTGAAAATAATTATTAAGACGTACGAATTTGATCCCAGCCCTTGAAAGTATTTAAAAATTTATCACAACTGAAAACATGTATACAGTCCTTATGATCCGCTTGATTCTCTTTTACCTCCTCGTGGCAATGACGCGTTGGAGTAGGATGAGAAAATTTAAATCCCTACATTGACAAATATGCCATTGGAACTTGAAAATTGCTTGATCATTGTTGCAATTTACAAGTCAACCCTTTGATTTTTGACTTTGCAGCTACAGTTTGTCGCTAATCGTAGTTGGGAAGCAACTATATAACATTGATATTAGCCAATAAGAGTGGTGACACCTAATTAGAGGCCAAAATTTCAAGGCCAGGACAGGGACTAAGATATCTTTGAGGCTGTGTCATGTTCAATTCTCCATAAGGTCCTACTACGAACCTGATCAATTCTAATTCACTTGGTCTGTTTGCTTGTAAGAAACATTGTAGTGATGGCGCCTGGCATTACCTGCCAAAAATTAGCTCCAGTGCAATGGGGCTCCACTCCATGTAAGCTCGAAAGCGTGCTGTGTGATAAATGGATTATTATCATCATACATCCATGGTCTAGCTACAGACAATCCGCAATGGGTCATTATTACTGATTGTTGTTGTCTATGCCGAATTTTCCAAGTAAGTTTTGACCATATATTGGATTACTCATTTAGCATTAGAGGCCTTGTTTTCTCTGCTCCTTTCACCACTTAGAAAGTCACCCTTTGAGCAAAATTTTCTCTTGTTTATGGACTTCGATTGACTTTGTCTAAGGGGGAATGAAAAAGCAAACTGTAACCAGATGATTTTGGTCACTGTGTTCTTGTGTTGGGCGGGTTTCTTGTGTCATGTGCAGAGCACGTATGGGTTGCACACGTACCACTTGCACATGGATTTGACAACTCCAATGCTTCGACCTTGCAATAACATTAGTTTTATTAGTCATTTCTAGTGATTTAGTTTGCATATAGGAACAGGCTGTGAATGTTCTATTATCTTCTTTTGCTTTTCAAGTCCGAAGCTCTGGCAGAGGGAAGGAAGCACGGTGATTTTAGAACAAGAATTCACAAGGAGCCCCCTAGTCTGGTCTATATCCAACCAGTTCCTTATATTAATCTTTGACTGTTCGGTACGGTATATGGTTGTATGGTTTTTAATTTCTTTTCTACAAGCTACCCTCAAGCAGCTTCCACATCCTCTCCTGTTATTTTAGTTTGTTGAAACTCTTTCAGGAGCAAATCCTTTAGGCCTATCTTCTTAGATTCACTTTTAAAAGCTACTTTTGGTCCTGAAAATGGGAAACAGAGATGAGAACCAAACCTGCACTTCCATGCTTTCCTCCAAGCTCTCACTGCTTTTGCTTCTTGTCTTTGTTTGTTGTCTAGTTTTCCCTTATTTCCTCACCTTTGGTTCGTCTCCTGTCCTTCTAATGATGCTTGTTCTGCTTTTATCTTCCATTTTCATCTTAACTTTCTCAAAGAAAAAGACCATTCTTGTTAAGGATACAAGCCGAGATGAAATATCCAAATGCTGTCCAACTATGCAACTGGAGATGGAGGTTAGCAAGGACCTGAACGCAGATAAGGACACTGTTACTTCTTTCAAGAGTACTGATCATTCTGAATGTTGCCTTGTCGATGAGCATCAGGTTGAATCAACTGAATTAACATCAGATAGTGAAAGCAGTGATAGTTTCTTAGCTAGTGAAAACCTCGAGTTCAGTTGGATGTGCTCCAGTAATATTGGTCAGATTGAAACAATTTCTGGGAGCTCATGCTCGGATGAGGATGAGAATAACTTGATCGAGATCAGTCTCCCCAAGAAAAACTCAGTCAATACTAATGAAGAGTTGAAGCAAAAGCTGCAGTCAAGTCAGGTTGATTGCTTTCCTGAATCCATTTTCAGGCAGAATGGTTTTATGGAGCTACTAGAAGAGATTGAAGAGGCAACTGAGGAGGAGAACCTGATAGAGATTGACCTTTCTATGGGCTTCATCAAGTAACTATCGTTTTCCTTTTTTTTTTAAAGATAGTAAGCAGCGTTTTACATTAGAACATTAGTAAAACTTCACGTAGGCCCCATGTCCACACCAGGTTATAAGTTTAGGGCTCTTAAAAAGGATTATATAATATAACTTGTTACCCCCATGCTTTCAAGTTTAAAGATGGGCCAAAACCATTAGAAAAGGTAAAACAGCATTTAATTTTTCCCACATTAGTTTTCTTATGCAGCCAGACCATTTCCATGATGGAACTTATTCACGGCTACGAGATTTTAAAGTGGAAGTTGGTATTGAGACTCTCGTTATCAAGCAGTAGAAATTGGTCCAAGTAAAGAATAAACTTTTATGGTGCTTTGATCATTGTCGAAATTGAATGCTCATAGACACAAGTGGAAGAGGTTGTGACCGTCACACTATCTCTTGAAAAAGTTTTCTTCATCACATTATTGTGTCCCTGGATTATAATGTCGCCGTAACCCCTATTGACGTCAAGAAACTGTAGGCCAGTTTCTGTGGTATCAGACGACGTTAGAGACGGAAACTGAGAATCATCATCACAAAGGACTCCAGCAAATTGTGTGACTAAGACCAATCGACCTTCACAGCTCCAAACAGTTAACGGCTAATGAAATCTCCATGAAAAGGCCACCATTCTTCAAAAGATACCTGCACAAATGCTCAAGTCAGGGTTCAGTCTCAGCCCCATTTTTGGTTTTTCCACTGACGTGAAACTCAAAATGCCACAAAGTCTTGAGCACATGCACCTGACGGGATAAAAAACTTGATATTAGGGCAGGTAGTTTTTATAAGTAACTAGTAATAAGAATGGAAATGAATATATTAAAGAATAAGAATGAATATAATTATTATAATTATGGTGGTTGATTAAGAGGAAAAAATGATTAATATTATTATTGATAGTGGATGGCTTTTTTAAAAATATTAACAAATAAAATTTTGTTATATTTAATTAATTAATTATATTTTAATTAATTACATCGTAACTAACTAATTAATTATATTTTAATCAATTAATTATATTTTAATTAATTATAGTTTAATTATATTTAATTAAAAATATTACTGTTTACAGAGATCAAAATCATTCCTCCCACACATGAGAGTATGGACTATTACTTAATATTGGGGTATGAAAAAACTATTCAATCAACCATATTAAATAACCAACCATTACCATTTCCTTTCCTATTGATTTATTCTCATATCCCTTATCCAAACACTCATTTAGACATTTTTTGAGAGCAAAGTGCTTCAAAATGCTCCAACTAACAAATAAACAAAGAAACCTATTGGCTATATTCTTTCTTAACATTAATAACAAGATCTAGAAGATCCAAAAGAAAATAGAATACGGTTAAGATTTGAGAAGAGATCATTATATCATCTAGCAGAGCTACATCCACTTGGACATTGACTAATTGTTATTTAACATTCGCATATTCACCTTTTAGCAACAAATAAAATATGATAAAGTAGGCATATAAACTCAGGGTATCAACTGGCCTCGACATTTTAATGGCCTTTTAATATGTGCCTCGACAAGCACCATTAAGTTTTTCCATCAGAAATTCTGAGTTAATCTATTGATTGAATCCCTTTAGATACTGTTTTGAAGGGATCCTTTGACCTTTTTCGCTTCACCCTTGTCTTTAGTGTACATCTCTCCTCTTGCTACCTTACCGGCAAACGAGAGCCTGCAGGATTTTTAAGCAAGCAATTGATGTTTGGATCCTTATCCCGTAAAAGACACAAGACATATTTACTTTCCTGATACCAAATAGATAACAAATTCACTCCAGACACAATACAAAAGGAGCCAGCGGCGACCACAAATGCATCTAAACTATCACCACTGTATTCACAAATTTATGCTGTAGTATCTTAATGAGCACATAAATTTGCCAAAATTTGAAATTGATTAAGCAAAGATGCCACCACTGCTACAGGTTGTGAAGACTAAAGCTTGTTTATCTCTGTCCTATTTCTAACCATTAAGTAGCTATTGGCATAAGGCTTAAAATAGTTGACCAAGCTAAGAAAGAGGTGCAAATAGAGAAGGTAAGCATAAGGCTTAAAAAGGTTTACCAAGCTGGTTTATAGCCTCCCTGGTACAAAATATGCAAAGAACATACTAGTTGATGTTCCAAACTTACTGAGTGCTAATCCTGGAGATCTCCAATTGTTGAATAAAGAGAAATATCTCCTGGAAGACTATCTTCAGGCTATTAACAATTACTTTTCTCTTCTCAAGCAGAAAACAATAGTAAACTGGTTGAAAGATGGGGACAAATGAATAAAAGTCTTCTTCGACTCCTTAGTTACAAGAAGAAATTTGAATAAGATTTGCTCTATTTCTACCAATAAAGGTGAAATGATCTAGGATCAACATTCTATAACTTAAGAGACTGTTAAGTTTTATAGTTCCTTTCTTAGCTCTGTGTACCTCCTCAATGAGCTTCTTGAGCTAATTCATTACTAAAAAGGTTTCTTTAGAGGAGTTGGACAACTTTACCAAACTTGTAGATGGTAATGAGGTAGAATCCATAATTTTCTAGATGAATGAAATGAAAGCACTTGATCCTGACGGTTTGAATTTTTTTCAATTAAGAATCCTGCTTTGTCACAAGACCAATTGTTAAAGAAGCTATTCTTGAATTCTTTTTCAGGGGTACCTTACTCTAAGAGCTCAATAAAACATTCTTGTGCTTGATCCTTAAGTATCCAAACCCTTCCACAACTGAAGACTTCAGACCAATCTCATGCTAAATTTCATTGATAAAATTATAGCTACAATAGGTTGAAGTCGGTTCTTCAATCCTTAATCAATGAAAACCAAGGAGCATTTATGGAAAACAAACACATTGGGGATAGTTTGGTAATTGTGCGAGAATTTCTTACAAGGTTATTTAAGAAGAAATTCTACTTCCAATTATACTATAAAAGTGGATTTTAACAAAGCTCTTGACAATGTAAGTTGGGAATTTTTGCTAAAAATCTTTGAGGTCTTTGGATTCCCTAGAATGTTTATAGGTTTGATAAAAGAATATCTCACCTCTATTTCCTTTTTTATGATGATAAATGACAAACCTTCAAAGATCTTTAAAAGGGCTAGAGGTTTAAGATAAGGAGACCAGTTATCCCTTTACTTATTCATTTTATGTATGGAGTTATTCCACCTTTTTGTGAAATAAAATGTTAATAAGTGCTCAAGTTTTAGATTTCATTCAAAATGATGACATGTATCCTTTATAAATTTGAGCTTTGCAAATGATTTGGTCCTTTTCTATAGCGCTCATGATAATTATATGGAAATTTTGATGTCCTTTGTCCAACAGTTTAAGTGTTTGTCTTTTTTCGAAGTTAACTTAAATAATAGTCACTTCTTTCTATCAATTGGTGCAGGCCATCGTGAATCCATAGTTGCAAGGATAACGAGTATAAGGGAAGATCTTGTTGAAGATGTTTTTGTGGGAAAAGTTTACCTGCGACACAAGAAAAATGATTGATAGAACAACCATTAACAAGTCTGCTTTATTGTGTTTTGTTTGATTTTTTTTCATACTTTAAGGTTTTTACAGATTGTGTTTCCTATTTCTGTTGGGATTCTATTTTTAGACTTTATACTTAGTTAGGATTCCAAATTAGGGTTGTAAATTTATCCTTAAGACTATTTAAATGATTATGGTTAATAAAGAGGTAAGCAAACTTTTATCAAAGAAAAAAAAGCAACTATAAGAGACCCTGTCAAAGATAGGCCTCTTCCTTGTGGTGACCTAGGTTCTTCAAAGTAATAGGAGAACATGGCCTGGGAAAAAGAGGTGGCTTTCCCCATTTCTCAACCTCGTGACTAGATCCTACAGTATACTACATAACAACTTGGTATCAGAGCCACCTGTCATGGGTGACTCAGAAAGCCTAGTCAACAAGTTAAAGGCTTCTATGCAAATTATGGTCATGAGGCAACAAACACTGGAAGAACAGATGGAGGAAATCATGCGCCATGTTTGTAGATCGGGGAAGGATTTAGGAAGGGATAATACTGGTGATTTTAGGAGTGGCAACTGAGGAAACTGACACTATTCAGAGGAGAGAACAAATGGATAGATCAGAGATCAGTTAGTGCTGCGGTATTTTAAGGTTGAATTCTGAACCTATGATAGGTCGAAAGACCCTTTAATATGGTTAAGGAGGTGTAAACAATTTTTTGCGAATAAAAAATCCAAGAAGTTTGTACATTTTTCTTATCTCAAAATTTTATGGGAATAAAGGGACTACTTGAAATTGTTTCCCATAGGTCAACACTTTTGGTTGTTAAGAAAAACTTCATCTTATTTTTTTAATAGAGGTAGTCATTCCCATCAAAGAGAAGTTCTCTACTAATACTTGTCCCTTTTGATTGAATGATGATGATGATGTTCCTAGACCTACCATTAAGATCTTTACTATATGATTCCATTATATTTGCTAGCCTAATAGACTTGCTTTGATGCCATTAGTTAATCCCTATTGACATCCAAGAGTAGGGTGAATTAGGTGTTTATAAAATTTAACAAGCTTTTATATTCAATGTACTTATTAACAAAAATCATAAGGAAATTACTTAATATAAATTAATCAAATAATTGAACAGTAATTTAAAGAGGATACGAAAGATAGAATACAAATCAATTTATAATGGTTTGACAAACAACCATTGCCTATGTCTAATCTCAATAATCTTCTTAAAGCTCTACTATAACTCTTCCTTTAAGACAAAGAATAACTTTTGTACAATCTTTCTCGACAAAGAGGAACCCGTTTATAATGTTCTTCTAAGGAAAAGAGGAACCTTAGTCTCACTTGAAATACCCCGATGTATAATAAAATAATGCCCCAGATAATTCTTACAACTCAAAATACGTCACTTTATCACTTGATAACTCTAAATAGACTCACTTACATAAATATGAGACAATAAAGCTCAAATAATTGAAAAATGCTTAGAAATGTGTGTAAAAGATACTCAAATATTTCTTGATCTAAGAAACAATGAAAAAAAACATATATTTATATGGTTTTGAGACCCTTGCTAGCCATTAGAGTCACGAAATAGTTATTACAAGAGCTAGTTATAGAGCATTGGTCAACCAACATAGCATATTGGTCGACCAATGTACATTAAAAGCACTATATTCACTAGTTATTGAGACACTGGTCTATTAGTAGATATATTGTTCAACTAGTATAGTACATTAGTCAACTAATACATCAATCAATATTATAACAAACTCCTGATATACAAAATTTAATAACACTAAACTATATTAGTCTTTTACTAACCCATTTAAATCGACCAATTACCACAAAATATGATTTTAACAATTTCAAATGCTTAAAGTTAATTTATTTAATGCAATAATAATTTAAAATTTTCTCAAAATGTTCCCTAAAGAGTGTTTGACAAATCAAAAGGCTTTTTTCTTCAAAAACAAAAGCTTTAACACCTCTTGATAAATGAAAAGACTCATGCATTATAGTAAGATGGAATTTTTATACGTGGTTATCAAATTAACAAAGTGATATTACAATTAATAATACAAAATGTAAAATAACTTTTATAAGCTTTAATCTTCTTTTGTTCTAGGTTGATCTTCATTTTAATGGTTTCAAACTTTAACTTATCTTTATTGACTTCATAAACTATATTCTTAAGTTTATGACTTCATTTTATCTTATATTATTTTCTATCAACCCACTAGTAATGATTACATTTTGTTATCATCAAAATATTAGTAAGAACTTCACTTAGTTAGATAACATAAATATTATTTGTTGTCCTTGGGTGGTCACCCACGTAACATAGCAATTTCCCAATTCAGGTGGGTGTTACTTTTATTTTTGAAACATCACGTCCATTGCCAATTGCCTCTGCTCGTTGTTTTGATGGGAAGACAACGCAGAGTATAAAATATGGGAAATAGTGTTGGGTCCCTAAACTTGGCATTATTCTACACATACCATCTGATTGCATCTGCTAAAGCTTAGAAGAACCCTTACACCTATTGGATCTCAACATCAATAGTGGGAAGTATGAAATTAAAATTTTTACTGTAATAGGCATGTATATTTTTTATTCTCATGTCTAATAGTTGGTATCAAAGCAAATTTGTCTCTACCTTGATGTAATTGAATTATTGTAATTATAAGCATGACTATGTGATTTTTCTGTTGAAAATATTTATGTTGTTAGAGTCAATATATTGTGAAATTGATCTTGCACTTCTAAAGGAAATTCAATTCCGTTTAAAACGACTTTTGAATCATCAAAAATAGAGTTTTAGAAGCCAAGATATGATTAGATTTGTAAAATGGGTCAGATCTGGGTTCAGTTAACCCAACTGGAGGTTGAAGATGATTTACAATGAATGCATTTTTCATTGTTTGCTGAAAACATGGGTTTTTCACAACAATTTTCTAGGCGCTCTTTTTCTTTAATAATTGACTCGTTCATTGTTCACTTCTATTAATTAAAAGAAAATGTTTTCGAGGGGCCCACCATTAAAGACTTTGAATTTTGTTTACTTTGATTGTTGCATAAAGTCTAGAAAAATAGTTGCTTTGCATGAATTCTGCAGAACCATGTATTTCATAGGGCCCATCATTGGAAAGCTTTGCATGAATTATGAAAAACATAACCTTGTATTTCGTGGGGCCCCCATTGAAAAGCTTTAGATTTATACTTATAAAGAATAACTTGTTTGAAATTTGGATTGAAAGTGTCCCATGTTTATATTGTATGTACTCATAAATATTTCAGCTTTGACAGATTAGTCCATGTTTGTTAAATTGCATGATTTAAATCATTGTTTGATTTTAAATTCATGTGTATGCTTATTTTTCTGCAAATATATGATATTGATGCATGATTAATTAGTATTAAAGGATTATATGGAACCTTTATTATTAATATTTAGCCTAAAAAGAGATATCATGTGATCAATATAATTTTAATTAGTTGAAGATTAGCCACAACATCTTTGATTAAGAGAAACTATATATTAAGTGTTATAGATCATATCTAGTAAATGACACAAATGGTAGTTAATCATATTCAAATATAATAAAATTTATCCCACATGAATATTTATTATATTTGCAAGGCTAATTAGGATGGAATAACAAATTATCTTTTTCCTTAATTTAACTATAGGTAATATAATTTGATAGTTTCATCATAAAGGTTATGTATGAATCTTTTAATTAAAGGTTAGCCTATAGACAATTTTAATTGTTATATAATTCACATTTGAAATATGATTACATGTTTTAACATTGGCAAAACACAATATATGATTATTTGCTTCAAAAGTTAGTGAAATAAGCATGTTTATTTGAATTTTATGCAATTATTCAACCTGTGAAATTTTCTAATATTCAATGTGATATTCCCAAATTAAATGATGATACTTATAAAATATGGAAAGAGAGGATTTTTCTCTAATTAGGGTGGATAGACATTAATTATGCTATTTAGAAAGATGAACGATATGTACCTACTGAAACTAGCACTCAAGCTGAAATTGCTCTTTATAAACATTGGGAGTGATCTAATCACCTTAGTATGACGTAGATAAAGACCAAAATTAATGCTAGTATTCATGGTTATATTGTAGAGTGTGATCTTGTCTACTGAAGGCTATTGATGAACAATTTGAGTCTTCAGATAAGGCCCTAGCCATCAATGAAGCTCACAAGTGTTAGAGGTGTGTGTCAGCACATCATGCAAATGAGGGACATTGTGGCTCAGTTAAGGTCTCTTGAGGTTGAGATGTTCGAGTCTTTCCTCATGCATTACATACTTAATTCCCTTCCATGTCAATATGGACCCTTTAAAATCTCTTACAGCACACATAAGGATAAAGAGTCTATCAATGAACAGTTGACCGTGTGTGTTTAAGCGGAAGGGAGGTTGGTAATGTAACTGGGTGAAAGTGCACATATGGCCATAGAAGGAAGGAATACAGGGCAAGTCAGACAAAAAGGAAAGGGTAAAATACCAGTCCATAGTGAGATCAAAAAGGATTTCAATCTTAAGTGTTACTTCTACTAAAAGAAAGGGCACATAAAGAAAGATTTTGCCAAATTTAAGGCTTGGCTTATGAAGAAAGGTATTTTTATCCTACTTGTTTGTTATGAATCTAATATAGTTGATGCTTGTCATAAAACTTGGTGGATTGATTCTGGTTCTACAATCTATATTTTCAATACCTTGTAGGGCTTTCTAAACCACAAGAAGCTAGTGAGTAGTGAATAGTGCATCTATTCAGGCAACAAGATGTGTTCACATGTAGAAGCTGTTGGGACATGCAAATTAGTTTTGAATTTGGAAAGAACATTTTATATTCCAAGTTTCTTTAGAAATTTGATTTCAGTTCCAAGGCTTGTATCTTTGGGTTATTCCTTTAACTTTTCAAATATAGGTTTATATTATAGATCTAGTATTTTTGGGAATGATATAATGATTGATGGTCTTTTCTGAAATAATTTGTAAGAAAATGTTTTCACAATACAATGCATGTTTATAATAATGCTAGTATTAAAAAATGTGTTATAAATGAACAATCCTCTATACTGTGGCATCAAAGATTGGGACATATTTTCCTTAAAAGAATTTAAAAAATAGTGAATGATGGAGTACTATATACTCCGGATTTTACTGACTTTGTTGTTTGTGTGGACTGCATAAAAAGAAAGCAAACCAATAAGAAAAAGAAAGAAGCCAAGACGAGTTTAGACACATTAGAGATCATACATACAAACATTTGTAGTCCAGAAATGGAATCGTATGGTCATAAATACTTCATCTCATTATAGATGATTACTCGCGATATCTGTACCTCAACTTGCTTCATAACAACAACAAAGCATTAAATGCCTTTAAGGGATTTAAAATGGAAGTAGAGAGACAATACGGTAAGCAAATAAAGATAATGAGATCAGATAGAAGTGGAGAATTTTATGGTAGATACATTGAGGATGGACAAGCATCTAATTCATTTTGCAAAGTTTCTTTAGGAGCATAGGATAATAGCTCAATACACCATGCCTGGGTCTCCAAACCAAATTGGTATAGCATAAAGAAGAAACCGAACATTATTAGACATGGTGCGGAGTATGCTTAGGAACTTTAAGCTTCCTAAATCCTTGTAGATTGAAACTCTTAAAATGGCAGTGTATATATTAAATTGAGTTACAACCAAGGTTGTTTCAAAAACACCATTTGAGTTATGGAAAGGTTAGAAACTGAATTTGTGACATAAATGCATGTAGGGATGCCCATCTAAGCTAAGAGTTTATAATTAGCAAGAAAAGAAACTAAATCCAAAGACTATAAGTGGGTATTTCGTTGGATATACTGAAAGGTCCAAAGGGTACAACTTTTATTGTCCATCTCATAGTAAAGGTTTGAGGAATCTAGAAAAGAAAAGTTTTTTTAGAATGACTTGATCAGTAGGAGTAATAAATCTCAGGACTTAGTTCTTGAGAAGGATCATTGTAACATACAAATTCCTACTTTAAGTAATAAATTGATTATCATTCATAGCATCCCTCAAAGTCAAACGGGTGTTGAATAACCAATCATTGCAGTTCCATAAGTTGTTGATGATAATTTTAGCAAATCCGATTGTTCAGCAATCACCAGAGGTTGTTGAGCAACTAGTTGTACAAGCTCCTCCACAAGAGGGTGCTAATATAACATTAAGAAGATCATCTAGAGATTAAAAAATCAGCAATAACTAGTGATTACATTGTGTACCCACAAGAAACTGAATATAATATTAGAGCCAAAAATGACCCTAAAACATTTTTACAAGCCATAAGTTGTAATGAATCTCGGTTGTGGTACAATGTTATGGTAGATGAGATGAATTATATGGCATCTAACAAAGTTTGGGATCTTGTCGATTTGCCTGGTGAAAAGGCTATTATATGTAAATGAGTCTTCAACATAAAAAGGGCCTCATTAGGCAACATTAAAAAATATAAAGCCAGACTTGTTGCCAAAGAATTTACTCAATAAGAGGGAATCGATTACATGAAGACCTTTTCTCCTATATCTAAGAAGGATTCCTTACTAGTGATTATGACATTGTTTACCTATTTTGATTTGGAACTACATCAAATGGAAGTGAAAACAGCTTTCCTGAATAAAGATCTAGAAGAAGAGGTTTATGAAACAACCAGGCATATTCTCCTCTAGTGATGGTGAGCATTTGTTGTGCGAGCTTAAGAAATCCATATATGGATTGAAACAAGCCTCCCGTCAACGATATTTGAAATTAAATGATATCATCTCTTTATATGGTTTTGTAGAGAATATAATGGATCAATGCATATATTAGAAAGTTAGTGGGAGTAAAATTTGTTTCCTTGTTCTATATGTGGATGATATTCTACTTGTCACCAATAACAAGGGTTTGCTATATGAGATGAAACAATTTCTTTATAAGAATTTCAATATGAAAGATATGGGTGAGCCATGTTATGTCATTGGCATTAAGATCCATAGGGATAGATCTCAATATATTTTAAGTATATCCCAAGAAACCTATATCAATAAGGCCTGAGATATATTTCATATGAAAGATTTTTCCCCAAGGATAGCACCTATTGTGAAGGGTGTTGGACCAATGGTGGTTGACAAATTAAATCCTTTTATGTTTTAATAATAATAAAATGTATATAATTGATTAAGAAATTATTTCAGGTGTTGTAATTTAAATAAAAGACTTGTGCAAATCA
>JAOSBN010000179.1:48896172-48903672 GCA_027563595.1 Erythroxylum suave
CACTGGTTCCTTGAGAGTCGACCCGAGGTTGCATCCTATATTGCAATTCTTGGTATAAATTGATTTTGACCGGTTTTTAAGAATCAATCTTAGGATTGAATGATAAGCCGCGATCAATGCTCCGCAGGGATAGTTCCAATTCAGAAAGGGGACAAATTTAGTCAAATCCAATATCCACAAAATGATTTGGAACGTAAGGAAATGGAGTTTATTCCTTGTGTGTCAGTAGTTGGGAGCTTAATGTATGCTCAAACATGCACTCAGCCAGATATCAATTTTGTTGTTGGAATGCTAGGTCGATATCAAAGCAATCTTGGAATGGACCGTTGGAAATCTGCAAAGAAAGTCCTTAGATATTTATAAAGCACCAAGGACTATATGCTCACATATAGAAAATCAACCCATCTCGAAGTGATAGTTGACTCGAATTCAGACTATGCCGGTTGTGTGGACTCACGAAAATCTACATTCGGTTATATGTTCCTATTAGTTAGAGGAGCAACTTCATGGAAAAGCGGAAAGCAGTCCGTCATTACTACTTTCACTATGGAGGCTAAATTTGTGGTGTACTTTGAGGCCACGATTCATGGATTGTGGTTGCAAAACTTTATCTTAGGTCTTGGTCTTGTCGACAGTAATGCTAGACCGTTAAGAATTTATTGTGATAATTCCGTAGCTATTTTCTTCTCTAAGAATGACAAGTATTCCAAGGGTACGAAACACATTGATTTGAAGTACTTGTCTGTGAAAGAAGAAGTGTAAAAATATAAAGTGTTAATTGAGCATATTGGTATAGTTCTAATGATAACGGATCCATTAACTAAAGGTGTACTGCCCAAAATATTTGTTGGCCATGTTGAATAGATGGGCATTATAAATTAGTCTTTGTTAGCATAGAGTTCTAACATGTATATATACATATAATTGTCTTGCTCAAATTGTCACGACATTTGTGAATTCAATTGCAGCCACTTTTTTTTTTAACTTATTGACTTGTTATCCATCTTATGTTGTATACAATAATTGTTTCTGTGAGGTAACAAATTACAACATTACTCACTTAAAGTTTTATGAGTTGCGTTGATTATGTGATACATGGAAGGAATCATGTTGTATAACTTGTGACCACCATGATCCAATCATCTTAATTCACTTAAGAATGACTTGATCGATTCAATGTATTGTGTGCACTAAAAATTTTATTGTTAAATCACCAAATCATAACATGGGCCAAGTAGGAGATTATTAGATTAATTTTAACAATTAATTAGTGGCCCATGTAACTTATGGATTTGAGTCTAATAGAAAGAGCCCGAGATCATGGTTATTGAGCCTTACAAAATTGGGCTCAAATGGGTCCAAGACCCTTTCCCTCTTTCCTTTAACCAACCCATGTTCAACAGAAACATATATAGGGTGCATCTTGTGTTTCTGTTATAACACAACATTTCTTAAAGGCTTGGAAAGGGCATTGTTTTTTGAACCATTAAAGAAAACAAATCACAGAAGAATTAAAGGAAGAGAGGGAATAAAAACTATCAAAAACAACAAACAACATGGAGTCAGGTTTGTTTACATATTATTGTTCAATCCATAAAAGTATTTACAAACATAACATAAAACACACATAGTTAATTAAACATCCCGCAATGTGCAAACATGTACTGTGCTTATTATTCCACAACTGAAAGCATTTTCAGAATGATATTTTCCAATATTTGCAAATCTGAAACACCAAGACCTGTGAAACTCGAAATTAAATTCATATCAGAGTTATACTGTTCGCAGCGGAAACAACAAAGAAGTTCATAGTGTCGGAAGAGCACATCAAATGTCGCACCTCTATTAGTATCCACACCCTCGCGAGATCGAACAAATTCTTCTAGTGTGCTAACACCACTCTTGAGAACTCTCTTTATATCACTTGAGGAGGACGACGATACTAGGGTTTCTTTGGGGCCAATGAGTCTTCCTTGTCTCAATTCATACTGTACATCTATATATATATATATATATAGTAAAGCCCTAAGGCTCAAAAAATACACAAAACCTCTTAAAGCCCAATGATTGTTCAGTCTCTTAGTGTATGACCCTATAGACTTATTTAATATTAGTAATATACCCAAACTTCTTTTAGGCCTATAAGTTATAAATGATCTCTAGTAAGATATTATAATTACCTAATATTAAATAAGGTCAAAGTCTGACATTACTTGAATCACAATCGATAAATTACGGTATATTCTATAATTAGATTACAGGGACAACAACATGGTTGCCTATCTTGGTTATTTTTTCTCACATGTTCCTTGTACCAACTTTACAATCAAAAACACTTAAAATTAGAGATTGGTACCACATTCACAAATGACATATATATTAAAAGGAGGTCCATACCCACCAGGAATGTATTTCTTTATTATTTTACACCTCTCAAGATTCAAGATATAGAAGAGTATTAAGAAATTTATGACAAGGGCTAATATATGAACTTCGATGTGCTTTGTTCACTTGAAACAATAGTAATATGAATTCTAATGAATATAGTAAAAAATGAAAATGTATATAACTTCCATTCCTCACTATATTAGAGGTATGAATTATTACCCTAAAAGAAGATATAAAAACATTATTCATAATATATTACCAACTATCTTTTTTTATTTCTTACTCATTCTTTTCTTCCCATAATAACTAACTAAATAGCCTCTTAGTGATTTAAGCCTGACATTAACTTAAGCCATACTTGCTGTAGTCTGACTTAAGCTCAATTTGTATGACTTTAATGGGTTTAATATCCTAAATAAACGCAAAATTCATGCTCATTTTCTCAAACAAAACATTTTGTTCGTTTAAATTAGTAAATTAGGTGCAAGTTGATTTTAAAATTACTTTACAGTTGAAAGATAACTACTGAGGCTAGTGTAGTCGCTGCCTTCTCTTGGGCCCATTGTTTGTGGTCACATGCAATGGTATAAAAATCGGATTGGATTAATTGGTTCGACCGGATTAAATGACAAATTTCTGGTTCGGTTATTACTCTTAACCGTTCTGAACTGGTGCTTCACGGACACGTCTTCCTCTTCTCTTATCGCGCAAGCTAGAAATCACTTGCTGGTTTATGGTTGTATGTTTATGGTGATGGTGGTGAAAAGGACGAGATGTGGAGGTCTATCTTGTTCAAGAGTCCAACTCCTTCAAGCTCGCTGTCCTTCGCATCGGAATCCAAGATCACAACAACTTCGCCATCTCGATTCCATTTTGTTTATGATTCGAAAACATTACTGATCCCCGTCTCCCTACTTATAATTGAAACTCTAAACCTAAACCCCCATTCAGGGAAGAGGAGAAATCGCGAATTGGAAGAGAAATTAAGGCACGATAAGCATTTGAGAAACGAAAGGATAGTGGTCGATCAGACAAATTTCACAAATCACATTACAAACTATAATCCTAATTCTCACCGTTCTTTATATTTCCTTATTCTCAAGTTAGTTGATTTATTTTTTCTATCTCCAGCATCAAAGTCGTTACCCGAAACTTGGTACGCTCAGTTATTTGCGTAGAGATTTTCGATCCATCACGCACACAAAGTTGAATCTAAAACCAAAATACCTAACGACGCATGCGCGAGCTCAGCTGCTCAGGGTCAAATTAAGTTTGTCACAAAACACGTGTCCAACTTAAACAACTATCTTCCAAGTTCAGTTTAGTTGGGTTGAATAAATGATTAGAGACCATTAATTAAACTAAGTTTGTTTATAATTCAATTAAATTAGAGCTAAAGTGAGTAGGGTGGGAGATGTAAATTTTAAAAATAAATTAGAGCCACGAGAAATTGATAATCGAGGAAGCTGCCACTCGCACTGATCTGCAAGACAAAAGCTCCGTTTAGGAATCAGCTGATTATATTAATTGTTAGCTGATTGTTGATTCTATTAGCTAATTTGATCAGCGGATTGTATTAGCTGATTGTTAGAGATGTTTGGTAAAATTAGATATTTAGTATCAGTTGTTTTTGTGTAAAATGATTTTTAAGGACATGACTTTAAAAAAATTATAAATGTATGAATATTATATATCTTATTATTTCGTTGAATATTCTTATAAGAATTTAGATTTTAGATTTTTAATTCTACAAAAATTAAGTTTATAACTTTAATAAAAAATATAATAATAATAATAACAACAATAATAATACTAAAAGTGACATAAAATTTAGGAAATGATTAACAAAATTAATAAGCACAATGATAAATCAAAACTTTAGTAATTAATAAAAATGTGTCACTTTATCATTTTTGTTAATTATAAAATTGAAAGATGTCGTTGATAACTAAAGATAGTTTGTAAAAAATAAATGACAATTTTTTAATTATAATTAATAAGTATATATCTCCTACCAAAATACAAAGGTCATTAAAAGATCATTTTATCATTTCCAGATTATTTTACCATTAATAATCATATCCACATGAATAACACAAAATTTTCGAAACCCCTTTATTTTCTCAACCGAACCCCACGTTTTCACTTCCTTCCCTCTAGTCTCCTACTTGCCTTTTCTCACGTTTGACTACCATCTCATTCAACAAAACCATCTTTAACACTGACCAGTTCCTCACTTTCTTTAACGACTCAACAAACTAAACATGCAAGCAAAAGAAGTCCAAGGAATGAAAACCCAACGCGTATGCTAATGACTTGATTCATTCTCCGGCGGCTCGTAACATAGTGAAGTTTAAAGCGACATATGAGGACTACAACAATGTGATTAGAGCGTGAAAATCATATCAAAAGTAGTAAAAAAAAAACAAAGAAGGAAACAATTATAGAATCTAACCAAGTATTCAAAAAGCTTCAGCTTGAGTTCGAGGGAAGGGAGAAGGAGATCAGAGGATTATGAAAGAAGAAAAAGAGGTCAAATGCTGCGACCTCTTTTTTTTCTTTCATAATCCTTTGATCTCATTCGCTGATTACCCCAAACGTTGGGGTAGAGTAGCTTCTTGATTTTTGGCTGGTTAGGTTGAACCAACCAACCCAACCAGCCAACTATCAAACAAATTTAACAGCTATTTGACTAAATCAAACAATTAATTTTGGTCAATCAACCAATTTTTAGTTGATCAGTTATCATTCAAACAAGGCCAAATACTATAAATTATATAAAATGCGGGGCAACAAGTTTACTGGATATATATCTATATATACAGAAAGAAAGAAAATTAATGTCTTTTTTATTGGATGATAATAATTTGTACACTACACGTCATTGAAAAGATGGTTTATCAAAAATACACATTTGTCAAATGAATTAAAATCATGCAGGATCAGTTTGTATCTTATTTTGATTATATGTAAGTTAAAAATATAATGTATTGTAAATTTGTAAATGAGAATAATTTCATATATTACTAATTTAAAATTTTTTTGAATGCAGTAGAAAAAGTTTATACAAATATTTTGAATGAAAGCATAGTTTACGAATTTTTAAATAGTGTTAAAGAATTTGAATTTTTTGACGATGATATATAAGACATAACTTCTTTGAAATATACAATTTTGATTTTTATTGTAATTTTAAGTTGTATATTAAACTTCGATATAATTTGAATTATTAGATATTGGTTTGTTTTTTTATTTTAATGAAATATTTTATATTTAATTATTCTTATAAATTTTATTTCTTATTTAATATATCCTGATTTTATAACAGTTTAATACTGATTGAACCTTTAAACTTTAAACTTTTTCTTAAAACGGTTCAATATTTGGTCCGATTTTTAAAACATTGGTCACATGTCTTATACTATTTACTTTTTTTCTCTCCCAATAATAGCTGAAGTAACTTTATTTTTATTGACTACATATTAAGTTAAAGTTAAAATTCATGTAAATTTTTGTGAATTAGGTATTTTTGGTAAATTGTTGGACCACCTCCTGCACTGAATAATGTTGTTGCTCGAAACTTCGCCTGCTTTCCCAATCATTGTTCCAAACAATGAAGGTCTGACACGATCTAGTTATCGTGATTATTTATCCACAAAAAAGGACGGTAAAGAAAGCAAACTCATGTCATAGTGAGGTTGTTTTAATTTTAACAATGAAAAGATTTCAAATATGTATTCCAAAAAGATCAACTAAAAAGAAAAAATATTACTTCTAGTGCTTGAGAATACGGCAACAACGACAATGTATTAATAAAAAATCTTTTGAGAAAAATATTACTTCTACAGCTCGTAAATACAATAATGATAATGTTCTAATAAAAATTTCGTTAAAATATGGTGCATGAAAAATTTAAAAGTATGCAATTAATCAAAAAATTGTTATAGAAATATAATGTTTTAATATTTAGAACGTTGTAGTATAATAATAGGTTGAAGTATTGCATGGTTGAACTTTATCCTCTTTGATACTTTTTTTTTTTGCATTTTTTGTCTCTCTTTTTTTTTTATTACCTACGAAGTGTTCTAAGCAGATTTTAATTATGAGAAGATACCTTTAAACTATTCACACTCAGATTAATATTCATTCGAGCCAGATAGGTCTCTTGTAAGAGGCAAAGCTCTGATCTCAAATTTTAAATAGCTTCTTACAAGTTTTAAATGGTTGCATTTTTCATCTCTTTGATACTTAGCAAAGAACTACCAACTTCAAGGACAACAGACGAAGACTGAAGGCATTTGTGACAAATTTGAAGGGATACAAATTAGAGACTAAGGCTTAAAACCATTAAGGGTTGGGGATGTGATGGGCTGTTTGGTTCAAGGAATAAAATAGATAAGGAATAGAATAGTTATTCTTATGAATAAAAAAGATGAGGAATAAAACAGAATGAATATTACTTTGTTTGGTTTAAGGAATGAAATAGATAAGGAATTTCTATGCCAGTGTTTGGTTTGACAATATAAACTTGGAATAACAAATGAATAACTAACAAAAAGACCAAAATATCTTATTATTATTATTATTATTATGATTAATTATATTATTATGATTATTATTAAATTCCTTATTATAATAAAATTTATTATTTTCATTTATTATATTTATTTTTATGATTAATAAATTCCTTATTATTATATATTTTGTTTATTTTATTTATTTTTATTTTTATTATTAACAATATTCTTATTATTATCAAAGTTATTATTCTTATTAAATTTATTATCCTTATTAATGTTAATTATTATTATTATTATTATTATTATTATTATTATTATTATTATTAAAGTTCTACTTATTATCATTATTATTATTATTATTAATTTTATCAATTATTATTATTAAATTCCTTAATTATATCTATTATTATTAATTTTCTTCATATTATTATGAAATTTATTCTTAATATTATTAAATATATTATTCTTATTATTTTTATTATTATTTTTCTACTAACAACTATTATTATTATTATTATTATTATTATTATTATTATTATTATTATTATTATTATTATTATTATTATTATTATTATTATTTTCTTATTATTAT
>JAOSBN010000179.1:48906172-48927710 GCA_027563595.1 Erythroxylum suave
AGATAGAAAGCAATGTGCGTAGAATTGGTGAGGTGATAGCAATTTGGGTATAAGGTTTTGATGATATTTGAGTAGGAGTGTTGATTTTGTGTGTTGTTATCTGGTTTCAGTTGTGTTGCTTAGAGTGCTATTAATTGTTCAGCGACTTCTGCAAGAGAACAGACATGGGTCTAAGAGGGATATATTCTACATGCACCCTTCTTTATTTTCTGGTACTGTTGCAATTATGCCTCTTTGTATGATATAGACTCTGTGACAAATACAACTTTTTAATTTTGTAATTGCAGAGCAATCAATTGTAGACAGGGCAATAAACGACATATGTATCCTTCTCCAATGCAGTCGTCACAACCTTAATGTGGTTCGCACTTTTGTTTCTGCTCTAGTAATGCACCCTATCAAATGCATGATGATAACTACAATTTCACACTCTGTCTGCTCTTTTTTTCCAGGTTTCTGTTTCAAATGGGTGGGTGCTACTTGCTGCATTCAACTTTTGAATGATGAGAAAAGTTTCCCTGATTAAATTTTGGAGTGCTCATGGATTGTTCTTCTT
This sequence comes from Erythroxylum suave, assembly GCA_027563595.1. Lineage (NCBI taxonomy): Eukaryota > Viridiplantae > Streptophyta > Magnoliopsida > Malpighiales > Erythroxylaceae > Erythroxylum > Erythroxylum suave. The sequence continues at coordinate 48,906,729 of JAOSBN010000179.1, forward strand.
TTTTCTTTCTTTTGGTTACATATTCTTGGTATTTTGTAGGTTGGTGATGGGCTGGTTCCGGTTCCGAGAAGCTGAAAGGAGATTTGACTGTATAAGTAGTCCTAGCATTGTAAGGATGAAGATGGATTTGAATATAGCTTAGCCAAAAACTGAAAGATGTTCTAGAATCTGCTCTGTCACTCACTAAAACTTTGCATCCAACTCCTCTCCAGGCCCATCCCATCCCTGTGCAAGTTGAGGATGTTAAAGGTATTGGAACTGTCAAGAAATCGACTTCTTATTTACGGCAATGCCTGTAAGATGAAGCCTTTATTGGGGTTAAAGGGAACATCGAGCTTTTTTCAATGCTTCAGTTCTTGATTGTTACAATATCGTACTGATTTCACCTAATTCTTTGACATAGATATCGTTAGTGTTGCCAAATATGTGCTTGTCGTGGAGAAGGAATCAGGTTGAGCTTCTCATCCACTAAGCTTATTTTGAAGATACTTGAGATATCCTTTATTTCCAAGTTGCGTTCAATTATCTGAAATTGTTACTCTTGGATCCTTGACATGCAGTGTTCCAACGTTTAGCCAATGACCAGTTCTGCAATGCAAACCGTTGCATTGTAATCACGGTTAGCACTAATTTTATTCTGTCTTCTTCAAACTCTTAGCACATCTTCATCTTTATTTTATACTTTTCAGGGAAGAGGGTATCCAGATATTCCCACGAGAAGGTAGCAATTGTTTCTAAGTTCAGGACTGAACTGGATGTTTAGTGTAGTTTATGGAGTAGACAATACCATTGCTGTATATTTATATTGACTCAGAATTTGTGCACATCTTAAATTACCAGATTTTTGAGACTCCTCATGGAGAACTTGCATCTGCCAATCTACGGTTTGGTAGACTGTGATCCTTATGGCTTTGACATTATGACAACCTACCGGTTTGGTTCTATGGTACGATATCTTGGTTTTATATACGTGATTACACTGTTTATCTCCTCAAGCTGAGCGTAGTGATTGAAAACGTGAGCAACTCAAGTCCTTTCAACGAGTACCACTAAACTTCTTGCAATTCAAATTCCATGCTTAAGAAAATGGCGTACGACGCAAAATTTTTGCGGGTCCCGCAGATACACTGGCTTGGAGCTTTTCCTTCTGATTTTGAGAGATATGGCATTCCTGACAAATGTCTGCTTCCTTTAACAACAAAAGGTGAAAAAATCTTTGACTTATTTTAATATTTTTTTCAGTTTGTCAAAATTTTTTAAGTTTTTCTTCCAGTTGTCAATTACCCTCTACCCTTTCCATAGTTTAAGCTTTATACATACCCTTTCAGATAGGAGGAGAACTAAAACAATGCTACATAGATGCTACCTCCATAGAGAAGTGCCCAACTGGAGGTCTATCCTAGATATCCTGAACGGCTAGATCTTTTTTATTTTATTCCCTCCCTTTTCTCCTTCCGTAGACGAATTGGACTCTTCGTATAGCGGTGTGTTTATTCAATGACAGGTTGGAGTTAGAGTTAATGCTGCAAAGAGGAGTGAAGTTCGAGATTGAAGCACTGTGCACGCACTCATTTTCCTTCTTGTCAGAGCAGTACATACCACACAAGATTCAAGGTGGACTCTACATTTGATTTTTTTCACACTTACAGACTCACAGTCACAGCTAAACTTTATAAATACGAAAACAGTGATGTCGGACGTCGATAATATTTGCTCAATCTTATGGCCCTATAATTTCTGACATGATAAATGTGGCCTTGATACAAAATGGCTGGTCGATTGAACGTTACACTAACAACTCAGTGTTCCAATTGGAGTCACTTGCTTTATTAGGAGGCAACTTATACTGCCGATATGAATTGGCATCAACAATTCGATTGATAAGCGCTTGTCAATCTAGTTACAGTTACAAGTCAGTGTTCCAATTTGAGTCACTTCCTTTATTAGGAGGCAACTTATACTGCTGATATGAATTGGTATCAACAATTCGATTGATAAGCGCTTGTCAATCTTACAATAATCTAGTGGTTATACGTCCAATTTATATATGATAAAGAAAAAAGTAATAAAAAAAAGGAAAGCCAAGTACCTTTCCAAGTCTTCGGCAACACTAAAACTTGAATGCAAAACGGAAATGACTGTTACTAAAAATGTTAAATATATAAATTAGAATTTAACTGACAATCTTTTGATTTTATCTTATTGATCTTCTTTTCTTGTCTGAGTAAATAAAGCTTCTCTTTTATATAGAAATCACAGTAGAAAGTATAATTTTTTATAATAATTTAGTATTAGTCTTTTTGATAGGAATAATAATTAGATCGAATTATTTGTTGACCTGACCTTGTTCGACACTCATTACCTACAATTCAGGTCTGACTCTCGCCTAAGACCTAGTTGATTTGGAATTTGCAATTCGTCATTAGCAAAATAATACCATTTTGTTATATATGATCAAATTGACGTAGTTTTTATTAATTATATCAACAGTGACACTTTTGGTGATGGGGTTTGAGTTGAGCTTTAGGTTAAGACCAAGTTTAATACGAAACTTTAAATTAGGTCAGGTCATACTGAAATTGCCAATCTTACTTTTCAAGTTCCTTTGCATTCACTATTCTACCGGAGTATTGTCCGCCACCGTGATACCAATCCTAGCCCAGCTCAAGATGATCTTGAAGTGCCAGAAATCACTGCTGCAAATCCGGAACCAACATTGCTTTGGAGGGGATTACGTGATCGACGTCCATCCACAAGATTGCATGATTATGTTTAGATTGTTATCTCAATTTCCTCACGTTTATTAATAAGGTTTTATCCAAATGAGTCAGCATATATGCATGCTTTAATAAATACTGATAATAAGGTTTTATTTGCCCCGTTCTTGCGTAAGTTCGTCATTGTATTTTTTGACGATATTTTGATCTACAGTGGCACGAAGAAGCAACATGTGGAGCATTTATCGGCAGTTTTGCATTTGTTAAGTACTAACAAATTTTATGTGAAGGCTTCAAAATGTTCATTTTGTACATCCACAATTGATTACTTGGGCCATGTGATATCGGAGGGGAACTTGTTACCCGATGCTGACAAAATTACGGCAATGACTCAATGGCTGTTGCCTACGTCCGTAAAACCGTTACGAGGTTTTTTGGGCCTCACCGGATATTACCGGCGCTTCATTCGGGGATACTCTCATATTGCAGCTCCCCTCACGGACCTTTTAAAAAAGGACGGCTTTCAGTGGTCCGAGTCAGCTACGGCGACCTTCGAGGCTCTTAAGTCTGCTATGTCGACTGCACCTATTCTCCGCCTACCTGATTTTTCAAAACAATTCGTTGTGGAAACCGACGCCTCCTCCAGTGGCATTGGCGCAGTATTATTGCAGGATAATCTTCCTTTGGCCTTTTTCAGCAAAAAGTCAGGGCCACAGAAGCAAGCATCCTCAACATATCATCGGGAATTGTTCGCGATTGTGGAAGCCATTCAAAAGTGGCGTCAATACCTGTTAGGTAGAGATTTTATTGTCCGCACAGATCCTAGAAGTTTGACGGAGCTTTTTCAACAGGTAATTCAAACACCTGACCAACAATATTACATTCGTAAGCTGCTTGGTTTCCGTTTTACCATTGAATATAAGGTGGGCTCCTCTAACAAAGTTGCAGACGCATTATCTCGCCAACATGAGTCTCCTCAATTTTTCACTATGTTCTGCTAGCCACCAGCTATCCTTTTGGAGACACTTAAGAAAGAAAATCAAACTATACCTGATTTGTTGGCCCTTCACGAAGGCTTTGCGAAAGGTACTCTTATTTCTCCATTTTCTGTTCATGGGGGACTAATTTATTACAAGCACAGATTATGCTTGGGGGAGTCTTCCGCACTAAAGTTGCCATTGCTAGAGGAACACCACGCATCGCCCACAGCAGGTCATGCCGGCATTGATCGTACCTTCCATAGACTCGCTGCGTCCTTTTATTGGCCCAAGATGCGCCGTGATGTCCGAAATTATGTGCGTTCCTGTTTAATTTGCCAGGCGACAAAGTATTCAACCGATCCACCTTCTGGTCTACTCCAACCGCTCCCCATCCCTTCTCAAGTGTGGGAAGACATCTCCATGGATTTCATAGTAGGCTTGCCGCCTTCCAAGGGCTACACAGCCATTATGGTCGTCGTCGATCGCCTTTCCAAATACTGCCATTTTGGACCATTACCTACAGCTTTCGATGCGCCACGGGTAGCATCTCTCTTCATTGACATGGTTGTACGCCATCATGGATTTCCGCTCACCATCGTCACAGACAGAGATTCCATCTTCTATAGCAATTTTTGGATGGAATTAATGACTCTAAGTGGTACAAAGTTGAAGCGTAGTACCGCTTATCACCCGGAGACTGACGGGCAAACTGAAGTTATGAATCGGTGTCTTGAGCAATACCTTCGCGCCTTCACTCACCAACGGCCTCAGTTATGGGTAAAGTATCTTCCTTGGGCTGAATATTCCCATAACACGACATTTCATGAAGCCCTTAAAATGACTCCATATCAAGCCTTATACGGCAGAGCTCCACCTGCACTGGTTCCATTTACGGCAGGCAGAACACGTGTCTCATCTGTTGAAGACATCTTGAAGGACCGTGACCAAGTGTTGCAGCAATTGCGCCGCAATTTAGAAGTTGCTCAACTGCGAATGAAGCGTCAAGCGGACAAGAAACACAAAGAGGTTACATTTCAGGTTGGGGATTATGTTTGGCTGAAATTACAACAGTACAAACAACACTCAGTAGGTCGACCTCTTTCAACAAAATTAGCTCCTCGCTTTTACGGTCCTTTCAAAATTTTGCAGCGTATTGGTGAGGTGGCATATCGTCTTCAGCTGTCGGAATCTGCACGCATACATCCAGTTTTTCATGTCTCCCTCCTCAAGCAATTCATTGGGCCTCCTTCTGCGTCTCCTATTCTTTCTCTGCCAAAGAACTTCGAACAAGGCCGCCCATGTGTTCGTCCAGCACGTGCTATTGACAGTCGGCGTGTGCTTTTTCAAGGAGAACCACAAGAACAATGGTTAGTTATTTGGGACGGCGGTGATCTATCAGATGCATCATGGGAGCCTGTCGAGATGTTACGCATTCAATTTCCCACTCTCCGCCTTGAGGACAAGGCGATTTTTGATGAAGGGGGGGGGGGGGGTGATACCAATCCTAGCCCAGCTCAAGATGATCTTGAAGTGCCAGAAATCACTGCTGTAAATCCGGAACCAACATTGCTTCGGAGGGGATTACGTGATCGACGTCCATCCACAAGATTGCATGATTATGTTTAGATTGTTATCTCAATTTCCTCACGTTTATTAATAAGGTTTTATCCAAATGAGTCAGCATATATGCATGCTTTAATAAATACTGATGTGACCCTTCTTGGGAAGGCAAGGAATAAAATATATTTTCATTATTTCTCTTCTTTGGAGTGTGTGGCCGCTCGAAGTGCCTCTTTAAGATATCAGTTGTATATCACACCGTCTCATTAAACAATGTCAATTGTCTTTGTGTTTTTCCATCGAAGTCCGAAAATAGTTTCAATCAATGATTTAACTGTGACATTGCGTTCTATGTCAAAAGATTGATATCACGACATCACGTATGTGAAGGCTGATTATAGAATAAATTATGACAAAACAAAAATTCCAGAACAAAATCTTCACTAAAGTCAGTGCCGGTTCTCGTACACACATGTCGAGGACATACCAAAATTACAAATTCAAGCATTCTGAATTTATTTTATGACTCTAACTATAAATATTCTTTAATTTTAGGACATTTCTAACCATTACATTAAAGTTTTGTACCAAATTTAGTGTAAAAAACTATTCTAAGAAATTTTTTACTAAAATTTTTTACACTCCAACTACTTTACACTAAATTTATTGATCAACTATCTTAAAAGAATATTCCACAATAATTTAATTATTAACTAAAATAATTTATATTATACAATAATTTGTTTTTATTTATTTATTTTTATGTATAAAAATTAAAATAAAATAATTATTCTTAATTAATTAATATATACCTTGTAATAAATTAATATTATTTAACATATATAATTAATATTGTTAGTCTGGTTGTAATTTCAAGCATTTTCGTTGGGTTTTAATTTTTTTAAATCAATATTATAGTTTATTTTATTTTTAAAATTATGTACCTTTTATTTTAAATTTGTTTTTATTTTAAAATATTTTATTAATGAATTTATATCACTTATAAATAAGAATTATAAATAAATATTAAAAATACATTTAATATTATACTTAATATTATTGTCATTTAAAAAGTCTCAACGAGATCTCTGTAATGATATATTTTGTGTAAAGTAATATATATTTTAAATATAATTACTTAAATTATGTAAATATAACAAAATGTGAGTAGGATATAAAAGGAACATGTAAATAATAAAATGGTAAAAAATGACATTTTACAACTTTTGGTACATGAATAGTAACACATCAAAAATGAGATTTCCATGGCCACCATTTTGGTGTAATGAATAGTAACATCATTTTGGGGGTGTAATGAATAGTAACTCCATTTTGGTGTTACTATTCATTACACCAAAATGGTGGCCATGAAAATCCCATTTTTGATGTGTTACTATTCATTACACCAAAATGGTGGCCATGGAAATCCCATTTTGGTGTGTTGGTAATGGCCTTAGCTCAGGTGACTTTAAGAAAGTGTGTGCCAGTCATTTTTTAATTATTTTTATAATTTCAGTCATTTAGAGCATCAAAGAAGGAATTTAAGAACAAGATTGGCTAATACTATAATAACTTCTCTAATCTTTCCCTTCTTCTTTTTTGTTATGTTAATAATGATTTGTTTTAGTTTTGTTTTTATTATGTTTAACGGCTAAACCCCTAATTAAGGTTAAGAATGTAGCATATGATATATTCTTAAATTATTAATGCATAATTCAATTGTTTGTTGGTTGAATTTATTCTTTTTATTCTTTATTGTTGAATTTGTGACCTACCTTCGTAGACATAATCTTAGGAATTGTATGAAGGACTAAGAGGTAAAATAAAATCCATGGTCTAGGAGAATAATTACTTTAGATCTAGAAAATGTAAGTATCCTAGACTATTATAATAACAAAAAGATTAATTAGGTTCATTGCAAGGGTTAAGATATTTAGTGACTGTTTTTTGACTAATTATCATTTCGTCACAGATATGAGGTTTTTTGCGACAAAATAATCGATTATCACTATTGTTTGAATTAATTGTGATGATTTATTTTTTTTGTCATTGATACAATGATAATTGTGACAATTTTATGATTGAATTGATAGTTTTATTTGTGACAATAATAAATACATCACTGACAATATTTTTTATAAGAATGAATTTTCATTTTTGAAACAAAATGATATTGACATTTTTTGCTTAAAATATTAGTGACCAAGAAGGGACACTTATGAAAAAAGCGTGAGTGACAAATATTTTTTCACTATTTTCGATTGTTTTAGTGGCGATGATGTTGTCACAATAAAATGAAGTATTTTTACGACTTTATTCATCATTACTTTATATTATTTGTGTCGACAAATTTGTTATAAATATGTAAAGTTACTGTAACCATATAATTTTGTCACACATTCCATAGTTTTTAGTGTCAGTACTTTTTTCACAAAAGTGTCAAATAATTGTGACAATTTTTTAAAATTAGTCACAATTTCATTAAACACAGGAGGTGACTATTTTAAAAATTGTACACTGTTAATAGTAGTGACTAATATTAATGCTTTTCATAAAAAATATAATTTCTTGTAGTGGTTTAATGAGTTGACTAGGTTGAATTGTGCATTGAAATGTATAGTTACCTAATTAAATATACATAAATGTCTCGATGAGGGCATAGGCATGTTTAAATTAATCGTCATTTCAATCTAGATAATTAATCTTGCATAATAATTGGAATTGCATAATTTTTTGTCTCACTAATTCTTTCTAGCTATTGGTCTAATTATCTTATTCTTGTTAGTTTAGCAATTTAATTCTCTTTCAATAAATGTTGTTTCTTTAATTTTATTATTCAACTAGGATTAATAGACATATTAATATAGTTCCTATGAAATCGATACTCTAGATTGCTCTAGTTTTAATAACTTGCTATAATATCTTACGTACACTTTCGAAAAGGTTCAATCATTGTGAATTTGGTGTTTGAGTTATGGTTGTTTCATGCACGATTCACATATAAGGAAGATCATTGAGATTTTGTTTTTTAACTTAAAATTGGAAAAAAAAAAGGAAAAGGAAGTTTTGATTATTGTATAATGATTTCCATTTTTTTAAAAAAAATCGAGTGAGTATGCACTCTCTTTTTGTTGAAAGAAATATTTCTCATCGTTAAATGTAAATATTTTAGTTCAAATATTCTGTTGCTTGACATGGAGCTTTTTGGATATTAAGTTATAGTCTGCCACTATTCATTGCTCCTATTTAGGTGCCCAATCTTAGATAAAGTAGGTTGTCTCTTTTTTTTTTTTTGATTAATAATGGGGCTTAAGCCTAGGAAAATTACATACGAGTGAAACGACTCAAACCAATTTTAACAGAGTCAACAAACAAAATCGAACGAAGACCCTCGATGGGGTTACAAAATAAATGGTAACCTAAAGATAAATCATGACTATAGTTAGCCAAACTGTCTGCACAACGGTTGCCCTCTCGTTAAACATGACAAACACGAACTTGCCACGATCTAGAGATGAGAGTCATGATAGCATCATAGATAGGATCATGAAGGAGATGATGATCTCCAGTGATAGCTGCAACTAGAACTGCTGAATCAAGTTCCAAAATAACATGAGAATACCCCTGAAACCATGCCAAAGAAAGTCCATAATAGGCGCCCCATAGTTCAGCATGCATAGATGAGCAATATCCTAAATTAGCACCAAAACAAACAATCCATTGTCCTGTGTGATCCCTAATTAATCCACCACAAGCAGCGAGACCAAGGTTACCCCTGCTTGAACCATCATTATTAATTTTGACCCAATCCTCACCTGGCTTGACCCAACTGACTAAGGCCTCGATTGTTGCACTAGAAGGGTTAAAAAGTTAGAAGCAGCAATCACGTCCTGGACAAAGGAAAGAATTTCTCTATAGTCATGCAAACCTTGCGATGCACTATGAAAAGCCCGTTCATTTCTCCATGCCCAAATCTTCCAAACTGTCACGCCAAAAATAAGAGCCTAACAATCTTGTCCATCATCCCCATAATCACTTAACAAATTATTACGTAGCCAATCCCCGTAGCCATGAGAATAGAATCCGTGCACTTTGCTTGGAGAGACCAGTCGTTGCCAAATCCTTCGAGCATGCCAACAGTCCCTAAAAATATGAAGTCAGGTCTTCTCGAGGTCAGGACAAGCAGGGCATCCTGAAGAATCAATTAGATATCACTGATACCAAACACTGTTTGTCATTAATCGGCCATGCACCATGAGCCAAAGATGAGTTCGTACCCCTGGAGGACCTGACCATTCCCACACTGACCTCCAAATTCTATCCTTCGAGTTGCAGTGATTGCTAGCAAGGAGGTTATAAGCTGAACTAGTAGTGAATGTCCCCGAAGTCATCTACCCCCAAACTAAATAATATGGTTATGCTTCTTGGCAAGGAGGAAGGACTGTAGCTATATGAAGAATTACACTCTGCGGCAAGAGATGTGAGAGATGCTACTAGTCCTATGAGCCGCCGACATCCACGTAATCCCGGACCACTGCATGAATTAGGCGATCTTCAAGAACTACGTGAACGTGAGAAATCAAGGCTGTGTCCAATCCTGGAACCCACCTATCCAGCTAGAAAAGAGTGTGTAAACCATTACCAATAACCCATCGGCATCCTTGCAGTATCGAAGGAAAAACTCAACAGATACTTCGCGGCAAAGGAGAGCACGTAGCAGTAGGAAGCAGTCCCATACGATCTAGTTCATGCACTTCATATTTGGCTCACAGGACTTGATTACATAACTTGTGTGGTTCATTAAGGAGAGACCATCCTATCTTCATGAAGAAGGCTCGATTCATCAATTGTAGATTCTTAAAATTCAATCCTCTCTCATCTTTCTGTTGACATACTTTATGTCAACCTATGAGATTAGTTTTACGTTCTCCTTGTTTGGCACCCCAAAGAAATCCTCGACAAAGAGCTTCAACACTATTAATAACACCAAACGATAAGGGGGCTGTTTGCATGCTATAAAGTGGTAGTGAGGAGATTACCGATTGACACAAGACTAATTTGCTAGCCATAGATAATTTGTATGCTTTCCATCCAGACAGCCTTTGTTGGACCTTGTGAATAATATGAGCATACATTGATTTCGTGATGCATTTGTGAAGAATTGGCACACCAAGATAATTACCGAGGTCCAGAGTGCCAGTGTAGCCACAAACATTGGTTATGGAATTGCAAACGTGTGAAGGGACATTTGGGGAGAAAAATATTTTCGTCTTGGCCATACTCACCCTTTAGCCTGAAGAGTCGCAAAAACATCGAAGACAATCTATAATTGCTTGAATTTGAGTCACTAAAGCTTCAGCAAGGATCATATCATCTGCAAAGTAAAGATGGGAAATTAATGGACCTGAACGACCAACAGTAAAAGGAGTCTATTGCCCATGAGTAACTATCATGTTGATCAAGTGAGATAATCTCTCAAGACAGAGAACAAATATGTATGAGGAGAGTGGATCGCCCTGACGGATACCGGTTTTCGTCTTCCTTGTAATAACATTATTGCTTCTATATCTTCTTATATTTAGCATGTTTGTTTAAGTCATCTTTCCAATTTTAGTTGAAGTCTTAATTTCTAGTTGTTACCTGGGTCATAAAAAAATGTTGATTTTATTTCATATCAACTTTTAAATCATTATGTTTTTCAATGGCAGCTATATTTCTTCTTTTCCTTTGATAATTAATTTATTATAATAATTGAGATTTGTGTCATAATACTTTTATATGTGGTTTATGTTAATTCTATGATTTTTATTGATGATTATTCTTTGTTTATAATAATTCCTTGATTTCTCTTATGTATAAAACTTTCTTTAATTGAGTGTAATTTATTGCATATATATAATGGTTCTATTGAAATCACACTAATTGGGAAGATATCTACTGTAAAACTTAAAAAAGATTGTCTAATGGAATTTTGAGATGAAATGTTTCGGAAACGCAAAAACCTTCGAGTACTACGGTTTCATGCATCACATACAACTTTTGACGTTTTGGATTTGTATTACAATTTTTATGAGAAGCGTGTAGGTTATGATTTTTCACTAATAATTTGTTATTTTGCTTTTGGACATCAACGTACCCTTATACCTCGGATTTGGTATTGAATTTTTAATATCTTCGAAGCTTTCACTCATGCATTCCTATCATCTCTTTTAAAAAAAGAAGAATAAAATTTGAATGATGAATAAAAGGATATTTATTCCGATTTTTTCATTACTGGTTACTAAGCAAGCCCAATTCAAGGATGGCGAAACCCATTCCCTTAGCACTTGGTATTCATTTTATTTTGGAGTTAACAAGTTTCTGAGAAAAAAATTATGTATAGTTTGAAACAACTCTTGACGAGGGTAGTATATATTGACCAGAATTCCAACTTGCGTAAGATTGTACGTGGAATAATTAGAATTCAATGACATAAATGTAAATCGCATTATCAGGGAGAAAGCACATCCAGTGGATCAGCTCATGCTGCTAGTTTTGTCTTTATATGATGATGTAGTTCTTAAATTGCCTGCAATTTCTGTAACTACTTCATTCTTGAATCTTGGTGGATATACAAGTCTTGTCCCTAGAGTAGTTGGCAACTTGTGGGCAATTTTTAATTGATATAACCTTTGTTCCATGATTCCGTTTGTGATTTAGATGATGCATGAATTACGATGTGCACTTACATTCAGGTTAGGGCTGTGTGTTAATGAGTTGGACGAAACGGCAGGACCTAATTGAAACCCTTTCCTGGAGGTTGCTGGTGATTCTGGTTCAGAACGGTTGCTATATGTCATGGTTAAAATCACTCCAAGCTGAACTTGCAGCAATAATGTTCCATATGATAATGATGCGTCTGTTGGATCTGTGTTACGGAACTTGTGCACGTATATTACTGATAATTATTGTGCAGATGATTGGTGATATATCGAAACTTGTCCTATATATGCTCAACTATTTTTCTTTCCTCTCATTAATTTAAATAGCTGATGATTTTGGGCAATTGCTATTTATTCTAAGACCCCACTTCTTAATTGATCGGACAATACATTATTTATGAATTGGTAGTCACTACCAGTTTTCGTCTTGGCTTTATATGTATGCTTCTCTGAAAGGTCTTATTTTAGCATATATCTATCATGACTTTGGCAAAATTGACACTCACCCGCCTTATGTTAGGTACATATAGAAGCATGGATTTTCGCACCCGATCATCTCAAGGATATGAGCCCACTTAGAAGTTGAAACATTCTACTCATTTCATAATACAGCTGGCAAAACTTGTTTATCTTTGAGCTACTATGCAGTGTCACATAAATGAAACAGTATACGAAAAGGTTCAATGACCAAATCTTCACTACAAGTGCTTAGATATATGCATTGAGTTAGCCATTTTCAAGCATGTATGTGGTGTCATATTCTAGTGTTAGTCCCATAAAACATGGATAGTCGATGAGTTCTTCCAGACCTACCATGGTGTCCTAATGCAGCTAAGTGAATTAAATCAGTTTTTTCAATAATGAGAATTTTCAGTGTGAAGAATGGAACCCAGGAAGGGGGAAGTGCGATATGAGCCGACATGGAGAGACTGACAACGAACGCTCCTCAGTTTGTAGCCACAGGTGTAAAGTGCCAACAGATTCGTCTGCCACCTGGGCTCGTACATGGAACAGCTAATTGAATGACACCTTTCAATCTCTTACAACCTGAGAGACAAATATTTTTCTAATGTATTGTGGCTGTAACAATTATTTGTTTTGAACCTCTTAAGTGCCGTAACTTAGTACTAAGTTACCATGATTGAGATGAAGATAAGCAAAAGAAACACACTCGATTACTTTCTTGGATTATCCCCAAGAAAGCTAGTGCAAAAAGCTTAAAGAAGAGAGGATGAAGCTAGCATATTTTGATATGATGGAAGGTACTTGGCGTTCAAGGCATTAGTTACTAGAAACCCCTGGAACTTGATGCAGAGATTCTATTGCCAATGATTGGTGGCAAGTGTCGATTTCGAAAGGTTGTAACCTAAAAGAGGTTCTAACTTTAGCTTTGAAGATAGGTATGAATATCTACTCCCGTGTATCTAAATTGGACAATGTAAATCCTGTTTTGTGAAAACTGTGACTATCTCACACCTGGGTCGTTTTTGTCCCCCAAAAATTGTGATTGTTACCAGCATGGTTAGGTGCCAACAATTAATCTTAACCCAAATGATTACTTCCACCAACCTTTAACTTGTTTTTTACTTCCAAAACTATGTTCCAAAGTCAAGGGGTCGGTTGTGTAAGGCTTAGTGTTGAGACTTTTAGAGCCGTCACTATACTATACAAAATAAGCTAATCAATCCACCATCTTTGTCTCTGTATAGTGCATACAGCCACAACCTTATTTAAGATTCAAGCTACTTAGAACGTACAGGATTATTATTTTCATATGGACTTCTGTGTCGAAAATGATTGAAAAATAATATTAGCATCTAAGCATCCTTTATGTGGGGATTTAGCCAAACTTTAAGCCTAATCTATACTAATTGCCTGTTTCCTTATGTGTCCGATAATCAACAGGATATTTATGATTACTTCACTTGTAGTTGGTGAGGCTTCAAGTCAGAACCATAATCAATTAAGTTTTAATTTTATCCGTTGCAGACAATTATTGACTAAATTCATGTATACTTCATAAATTCAAATCTTTATTTCGGCACATATACAGCCTGTAAGCTCTATTAGTTGCAAAACTAAATTTCCATTATAATTTCATAGACAATTAGCTTAAGAATTATAGTATAGATCCAAACATGGAATTTTAGTAGCTTGACTATAACTAAAAAAAGGAATACATACATTTACGACACAGAGAAACAGAAAAACCAGAAAAGGAAACTGTCTAAATAAGACAATAGTGCATGCATGCATTCCTTGATCCTTAATGATACTTTGACATGATCACTTAATTAACCATGACTAGCTGCTGCTGAGCTTCTATCCTTATTTCTTCTTTCATCCTCCTAATAAATTCATCAAATTTCTTGTTTAGCTCTTCTGTGCTTAACGCCCAATTCTCTTCTTCTTCCTCTTCTTCATCATCATCATCATCTGATTCATACCGTTCTTGTTCTTCCTCTTCTTGGACATCAACTTCACCGTCTAACTCGTTTACGTCTCCTTCATCATTACGATCTTCTGTGAAGAATGCTTCACACGTTAAGACTCCGTTTACTCCATCTTCTTTTTCTTTTTTTTCTTCTTCTACTTCTACAATGAACTCCTTTTTCTCTCTGTCTTCCGATTGTAATCCATTGACGCCCTCATCGTCTGTTCCTTGAACCATGTGGTAAACATCATTTTCTTGGTATTCAACAGTCTTTAAGAATCGTCCTTTTGACTCCAGTTCCAGCGTTTGCATGCCATCTTCGAAACTCCTGAAAGACACGACGCTAGGATTCTCGTACTTTGAGCAAGAGCTAATCAAGCCAGAGTATTTAGCAACAAAAACTAGGAGACCATTGCAGAGGAGGAATATGCAATTCTTATCTATGGTGTGGCCAAACAACTGAAGTGGGAATTTGGAGAAGTGGAAGTTGAAGGAACAAAGGAATGAAAGCCTAGAGGAGTTGGATAACAAGAATGAAAAAACTGAAACTGAAACAAACAACTGGGTAAGTTTCTTTAAGAACTGAGATCTTATGAACTGGCTCAAGGTTTTCAGGTTTTGGTGCTCATGGTGATGACCCATGTTATCTCTCTTCTCTTTGGTCAAATAAAGATGCAAGAGAGGCTATTAGTGTCGCGTGCACTTTGAAGAGTTTTGGTTTTGTGTGTGCAAAACATGATTTGCACCTCTTATATAGAGAGGAAGTCATCAAGTTGGTAGGGCACGTGGAGGTGGATAGCATGACTAAAATAGCCTTGGATTGCATGGGAATTTGAGGCCGAAAACACTGCCCTGTGTGGCTGAAAATGTTAACAAGTAACCCTTGAAGTTTTGTGATAAATAAGGTTGTCCATACGGAGATTGGAATTTGAGGCCGAAAACACTGCCCTATGGGGCTGAAAATGTTAACAAGTAACCCTTGAAGTTTTGTGATAAATAAGGTTGTCCATACGGAGATTGGAATTTGAGGCCGAAAACACTGCCCTATGTGGCTGAAAATGTTAACAAGTAACCCTTGAAGTTTTGTGATAAATAAGGTTGTCCATATGGAGATTATGTTCCTATTTCCTATTTACTTTGAAGATTTTGGATATTCTAGATGGCGATGAGAAGGAAATTGATCTAGTTTCTTACGTATGATGCAAAATTCTATATCTACCACATAAGAGATACTGTTCCCTCTCTCTTTTACGAAAGTCCTTTTCGAGGCCTTCTTTTTAGTTTTTACTAATATATATATATTATATTGAAGATTTGATGTACTTAACCCTAATAATATCTACATTTTAGTGAAAATGTTATACGATTTTATTGATAACATATAGATTCCTTAAGCCACTTCTCTTATCTTATATATAGACACTTATTAAATTTTGACAATTAATTACTTGAAAAATGGAGCGCTCAAGTTCCTGCCACTAGGCGTCACGTAAAACTCTTTGTCTTCCATTGATGCGGAGAAGAGGATCGATAAACGTGCATGTAATTTCATGTTCCCGACTTCTTCGTACGGGGGCTTGCGTACCGACTTAAAAGTACTAATATTTACTTTGTCCCACCTCTATTTCAATCCAATGAACTATAAAATTGCTACGAAGTACATTTTGTACTTAAAAAAGGAAATAACGAGAATGAAACCATCAAATAGTTGATTGCTTTCCTTCTACTATAACTTTTTTTTTATTGTTTTATGATCGCTTAAGATAGAATGGGAAATCATTTTGTTACTATATTCTTACACTAGATACTAATTTGCTGTACCAAATCCATCCCAGAAATTATTATTTATTAAAGTTTAAATAATATAAGCTTATAGAAAATAAGCACATAACGCAGCTACTCTGAAAACTTGGAACCATTTTTTATTTGCTTTTCTAGAATTGGAACGATTTATGTCACGGCCCTCTTATTAGTTTCCCGTCTATGGTTTTGCTTGCTGGAAAATTTTTTCTGTGTTTAGTTTTCTTCACTTTACGTTTCTATCAGACTTCCTTTGTCACGTAGGAAGTACAAAGCCAAAGTTAAATTTCTTTTCATTCAATAAAAGACACATACGCCTAGCTTCCAAGTCCACTCCGAATATTCACGTTGTTGGTGTCCCGACAAATCAGTAAAGAATTGGAAAAGTAACACACCAAGCTGTCACAGTTCTACAATTCCTACTCTTGTGGTCACCCCATTTAATTGACGCCATGTCTGCCTTTATCTTGGTTTGTATATCTCTAGCTAATATTCTATTCTTAGAGGGCAAGTCAGAAGCAAGTTCCAATTGGTTGTTTATACTGATAAAGAGATTCAACAAGTTTAATCTTCTCAACAACAACCTTATCTGGAGTTTCCTTATCTGCAGTTTTAATCTTCCTTAGTTGCATCCTTGTAGCGATAAATATGACTAGTTTTAGATAGCTTAGATTTCTTATCTTTGTTTAGATATAATTATCTTGTAAAATCTGAGTTGAATATAAACTCTCTCATGTAACAAACTTTGGCTCTATAAATACAGCAGTAGAATCTGTACAGGGTGTGCAGAAACAGAACGTTTTACACTCCACTTCTTGTATCTTTCTTTATATACTAACAAGCTTTAACTCAATTCTGGGTTCACGTTTACTTGTTAAAAAGGAAGTATCATGAATTACAGCTAAATCATTTACACTAACATTTTTATACAGATACATACATACATACATACATATGTATATATATATAACTTAACTGATTTAACAGAAACTTTGAACTATTGCTAATGATTTCAATCCTGAAAACCATCATTTCTAGTCAGTAGGTCACAAAAGTCACCAGTAGCTTATTATTGTCTATAAGACTTACAAGCTACAACACGCAAAATGGAAAATTAACCTTACTTCAAGTTCACTCCACAGGACCAAGGACATTAAGTTTTCAGAAACCAACACCAACTTATTAGTTCTGTATATACGAAGTTGTGAAGGTATAGGCCACTGAACTGCACTTGTGTATAAAAAAAATTCTATCTCAAGCATCATGAGGTGGCTTATAGAGTCCTGTAGCTTAAAGTTGGTCTGGCCATACAAATGTTGCCATAGCAAATTCACTTTTTTCATCAAGAGCGCATTCAAAATTTAGTCCATACTCATTGAGAAGCATGTCAATTAAGCTTCCAGTCTTCCATTTTCTCATAGTCTGCTTTGTTGTACTTTGGATAGTGAAGAGGCATTTGGAACCCACTTAGACAAGTCTCCTTCCTAACTCCAACCAATGTATCACCTTCCTTCAAGCTCTTCACACAGTCCTGAACGTGTCCATGATGACCAGTCGGGCATGATATAGCACCATGGTGCTTCGAGGTATGACTGTTGTCTGTGCGACCAAGCACTTGGGTGAAAGAAGAATTGAGACACCATCTTAGAGCCATCCTGGGTGGGCTAAAATGGGGGAGAAAAGGGAAGAGGGAAGAGCTAAAAGAAAAGGCTAGAAAGCAGACTACACCATGGACATATTTTATAGGTGGTCATAGTTTTGATATGGCTCACAGCTGCATGTAGGACTGTTTTAATTATATTTTCCTCAGTAACCATAATTATTATATAGTAATGTAGTTTTGTTTTGACTGAAGAATATTTGTTATAGATATTGTGCAAGTTTCTACTTTGTTAATATATATTCCTTTAATTCTCAAAAAAAAAAAAAAATTCTTTTTGTATTTTTTTTTAAATTTTTGGTGAAATGATAATGTTTTCTATTATTGGGGCTACTATGAATGCCCTTTGCTCAAAGAAATGGCAAATAGGTTAACTCAGGGCTCGGAGTTATGCGGTGGTTGGCCGTCGCTTTCGATCTTTGAAATCACCAGCTTTCGTTAAAATTGCAGGCGTTAGTAAGGTTGTCAATCATTTCAATTTAATAATCACACCAATAGGTTTTAATATTATAAATATATATTTCTCCCATTAATCTCTAATGGGAACAGAGTCTCGTGTTTCTTAAGATCATTTCTTATCAAACTATAAGAAAAGAATTGAAGTAAAGCTTCGGATTTCTTCAGAGGAATTTACAACAACGCACAATCTATTACAAGGGTTTAATTTTGTTACTTGTTAGAAATGTAAACATGATTAACAATCTATTACAAGGGTTTAATTTTGTTACTTGTTAGAAATGTAAACATGAATCATGGAGGCTATCAGACAAGGATTCTTATCTTATGACTTTTGGACTTAGATTCTTATACTAAATTGGATTTAGTATTTCAACTAAATAACACTCGTCTAAACCAAGATTTTGAATTTCGTTCTGTACAAGTAAGAGAACGATATGAATTAAAGGTGTTTATGTAACGGATGTAAATACAAGTCGATACCGGTATATTTCGTTCAATACTGGTCAGTGCCTACGGTATTTATAATACCGACTATATACTGGTCAGTATCGAAAATTTTGAAATATATAGGGACTTGTTAGCAAAATTTTCAAAACTTTTTTAATTAGTTATTTCGTTCAACTTTTATTGTGATTTTTTAATTTTATATTTAAAATAAAATAAGTATTGTATTACTAATAACAATAATTATACATTAAATAAAACTTAAAAATAAATTATTTATTTTATTTTATTTTAATATTTTATATAATATTTATTAATAAAGCATTAATAAAATATTTTATTTTTAAAATAAATAATTTAAAAATTATTATTTATAATCTAATATTTATTTTTTTATATTTTTAATTATTAAATCAAATTTTATTTGAAATTTATATACTTTAAAATTTTAAATTTAATTATATTTATTAATAATTATTTAATTTAATTTATAAATTAAATTAAGATATTTATAATTTTAGTAATAATTAATTTTAATTAATTAAATATAAAATATATTTAATTGATAGTAAATTAAATAATATATGTTTTTGTTTCATGTTTCAATTCAACTTAGTTGTTTCCTTATCACAAACTCTTGTTATAAATTGTAATAATTTGAGAGTTAAGGATATTTATTGTTCTTTTTATTGAATGTTTTGATGTAATTATTATTGATTATATAATAAAAATTGAAATTGTAATATTTTAAATACTTTGTATTGTTCTTCATTTTATATTTGTATGATGATGATTGTCTTTTTTTTATATAAATTGTAGTTATTATTTATATGTGAAATGTCTAAAAATTATTATTATTTCATATTAATTGTGATTATTATTTATTATTATGATTTTTAGAAACAAGGTTAAAAGTATATAGTACAACTGCACAATATGATAATTGACTATTTTACAATTTTTTTTTAAAATTCAAAGACTATTTTATAATTTAAAAATTACCTGAAACAGTATTCAGTATTAACCGTTGTCAGTATAATACCATATCAGAACTCAATTCAGTGCTAAATCCTATAGGGTATATATTCGCAAGATTGGTCCAAACTCTCGAGATATATATTGCTGTTTAGCGTACTACTTGGTACCGATTGTGTTAATCCAATAACTTCCCTAATGCTGCCATTTCCGGGTGCTATTATCATGTAAAATGTTAATTATTTTATAGTACAAAGAAATAAAACTATATTATAAGACATATGCAGTCCGGTAATATTTGTAACAATTGCTTTACAATTATAGTAGTAACCACATATTTTTACGTTATATATATATATATATATATATATATATATATCCTATGTACCCAAAAAAAACTTATTCTCATGATTAGTTTGATTGCACCTCACACAAAATTGAAAAAAAAAAATGCTAACAAACACTGCGACATTATTTAAGCCCCCTAATTGTCACCAAGTGGAGTCAGTGGCCTCCAGACAAATCAGAAAGATTTGAATTGGTGAGTGTGTAACGTACCTACAGTTGCAAACAGTATAGCCAGATTGTTCTGGTGACTGAGATGTCTGTTAGCGTTAGTAGGAACTTAGATCGAAATTATGTTTAAGAGAGAATCAACTTAAGAAGCGAAGAACTTAGGGTAAGCAAAACTAAACTTGGGAGAAGCTGCCTTGAAAAGCATATCGGACTTCTTCCTTCTATGACGCAAGTGACTCCATCAGATGGAAGCACCCCCTCCCTTTGGTTCTGCTTTCGGTGTGAAAGTTTAAAAGAAGAAGCTCAAGAATATGCTCTTCATGAATTCAATCGTGAGCACCTTTCTGTTGGATTTGGCGTGGGAGGAAGGGTAAAAGATAAAAGATAAAGAATTAGAAGATGAAATAAAGATTTACGAGATGAGATTAAACAACTTAAATGTGACGAAACAGATGTGATTGTTTAATTTGTATTTTCTTTTTCTTTTCTCCTTAAACATGCATCTTAATTGCTAAATTTTCTTTCATATTTTAAACTCAAATTTGTGTACGCTCGTTTTATTTTTCCAATGCTCTCTTATTGTTATATCTTCATTAGTTTTTTTCAGGTAAAGGAAACAAATAAATTTCTAATGTTTATACTTCTAAATAATATTCTTTATTTTTTAAACATTTTAAAAATTATAAAGTTTTATCAATTGAAAATTTATACTTTTTTTGAATTAGTAATTAGCTAC
>JAOSBN010000179.1:48932778-48946844 GCA_027563595.1 Erythroxylum suave
GGTGTTCTTTATATGTTTCAAAAGAGGACTTCAAGATCTAAAACTTTGATGAAGACCTCAAAGACAGATTTTATTGTTTACAGGGTCAAAAATGGGACAGACGATAAAAGTCAAATATAGACGAAGATGACGTCATCACAGAAGAAATATAGACGAAGATGACGTCATCATAGAAGAAGCAAAACATAGACGATAGAAGTCAAACATAGATGATAAAAGTCAAACATAGACGAAGATGACGTCATTACAGAAGAAGTGTAGACGAAGATGGCATCATCATAGAAGAAGCAAAACATAGACAATAGAAGTCAAGCATAGACGATAAAAGTCAAATATAGACGAAGATGACATCATCACAGAAGAAGTATAGACGAAGATGACGTCATCATAGAAGAAGCAAAACATATACGATAGAAGGCAAACATAGATGATAAAAGTCAAATATAGACGAAGTGAAAAGACAAAAGATACATCTTCCTTTATAAGGACCATAACTTTCAACTTAGACGTCCAAAAATTTGATGCTATATATCGTTGAAAAGCTAAAAGAAAGATCTAAAACTTTCTATAAGGCACATTTTCCTAAATCAGCCTAAATTAATTCAGATTTTCCCTCGAATACAGAACATGAATTTTTTTTTACATTCATCCCTCAATGTACTGCACCCAGTTCTCAACTTCATGACAAATTTTGAGATTCTTACAGACAGAATTTAAATTCTATGTCTTCATAAGAAATGTATCCATATGTTTCTAATTTAATCCAAATAAAGAATCATATCATTTGGATAACTAGAGAAAAAGTTATATCTAACAGACTGAAGCACACTTAGTGCACATTTTTCCAGATCAACCACCACTTTTGTTTCTAAAACTTTCCATATCACAACTCATACCAAGATCACTCTTTCAACTCCCTCTTTTTCTCATTTCCAATAACAAAAATCACATTTAAAACAATCATATCCGGAAGTGGTTGATGAATGCATGTACACTTATTTTTGTATGTGTGAAGATTCAAATTCACATGTATGTATGCTGACATG
Organism: Erythroxylum suave; assembly: GCA_027563595.1. Lineage (NCBI taxonomy): Eukaryota > Viridiplantae > Streptophyta > Magnoliopsida > Malpighiales > Erythroxylaceae > Erythroxylum > Erythroxylum suave. The sequence continues at coordinate 48,933,825 of JAOSBN010000179.1, forward strand.
TTGCTGGGCATGAAATTCAAACTTTTCTAACTCTCACATTGCTATCTCTCTCCATTATTGAAATCTGGGTTTTAGCCCTTAATATGGGAATGGGATGTTACATGTAAAGTTGGAAAAAAATAGAATAAGGAATTTTGAGGGAAAATGATATAAAATTATAAGTTGAGGTATGAGAAAGTACAATAAAACTAGAAAATAAAAGCAAGGTATAAAATAATATCAATTTTATAAAAGTTACATATAATTGTACCTAATTGAAAAAATTCCCAATTTCTTAAGAAATATATATGTTAAAATCATTTAACTAACTTATTAATTAATAAGTTTCATTGAATTTGAATATGAGAAGAACTCAAATATATTCTTAATTGCAATCACCATCCATCACTTTTACAAAAAATTGCTCAATATTAATTAACTTTAAAATTCACCAAATTTTATTATGCAAAAATATTTAAAAACTCAAATTCAATCAAAATTAGACATAATTAGATGCAATTAAAGGTTACAAATCCTTAAATCAACCTTTAATTTCACTAATAAAGCATCAATTTAAAAAGGCAATATAAAAGACAATAGAAAACAAAGAAATAATAATTCTAAAACCCTAACTCACTCAATTTGCAATTTGATTCGAGATAAATGCAAAAATTGTGATACACACAACATAAGATATGGTCAAGTTTTAAGGCACATTTACGATAAATAACCTTATCTAAAAATATGTTTCAATGGATCATAAATCCTTTTGCTTCTTTGAGTATTTAGATAAGGTCTTTGACAAAGTCGTGACATATATTATGTCTTATACAGGAACACCTCGGCCACATCAATGTACTCGTGTCTTCACCTATACATTTTATAGAAGAACACACATTGATATATGGTCGTATGTTAGATCATGTTCACTTAAAAAGACTTTCAAAAAACATATTCTCCTACATGACGCTCATATATATAAGTCATACATAACACAAACATTAAAAAAATGTTGAAAAATTGAGATAAATATCTTCTAAGCTTGTAACTGAATATAGAAGTAATAACCAAGTAGTAATGACAATATATAAGCCAAAAAATAACTCAAAAGCTGAGGTAACTGAAGTGTTTTACAATTACCATAAATATCCCACTTGTTTTCTATATCAGATCACACAAACATACTCTTAAATAAAGAGAGATATTGAATATTTAAAAGTTTTCTTTAACATGCAAATTGCAAATTTATAAATGTCAAGAAAGATAGCAGTTTTGACTTATTATTTGATATGGTCTGGCACCATATCTATGTAACCTTGAATTGTTAAAGAATCTCATCCACCATATTGGTATACTATAATTACTTGTTTCCTTTAAATCATTTACAAAACTAAATCTAGTTCTATAGGCTTCTAATTTAATATTATCCCAACTAATTGAAACTTCCCCATATGTCTCATTTCAACTTGAATCCAATTGGAAAACTCAAGAACATTAAAACTAGAACAAATCTAGCAACAACATGACTTGTTTTATAGCAACAACGTAACTCAATAAGAACATTAAAACTAAAACAAATCTAGCAAAAACTTCTGATTGGTGTGCATTAGGTTATGTTTTTATAGGAATTTGGCATATGTTTTCTAGTATAATTGTTATTTATTGTTCTAGTTTAGGATTCATTTTATATGTTTTCATTAAGTTTGATTTCCATTGTTATTCTTGTGTGTTTGATGCTAATTGAGGATAAGAATTGACTATTTTTGTGTAGGAAAGAAGAGGGAGCAACTTGGAGATTGAACAAAAGATCCAAGAAGAGAAGACAAGAAGAGTGGTTCTATGCCCAATTCTCACGTTCGTGGGAAACATGCAAATTCCCATTGGACGTGGGAATTACAGAAGAAATGAAGAGTGTTTGTGACCAATTCCCACACTGTTGGGAATCAGGCAAATTCCCATGGACGTGAGAATTGTAATTCGAAGGCAATCTGCAAGGCTTCATTAAACCTAGGATTTTTGGGCTATTTAAATATAATTAAGCCTCCCTCTTCAAGGGAGACGACACCTACTTGTAGAAACACCATCCTTGGTTGAAAAACACGTGTTTGGAGCATTAAGGAAGGATTGAAGACAGGGATCATCATCAAGATTGGGAAAAACAACATATCAACACCAAAACTCCAGATTTTGGCAAAGAAGAGAAGGAGTCTTCCTATTCAATTTTCTATCATTTTAATCTCTTCTATTCTTTGTAAAAATGGTTTATTTGATTTTTGATGATCTTATGGAGACCGTGTTAGGTTGATTTCATTGTAGAGATTGTTTTTGAACTATTTTGTTAGATTTCCTATTTTATTGAATTGAATGCAATTGTCTTTGCTGATTGTTGTTCTTAATTGTCATCTTGCAACAAATTGAGAGAGTGAGTGAGATGAAATTCATGTAGGATTGTACATTGAGAGATGGTGACCTATAAAATAGCAATCATCACATTAATTGAATAGTTATAAGAGAGATCTTGACTAGTTAATTTATTACCCATAAGATAATTTAATAACTAGTTGAATCGATAGAGTCATTGGGTAGGTTGAGAGATTGTTCATTCGATTTCCGTTAATTCTATTAGGAACAAATAGTTACAACTTAAGAGAGGGTAGTTAGTATATTCGAGGTGAGACACAATTATCAATGAAATAGGACGGAGACAAAATAGGGAAAAAGTAATATCTATCATTTAGATTCTTGAATTTAGATTTTCTGCAATTTCGGTATTGTCCATTGTTTGCATTAGTCTTTTAATTTTAATTTAATTTTCCATATTATTTGCATTTAACAATTTTGTTTCTTAAACAAAGTTGTGTCTAAATTAAGCGGTGTCTAGGCATCAATCCTTATGTGACCGATATCTACTCTTTTTAACCACAAGTCACGACCTGTTCTCTTGCGATTTTTTAGCGTAAAATAAGTAAATAGGTTTTACTATCAACAACTTCCAAACACCATTACTTTATCACAAGTAAGAGGATCTACAATCTCTCCTAAATTATAGTTAGTTTCACTTAAATAAAGAATATATTCATCAAAGAGCCTTTACAACCATCATTTACTTTATATGGAAGGAAAGAAACAAGAGACTTTATAAGAGAATTGAGGAGGAAAAATATCAAATTGCAGAGAACATTATCAACTGGATCTGGGCAGCTTTGATAGTAAACAAAAACAAAAATTCAATCACTCCTGACATGATGAATACATGGATGTTGTAATGTAAAGTTCCAATGTTGTAATCTTTTTTATTTTCAATTTTTTTCTAAATTGTGGACAGATTAAGCAACTTATTATAATGTTGATTTAACTTTTGCTATCATTAATAGAATTCCTTTTATATTCCAAAAAAAACATTCATTAAAGAGTGTAGGATTTCTATTTTTTTATTATTTTAGGGGAGTTATAAAATTAGGTTGAGCATCTATCATAACCTAATATCAACATTTACATCACCCCTAATATCATAAGATAAAATTGCATTAAAGTTGTGAATCTTTTGAAGTAGCTTAACAACTCTTTCACAAAAAATAGGAACACATAATATTATTGGTTTAGGCTCCTAACGACTTTAACTCTCAATGAAACATTAGTCGTCCTCTAAAAATTGTAAAGTTAATGGCTCTATAATTATGGTACTATGACTAGGAAAGTAGAACTTATAGCCTATAGAAACTTCAGGATATCTTATAAAAAAACTCCAAAGTAATCATAAAATCCATCCTTTTCTCTACTCATATAAATGTTAATATTTGCTAGATAATCTCAAACACTTTAATGGCTTAGACTAGGCTTTCTATGTGCCAAAAATTCAAAAGAAGTCTTAAGAATTGACTTTTTGGGAACATAATTTAGGATGTATTAGGAATTGACTTATCGGGAACACAATTTCTGATGTAAAGTGTTGTCTTTAGTGCCTTACGCCATAGATACTCAATAAGTTTTAGTCTTATCATCATACCTCTCATCGTTTTCCTTAATGTGTAGTTACATCCTTTTGCTTTTATATTTTGCTCAAGTGTACAAAGTATTATGTATTGTGTTATTATAATGCAATATTATAAAAATTTAGCAAAAGGTCTCTTCTCATTTTTCAAATCTCCATGTCTATGATAGTAGTCTGATTTGATTGCCTTAGTGAGTATTTGAGTTGCTTCTTAAATACTTTGAAGCTTTTTAAGGCCTTAGATTTATTACTGATAAATTACAGGTAACACTATCAATGGTAATCATTAAAAAAATTCACTATCAATATCATCATCATAATCAAATTCAGAAGGATTGCATCCTTAAATAATATTTAAATTATTTCCTTTGAAATGTGACTAAATCTCTTATGTTATAAATTGAATGGTTTATCTTTAGTTAAATTCCTTTGAATTCCTTATGTTTCAATACTCATATAACCAATTTATTAGGATTATTCAAACACAAATATTAAAGTTCGTCAATCAGTAAACATTTACTAAAGAAAACATAATTGAGGGACAGTGAAACCATTTTATTACTAAAAGTTAACGAATATATATATTGTCAATTCTGAAGTGAAACTAAATTTCACTAATAGTAGTAATAGTAATAACAATCTTCCATACAAACTTACAAAATATGTTAAAACCATAAATTTAATTACATAAACAACTAATTTGTAAACCTTTGAAGATTGCAAAGGTTTATGTAAACCTAAATCTTTGAGATTTATTTAATTCTTATTTTGATTACAAAATAATATAGAAAACACAATTTATTTTATTGACATTGTAATTTTATTTCAATTCCATAGTAGAAATAAGTAGGACCGTTTATGACATTTTATAGGCTCTAGGCAGAGTTAAAAAAATTTATCATATTTTGCTTCTTTTTGTTCTTTATGAGGGTTAAGAGTGGCCCTCTTAAGGAAAAAATATACGCCCTTTTGTTTCTCTTTGTGACGATCAAAAGTGGTCTCTTAACCTTCGAAAAAATAAAATGAGACAGAATAGATACCTTTTTTATTGTCTATTTTATTCTTTATGAGAGTGGACCCTGAATAAGTATCCTACTTGCCCTTGCCTAGGGACAACTACCCATGGCTGGGCTAGAAACAAGTGAACTCAATGGCAAAACTAAACTCAATCCAAGTAAATTGTCCCAAACATAATCTATGTCATAAGGTTGCATTTCAGTATCAGCTACTCATGAACTTTCTTATATCCATCTTTTGACACCTAACATTAAGTAATCTTGATTAATCCCAATAAAGTAATCTTTTGATTAATCCCAATATTAATTTTGACATTGAAAGGATAATGCCCTAGAGGGCCTAATGGGTACGTTGGTGTTGAGAAAGGGCTAACCAGGGTTATGAGAACAATCAAGAGATTCAAGACCCATAGTGAGATAATAGGTCCATTTCTTAAAAAAATAAATAATTGATTGGATAATTCCCCAAACTAGCGGGTACATCTTACGAACACCTCACTGAGCACTCATCAGAGAAGAAGGGAGAGTCGAGAATGACTGTGTTACCTTCAATGGCCACAACACTTATACCTTCTCTTGCGACCTTAAATTCTGCTCCTTTTACTTCTAGGCATATGAAGTTGTCTTCTTTTCCTTTATTTTTGCCCTGCGGTTCTGTAGATAATGTCCAGAGGACCCTTAAGCCCTTACCTTCACAAAGCAGGGTTTTTGCTGCTCCTGAGGTGTTGGATTCTGAAGACGCGCTAGACCCACCAGTCGAGTCCCTCGATGTACCTGATTCTGACAGCTTTGAGGTTTTTTTCTTTAGTTTTCTTTTCTTTAATGATATTGTTCGAAATTATTTGACTGCCTAAAATTGAGGTAAAATGATGCTCTAGAGTGAATAAATACACGTTCTCAAGTTATCTATGGGATAAACATTTGGCTACAGGTTGTTTGTTTGTTGATGGGTGGTATATCCGGGAAACTTATTATTTTAATTTAGTTCCAAATGTGTGTAACTCCGATATATAAGGAAGGCTTGTAATTTGACTACTGTTAATTTGTTGTTTTCTGGTTTTGCTTGTCTAGATTGGAGGTTCTGAGGCACCCAGTTCTCCATCGGTCAGCATTGCAGCAGATGCAGATAAGGTATCTGATAACTTTCTCATGTCCAATTTTAGCTTGAATTTAATGGGGAACTAGAGGATTAACGTAATTTCCTTGGTTAAATTGGGAATTGATGGGATGAATTTTATTTGTGCTAATTAGCAAAATTCAAGATGCCATTTTTTAGTCCATGTCAATAGCATTCTTGTACTCAGTAGTAGCCTTTTGCATATTCTCAAATATGCATTTCTTGTAAATATGAGGATTGGTACCTGGTCAGCATTTGAGTGCTTGTTGGACTATCTGTCTGTGGAAAGGGCTTATCAAAGTAGAGATAGTCCCAAAGTTTATCGAGTAAGCTGATTGTGGAGGGATACTCTTAGCTTTAATACTGTCTGTGAGACCAAGAATTTCTTACTTGCAAAGATTGGTACCTCTGAACTGGTTCAGCAAATATCATAACATTGATCCATTACTAGAGTTTGCTGGAGTTTAAATTATCATATAGTTTATAAAAACAAAGAGGAATTATCTACATGCCAAATAGGAACCTGGTGAATTTAAATCAGTAGAGAACCTGCCGGGGCTATGGTAGTAACAACAGCACTTAGAATACTATTTTAGCATGGGCAAGTTTACTTGATATTATCTGTTATGTTAGCATAACCATTGTTTTTTTTCCTCCTTTGTTATTCCTATTCATAGATGGCACCAAAACAGAAGATTAGAATCAAGCTAAGATCTTTCTTTGTACGCCTCATTGAGGACTCCTGCAAGCAGATAATTGATGCAGCAAGGACTACAAATGCAAAGACAATGGGTCCCGTGCCATTACCAACCAAGAAGCGTGTCTATTGTGTTCTCAAGTCTCCCCATGTGCACAAGGATGCAAGATTCCATTTTGAGATTCGAACCCACCAACGATTAATAGATATCCTCTATCCCACTGCACAAACGATAGATTCACTAATGCAACTTGACCTTCCTGCTGGCGTAGATGTTGAGGTCAAGCTTTGAAGAACTAATGGTGTTCCAAAGTCAAGTTTGTTGAAGATCTTGAGTTAGTTTGTATACCTGTTTGAAAGGTACCTCTTTTTCAGGAATGTCTCATATACCTGCTGCAGAATGTTTGAGTTAGATGCATAAAGGTTATAATTTAATGGCCAGATGTTAAACTGCTGGAGAAGCTTTAGTATTGTAGCTTTGGATTGACCATTTTTGGTTTCTCTAGCTTGAATATCTATGTAAAGTATTTCGAACTCTTCTGCTTTATCTTTACGCCTTTCTACAACTGTGCCTGGCGTCTACAAATTTATCTTCCATCCTTTGCTTCTATTGTGCCATTCAATTATTTTACTTTAATGAAGTAGGTTTAAGTTGATTGGGAAGCCCTTTCCTGTCACTGTATCTACTGCACTGTTCTCCTTTCATGTCGTTACTGCACTGTTCTCCGTTCATATCACATATGGCCTCTTTAATTTTATTTGTTTCAAGATTAATTGGTAACTGACCCCTATGGTTCTTATAACAACGATGGCCCATCTGGGCCTCCATAGCAAGAATACGTGGTAATTCCAGATTTTTGTTTAATGTTATTTGAAGCTGATGAATGGACATTGTTATGACAGGTGCATGATCTTTCAAAGGAAAGAGTAAGTAATATGCTTTTCCATTGAAGCTTTTGGATGTTGGTTTCTTGAAGAAGACACTGCGATACATTTTACAGGGTCATTTTGCCCCCTTGATCTTTAATTGGTTAATATGTAAACATTCCCTGTATGAATATTCGGTAATCGTTCCCTGATAAATAGATAGTACAACCACTTTTTCTTTTTTCTTTTTCTAAAGATATATATCTCAGATAGAATATTCTTGAGACTTCCAGGAATTAAGTCTATAAATAGCATGACGCTGTTCATTTTGTTATGCGTTCAAATCAAAACAAAGCCTGGACTTAATAATCATAAGTAATTTGGCCTTTACAATTGTGTATGTACGTAGAATATGCTTGACGTTGACTTAGTGGAAATAAAGTTCATAGTTTACGTTTGTTTACTGGTACATGATGTATCTCGGCGTCATATAGCTTGTAGCTAATGTATAAGGAGGCCAATAATGTTTTGCAATTTGACCATTATTTTATGTTTGGCTTTTATCATTGTTAGTGAAATTTCCAATTTTGACATAATCTGAATTTTCCTCAATTTATAACTTTTGATGTAATTGGTGAAAACTTCGATGGACTACTTGGTTTATTGGAAGAGAAAAGACTATACGAGGGATATTTGTGTCTATATTTTCTGTACATTTCATGTATGGTAGCCATTTATTCTCTTTCCATTTGATATCTACTCTTTTGTTTCAATTTTCAATTTAATAAACTGAATGCTACGTTAGGTTATGATATGCTAAACTTGGATGCTTTCAAACTCGTTAAATATATGTTGCGTCTGATTCTTGGACTTGAGTGCACCTTGAGAAATTCATAGCAAAAAAATGTAGCAAAAGGAACCAAGTTGATATTCCTTTCTTCATCCTGTTAAGATCAACTCTCAATGACACACACAAGTATTGCTGAAAGATAATTTATTTCATGCAGTACAACCGTGGTTTTATAAACCCACTTGCGTAACTAACAATGCAAGAAATCTGCTCATGATTTAACTCCTATCATGGTGGACTAGCAAAAGAATAGAGCAAAGCAAAACAGAACAATAACAAGCACCTTAAGAGGAGTTATTTACAGCAAGGACTCTGCTACACTAATGACTTAGTCAACAGCCACCTTAACATACTAACAAATCCTCCCCTAAACTGAAATTATCAAAAGTAATCAGTTTATCTCACCTAAGGACTTCATTCCCGGTAGATTTCGCAGTCTTGCAAAAACCTCCAGCTTCATCGGTTTAGTCATGATATCTGCAAGCTGCTCACTTGTACTGCAGTACTTTAACTCAATTTCACCGTCTTTAGTGAGGTCACGTAGAAAATGAAACCTCAAATCTATGTGTTTGCTTCTACCCTGTAAGATCGGATATTTTGACAACTTAATGGTGGATGAATTATCACAAAACATAGTGATGCACTTACTTTGAAAGGATCTGAGTTGATTGAGCACTCTCTTCATCCAGATACTTTGACATGCACGTTGTGCAGCTGCAACGTATTCTGCCTCTGTGGTAGAGAGTGTTACCACAGCTTGCTTCTTCGATGACCAAGCAATAGAACCTCCACTTAATGTAAACACAACCAGAAGTGCTTTTTCTATCATCACAATATCCAGCATAGTCACTGTGGGTAAAGCAACTAATTCATGTTCACCTCCTCTTTCATAGAACATACCAAGCTCTACAGTCCCTTTTAAATATCTCAAGTTCCTTTTTGCAGCAAATAAATGTATCTCAAATGGATTAGCCATGTATCTGCTAATGAGAAATACGCTGTACATTAAATCTGGTCTTGTGGCCATTAAATACATGAGACTTCCGATCAACTGCTTATATCGAGTTGCATCAAGTTGCTCCCCTTTACCTTCTCTAGTTAGTTTTGTACCAGGAACTATTGGATTCTTCACAGGGTTGCAGTCTCTCATGCCAAATCTGTCAAGGACTTCTTGAGCATATTTTCTTTGACAAATATGGATACCCTTCAGGCTTTGCTGAACTTCAACACCTAGAAAATATCTCATTTTTCCCAAATCTGTCATTTCAAATTCAGACTTCATTGAACACTTGAACTCCTCAATCATGCACGCATCATTACTGGTGAAGATTAAATCATCAACATAAATACTTACAATTAAAATCTTCACTTCGCCTTCTGTTTTGATGAATGGAGTATGTTCATGACTACACCTTTCAAACCCGTTCTTAAGAAAGTAACTTTCTATTCTGCTGTACCAGGCTCAGCCTGTTTCAACCCATAGAGTGCTCTTTTAAGTTTATAAACTTTATGTTCCCCTTTTAGGTTGCTCCAAATAAACTATGTCATTAAGCTCTCCATGCAACAAAGCACTTTTTACGTCAAGTTGAAGCACGATCCACCCATTTCTTGCTGCCAAGGCCAAAATCATCCTTATTGTGTCCCAACATGCCACAGGTGCAAAAACTTCATTATAATCAACTCCTTACGTTTGAGCATAGCCCTTAGCCACCAAGCGGGCTTTATATTTGTCTACCTAACCATTCTCCTTCAGCTTCGTTTTATACACCCACTTTGCACCAATTGTCTTTGCTCCTGTAGGTAGATCTACTAGCTGCCAAGTCTCATTTTTTGTAATTGTTTCAATTTCCTGATCCATGGCTGTTCTCCACTTCTCACTTTTAGCTGCCTCCTCATAGTTGGTTGGATCTTCATGTGAAACAAATATCACCAGATTTTGTTCGTCTTCATCTTGAGAGAGCCCTTCACCTCCTACAAAGTCTTTCATCCACGCAGGCTGCCTTCTGTTTCTCACTCCAGGTGAACCTAGTACATTATGTTCGGATAAGCTTGAGGTTTTTTCTTTAGCAGCTTCATTAAGATCTCCATTCTGCTGGCCTTCATCTTCATTAAGCTCATTTTCTTCTAGCTCACTATCCTCATCATTAGTATCACTATACTCTTCCACATTTCCACCCCATTCAATCTTGACATCACCTTCACTCCTCTCCCAGTTCCAGCTCTCTTGCTCATTAAACTACACATCTCTGCTAATCACCACTTTCTTTGCCACCGGATCATATAGCTTGTAGCCTTTTGATTCTTCGCTTATGCCAAGTAGTACACACTTACGACTTTTGTCATCTAGCTTCAACCTCTTTGCATCTGGAATATGAACATAGCCAATGCAACCAAAAATTTTGAAATGCTCCACGCTAGGTTTCACTCCACTCCGGCTTTCTTCTGGTGTTTTGTTCTTCACTGCCACGGTTGGACTCCTATTGAGCATGTAAATAGTCCAGTTTACTGCCTCTGGCCAAAAACGTTTAGGTATCCTTTTTTCAGAGAGTAAACATTGAACCATATTCATTATGGTGCATTTTTTGCACTCTGCAACCCCATTTTGCTGGGGTGTATAGGCTGTAGTAAGCTGACGCTTGATGTCATGAATGCTGCAAAACTCATTAAACTCTTTTGAGGTAAATTCCCCACCTCGGTCTGTCCTCAAACAACATATACGTAATCCTTTCTCTTTTTCAACAAAAGTCTTAAAATACTTGAAAAACATAAATGCTTCACTTTTCTGAGTAAGAAAATAGACCCAACTCTTTCTACTGAAAGCATCAATAAATGTCAAGAGATACCTTTTGCTGCTGTTTGATTATGAAGTGATAGGACCACATATATCAGTATGTATTAGCTGAAGTTGTTGTGAAGCTCTCGATTTGCTCTTCCTTGCTATAGCTGCTCGGTGTTGTTTCCCTTTGATGTAGCTTGCACATATTTTGGTAGATGTATCAAACAGAGGCAATCTCTTCACTAGTCTCTTATGCTGGAGAAGTCTCAAATTTCTGTAACTCAGGTGTCCCTATCTTCGATGCCATAATTCAGAAAGATCTTCAGAAGCTACATTCAGACATGTTGAAGATTGTGTTGTCATGGTTGCAGGCAGAATGAACATCCTGTTGGTAGTCATATGTGTATGCATAATGAGCCCCCTCCTAGAGTGATAGACCTTGCATTCTCCATCTTGAATTAGAATTGACAAACCTTTCTCCAGTAGCTGACCAATTCTCAAGAGATTATTTTTTAACTCAGGTATATAATACACATCTGAGACTACCTGAGTCACTCCCTTTATATTGAAGCTGATATTGCCTCTTCCCATCACTGGCATCTTAAAATCATTTCCTAACTTCACTGAGTGTCAAAATTGTTCATCTAACTCTAGAAACCATTGTTTATTTCCTGTCATGTGGTTAGAGCATCCTGAGTCGAGAAACCATATCATCTTCTGTGAGTCGTTACACTCACTATACGACATTAAAAGAAGCTCCTCATCTTCATTGAATTCAGCATATTTGACCTTCTTTTCTTGGTCAGGACATTTATACTGATAGTGCCCCAACTTGTGACACTTAAAGCATTCGACAAATGTTTTGTTAACAGATTGTCTTCCTCGACTTCTTCCTCGGCCTCCTCTAAATGGGTGTCTACCTCTTCCCCTTCCAGCATTGTCTTCATAACTGACTTTGAGCTTTTGTTCCTCTTCTCCTTGACTTCTCATCCTTTGTTTGTGAACGAGAAGACTGCTTTGTAACTCATCAATTGTCATTGTGTCTAAATCATTGGCTTCTTTAATAGAGCACACAATATAATGAAATCGTGAGGTCATAGACCTTAAAATCTTCTCAACAATTGTATTTTGGCTCATAGTTTCATCACAAGCCCTCATGTTTTTTACTATGGCGAGAGTACGAAAAAAATATGCGTTGGCTGTTTCTCCCCCCTTCATCTTGAGCACCTGGAGCTGTGCCTTCTTAACTTTGGTTGTACCTTGGTATTTCTGCTTCATTCATCCTCTAGAATTGTTGCCAAGATTTCTCAATCAATGGCCTGATAAAGATAATTCTTTACCTTTAAATCCCGTAACTTTTGCTCCTCAATTTGCGTGAGTTGTGCCTCAGTAGGCACTGCTCCTGCTGCTACCATGAAGATGCCATTCTCCATAAGACTCCAATATTCATTGGACCGCATAAAGTTCTCCATCAACTTCGCCCAATGCCCATAGTGCCCATCAAACATAGGAATAGCAGGTTGCATAAACTTAGCATTACTACTTTCAGCCATTCTTCTGCACTTTTGTTCCTCACGTTCTTACTCTTTTGTTCACTCAAACGCTCAGACTCAGCCCTCTGTGAAGCCTCTGATACTAGATTTTAAGATCTGTTGGAAAGATTGATTTAAAGTTAGAATTGAAGTTTTTGTTTAAAGATAAGATATTTGTTTAAAGATAAAATTTTA
>JAOSBN010000179.1:48946944-48961345 GCA_027563595.1 Erythroxylum suave
AATAAATTGTCTCTTGCATTATCTTTCCTATTCTTCTATATTTTTGTTAGTTTGTGATTCTTTAAAATTCCAACAAGATCAACTCTCAATGACACACATAAGTATTGCTGAAAGATAATTTATTTCATGCAGTACAACCGTGGTTTTATAAACCCACTTGTGCAACTAACAATACAAGAAATCTTCCCATGATTTAACAAACTCCTATCATGGTGGACTAGCTAAAGAATAGATCAAAGCAAAACAAAACAATATAACAAGCACTTTAAAAGAAGGAGTTATTTACAGCAAGGACTCTGCTACACTAATGACTTAGTCAACAGTCACCTTAACATACTAACACATCCTTTAAAATACCTTCCACAAGATATATCTTTATTTTCCATCCAAGTTCTGGTCATAACTCTTCACTGTGCTAGACATTTTCTCCTCCTATCAAAAGTACAGACGTAATCTTCTCTAATATTACTTGCTTTATCATGGCTACTTGTGTCAACACTTCTATAACGGACACCTCTCAACTTCCTCGAGAGGCAAAGAGGTCTCAGCATGATGATCCTGCGTACAATATGTCACATTTTTCCATAAGAGTCGCTCTGAACGTGTTTTCTACATACCTTTTAGCAAGAATCAATCCAAAACCAAGCAAGTGTTGGAATCCAACCATGATTGAATCACGGGCGCAGCGGAAAACAAAAATTTTTATGGATTCCGAGCAGATCCCGATAATTGTAAAACTTGAATAAAAACAAAAACGATTTAGAAATCGTACCTTGTTCGCTTTCTTGTTGAAAATATTTGAAAACCTTTTCTAATTGATCAGTCACGAGCTGTCCAAGTGTCCAGCCTTTGATGGTATTCACAGAGCAATTCTCAAACTGTTTTTGAGAGGAAAAAGACAAAAGTGTTAGTTTCTATAAGCTTTTTCTGTTTTTATAGAAAAATCATAAGTCTTTTATTAAAATTAAATCTATTTAATTATAATTAAAATCAAATTCTAATTATAATTAATTTAATCTTAATAAAATCAAATATCTCATATTTAATCCCTAAAGTTTCTTAAACTTTATAATTAAGTCTAACTTAATTAAAATGATTTTTCTTTTACAAATTGCTCTTTGAAGTGTGACTCATTAGGTTTCTAATAAATTGGCAATGATTATAAATTATAATTCTAATTCACAATTAGAATTAGATAAATTAAAATTTCTTTTAATTTATATTTAATTCTCCATTTAAATAATTCATAATCATAAATCATGATTAACGTTTAACATGTCATGATTACCCAAATATCAGGAATGTCATAGTGATTGACTTAACCTGTCTATACATGACTATAATGTATAATTTAATCATTTCATCATTCAACATTCTAATTGGACAGAGTATAGATATTGTGTATACTCTTATCATCCAATCATGTTCGTTCTTGCTAATTAATAATTGATTTATAATTGAAATTTGAAAACACCTTTTCAAATGTCAATTCACTCTGGCCAAAGAATTCCATAAATCATTACCAATTAAGAACAGTAGAATACTCTCTTTAATTACTTTAGAGTGACGAATCCTATATTGACTTACTCAACTATTTACATATGGTTCATACTTTATCCAATTACTATTGATTGCATTATCCTAGGACGATTCATAAGTAGCATCAAAATACAGTATTTCCCACACTAGATACCTTGGTAATCTCAAGTCTGAGGATCAATTATACAACCATCATTATGAGATAATGCACAGATACATAAGTAATGTTCCATTCGGGATTCTCATAATTGGGTTAATTCAGTGAACTTATTCTTTAATAAGTGCCCACATGTTTGTTTAAGTGTCTCCACACTTTAATTTATGAGATCAATTACTTTCTCATAAGAAAGAAATAAAGATGTGCTAGTCTAACTGTTTCATCAATATCTCGTCTTGATGAAACTACAACTAGGAACATTTAGGAATAATATATATAAAAATTGTAATTCAAATCTCATAATTATAATCGGATTATAATTTCTAATTGTATAATAATTATTCCATGGATTTTATCTTTATGATTAATAATTAAATAATTAACAAATACACAAAGATAAAGAATGCCTTTTATTGAATAATAATAATGTCATACAAATAAATTTACAACCAAAATAAATTGGCTGCAAGGGCATAAACTAATAATCTCCCATTTGCACTAAAGCCAATTGCTAATGTATCGAATAACATAGCCATCCATAGGTCTATCATGTCTCTTTTGAGACAATGGCTTAGTAAGAGGATTTGCTAGATTTTCTTCAGTAGGAACTCGCTCCAATGCTATGTCTTTCCACTCTAGTATCTCCCTGATCAAGTGAAACTTCCTGAGTACATGTTTGGATCGATAATGAGACCTTAGTTCCTTCACTTGCATAATAGCACCATTGTTATCACAATACAATACTATAGGCTCAACAATGCTAGGAACCACTCCAAGTTCAGTTATAAACTTCTTGATCCAAACTGCTTCCTTTGCCGCCTCTAATACTGAAATTTATTCTGCTTCGGTTGTTGAATCTACAATGGTTGGCTGTTTGAAACTCTTCCAACTAATTGCACCACCATTTAGAATGAAGATGTACCCTGACTGTGATCTACTATCATTAGATTTGACTAGAAACTAGCATCTGAATATCCTTGAACTCTCAGTTCATCTCCTTCATAGACCAAGAAAACATCTTTAGTTCTTCTCAAGAACTTTAAGATGTTCACAGCGATCTAGTGACCCTCACTAGGATTAGATTGAAACCTGCTTGTTATGCTCAAAGCATAAGAAACATCTGGTCTAGTACATAATATCGCATACATGATTGATCCAATTGCCGAAGCATATGGAATGCAATCCATTTTATCTCTCTCCCCTTGTGTCTTTGGACATAAGAAAAATCCCATGCGATATGGGTAAGAATCCCTTCTTGGAATTCTCTATGCTAAACCTTTTTAGCACTTTATCTATGTACATGGATTAGGATAATCCAAGTAACTTTTTTGATCTATCTCTATAGATCTTTATTCCCAGAATATAGGCTGCTTCTCCCCTATCCTTTATAGAGAAGTTCTTGGATAACCAGATCTTTACAGACTATAGCATAGGTATATCGTTTCTAATTAAAAATATGTCATCCACATATAGTACCAAGAAAATGACTGCTAACCTTCCCACTAACCTTCTTATAAACACATGGTTCATCCACATTTTTGATAAAATCAAATTCTTTGATTGTCTCATCAAAACGAATGTTCCAACTCCATGACGCTTGCTTAAGTCCATAAATGGACCTTTGCAACTTGCATACTTGATTAGGAAATCTCTTAGATTCAAAACCTTCAGGTTGTATCATAGACACATCCTTCTACAAATTCTCATTGAGAAATGCAGTTTTGACATCCATCTGCCAGATTTCATAATCTTGATTTGTTGCTATAGCTAACAAGATCTTGATGGATTTTAGCATAGCTACTGGTGAAAAGGTTTCATCAAAATCAACTCCTTATTTTTATTTGTAACCTTTAGCCACTAAACTTGCTTTGTACGTATGTACATTACCATCCATGTCAGTTTTTCTCTTAAAAACCCACTTGCATCTAAAAGGTACAATACCAGTAGGTGTATCAACCAAGTCCATACTTAGTTAGTGTACATGGATTCCGTTTTAGTTCTCATAGCTTCTTGCCATTTTAAAGAATCAATATCAGACATTGCTTCTTTAAAAGTAGTAGGCTTATCATGTATGAGTGATGCGTTATCCTTTCCCTGCTCAATATGTAGATCTAATCAAGTGGGAGGACGACGTATCTTACTAGTTCGTCTTAGACTATGTGTTTCTTGAACTCTCGGTTGTACATCATATGTATCAATTTGAGGTTCTTGTTCCATTTCGATGTGAATTTGTGGCTCTTGAACTTCTCTCTGTTTAACCTTACTCCCACTACTTTCTTTGAGAATAAATTCTCTTTCTAAGAATGTAACATGTCTTGAGACAAACACCTTTTGCTCAATAGGAAGATAGAATTGATATTCGAAACTCTCTTTCGGATACCCCACAAATTTGCATTTATCTGATTTAGCTTAAAGCTTATCAGATATAGCACGCTTCAGATAAGCTTTACATCCCCAAATCTTTAAGGGTGATAATCCAGGTCTTTTACCAATCTATACTTATATGGTGTTTTATCAACTGATTTAGATGGAACTCTATTTAGAAGATAGATAGCAGTTTCAGTTGCATATCCCCAAAAGGATATAAGAAGGACTGCATAACTCATCATGGATCATACCATATCTAATAGTGTACAATTTTTCCTCTCAGAAACTCCATTATGTTGTGGAGTTGCAGGAGGAGACCATTGTGAGAGAATTCCATTCTCTTTTAAGTAACCAAGAAACTCGTGGTCTAAGTATTCACCACCTCGATCTGATCTAAGCGTCTTAATACTTTTTCCAGTTTGTTTCTCTACCTCTAGTGTAAATTTTTTGAACTTTTCAAATGATTCAGAATTTTGTTGCATCTAGTACACATAACTATATCTAGAATGGTCATCTGTGAACGTAATGAAATACGAGAATCCACCTCTATCATTTGTGGACATAGGCCCACATACATCTGAATGTATTAATTCCAGTAACTCACTAGAATGTTGTCCCTTCCCCTTAAAGGGTAGTTTGGTCATTTTTTTTCCAATAAACAAGATTTACAAGTTTCATATGATTCATAATCAACAGGATCCAAATATCCTTTTTTTTAAATGTAATTTTGTGATTTTAGTTTCATTGATATTACCTAACCTACAATACCATAAATAAGATGGATTTTGGTTACTTAATTTTCTTTTCTTACTATTTATGTTAAGAATTGGCCTTTCAAGATCTAACTCATACAAACCATTTGTAAGCAATCCAGATCCGCAATAAACATCATCTTTATAAAAAGAACAACTGCTATTCTTAATTATAAAGACAAATCCATTCAAATCCAAATGAGAAATAGAAATGATGTTTCTTGTAATAACAGGAACATAATAACAATTATCAAGTTCTAATACAAGGACAGAAGGAAAAGTTAAACTACAAGTTCCTACAACTAATGCAGTAACTCTTGCTCCATTTCCAACTCGCAAATCCACTTCACCTTTCCTCAACGATCTACTCCTTGTTAACATCTGCATGTTATTACATAAATGAAAACCACAACTAGTATCTAATAACCAAGAATGTGGAGCAGAAGTAGAAAGATTGATCTCAATCATAAACATACCTGAAGAGACATCTTCCTTAAGCTTCTTGTCTTTCAGGCTAGAAAGATAAGATGGGCAGTTCCTCTTCCAATGTCTGTTGACTCTACAATGAAAACATGTGCCCTTGTCTTTGTTCTTCTTCTTGACACCTCCTTTGGCTTTTACTACATTAGTAGAAGCCTTCTGTTTCTTGTTATTATTCTTCTTAGAGCTCTTTTTCTTGCTTTTAGAAGAATCGACAACAAGTATAGAATTGGGTTCCTTCTTAAGGCACCCTTCCGGAGTCTTGAGCATATTCAACAGTTCAGGCAATGTCATGTCCTTCTGATTCATGTTGAAGTTCATGACAAACTGTGAAAAGCTCAAACTTAGAGACTGCAACACCAGATCAACGCTTAACTCGTGATCCATGACAAAACCTAATTAGGCTAATTTTTCAATATACCCAATCATCTTCAGCACATGAACGTTGACTGAAGATCCTTCTGTCATCTTGCATTGAAACAGTGCCTTAGAGATTTGATATCTCTCTACCCTACTTTGTGCACCAAATAACTCCTTAAGGTGCAGTATCATAGTACGTGCATCTATGTTCTCATGTTGCCTCTAAAGTTCAGGAGACATGCAAGCTAACATCACACATATAGCTTGTTCAACGTCATTAATATAACCTTGATATTTCTCCCAATCTTCATCAGTCGCATCTAAACAAGGTTCTGATGGAGCAGGATTATCAAGAATGTACAACTTCTTCTCTTGCCTAAAAACTGTTCTTAAGTTTCGTAGCCAGTCTGAAAAGTTAGGTCCAGTCAGTTTGTTGGCTTCCATGATGCTCCTCAATGTCAGGTTGGTAGTCATCTTCAAATTCAATAACCGAAAAATATAAAAGGAGCAAATATTAGTTTATATCCAAAAATCAAATAAAATAAGGACTTTAAAATTTATTTGATTACTCCCACTATTATATTCAAAATAATAGCCCTCACTATTATATCGAAAAATTATCAAATAATTTTCTAGTGGGCTAGGATCCTATTTAAAATTAATTGATCTTGAGTTTGCTCAACAAACCAATTAAAATTAAATTAGGTAGAAAACAACTTTTCAATCACATCTCATGTGACTCCTAGTACCGTTAGGTGACAACTTTTGCCAAAATATATCACATATATTATTCCTAACTCTACCTCTAAATCTATATGATCATGAGTTTACTCATCCAAATCATACAATTTTAGTTAAGTAGGACCCATTAATTTAAGATAAAACATATTCAGGTTATAGTAACCTTGAGTTTATTCAACAAGCCAGACTATAAACAAAATTCTGGTTTTATTCTCAAATAATGAAAGGCAACTATCACATTCCTAACGTGTACTTAATAATTTATCGAGGGATTTAAAATTTTCAAAATTTCTGGTCTCATAAAAAATAATATAATCTTATTATATTTTAAATTTTCAAATATAATCTAATTATGAAAGAAATTATTTAAAACTTTTGCTTGATTCAAATTATTGATTTGATAACAAATTTAATTTAATAATTCAACTCTTTGAAAAATTAAATTAAATCCCAAAACCTTTCCTAATAAAATTCCTTTTGAAACCAATTTTCAAAATTTTGGTAAAACACTTTACAATTTTATTAGGAGTATAATTTAATCGCTATTAAATTAATATAATTAAAAGGTTTTATAAAAAATTTTTAAAAATAAAAATAAAAAGGCAGTACTGCACACGCCAGTTGCAGTTAATCGCACCAGTCACGTTGTCACGCAAATAACGTGTGCAGATGATGGATGCGTGAATCATATGCGCCCATCATCTTCTCCACGCAGTCGACCTTTAACTCTTCTCTTCCATTTTCTGCAAACATGTTTCCACGATTTCTTAAACTTACACCTATGTTTTTGCTCACTAACCCACATCTTTGCTAAACCGCTACCTATCATGGCGTCACTTGGGCTAGGAACACCGGCGTCGCTAGTGTCATTGCAAGCTGTCATCGACGTCACCCATGGCAATAATCGCCCTCAGCCACTCCCTGACCTTGTCCAGGCGACACCGCAACACCATCCATGGCGTCGCCTGTCCGATCCCTCGGACGCCCATCAACTTATTTTCGTTGTCACAGATTCAAAAACCCAGAACAAAAATAAACGCAGGAAAACTATTGGAGTACAGAAACCCAACATAAACAATATAACACAAAGCAGTGGATTTAAGAAAACCCAGTAAACCTAGAACAACAATCATAGGTGCAAATACGCAAATCATTCTTGTTCGCTAATCACAAATCGCATAACAATAGGGATTCAGAAAACAATTTTTCAGAAATCAACATAATTGCTAGTCGGAAACAATTTCCAGAACTCAAACATGCAAGATTAAGGAAACAATTTCTAGAAATAAACAAAGGCGTAGAATCAATTTTTAAACATAGAGAATGGAAACAATTTCCAAATAATGCATGCTTAAACACAGGATAAACACATGCAATTTTCAGAACATTCAAAACCAAGAACGGTCGTGAAATAGCTTCGGATAATACAAAACCAGAAGAAAATCATAATAATTTTTTTATCAAATCAACAATAATCAAGCATCAGATCAAGTAAAACAATTAAAGGAGGCTCTGATACCACTGTTGGAATTCAACTATGATCGAATCACGAGCGTAGCGGAAAACTTTTTTTTTTACAAATTCCGAGTGGATCCCGATAATTGTAAAACTTGAATAAAAACAAAAACGATTTAGAAATCGTACCTTGTTTTCTTTCTTGTTGAAAATCTTTGAAAACCTATTCTAATCAATCAATCACGAGCTGTCCAAGCGTCCAGCCTCTCATGGTATCCACAGAGTAATTCCAAACTATTTTTTAGAGGAAAAAGACAAAAGTGCTAGCTCTTATAAGCTTTTCCTGTTTTTATAGAAAAATCATAAGTCTTTTATTAAAATTAAATCTATTTAATTATAGTTAAAATCAAATTCTAATTCTAATTAATTTAATCTTAATAAAATCAAATATCTCATATTTGATCCCCAAATTTTCTCAAACTTTATAATTAAGTCCAACTTAATTAAATTGATGTTTCTTTCACAAATTACTCTTTGATGTGTGATCCATTAGGTTCCCAATAAATTAGCAATGATTATAAATTATAATTCTAATTCACAATTAGAATTAGATTAATTAAAATTTTTAATTTATCTTTAATTATCTAATTAAACAATTCATAATCATAAATCATGATTGACATCTAGCAACATGTTATGATTACCCAAATATCAGAAATGTCATAGTGATCGACTTAACCTGTTCATGTATGATTATAATGTATAATTTAATACTTTCGTCATTCAATATTCTAATTAGACAGAGTACGGATATTATGTCTACTCTTATCATTCAATCATGTTCGTTCTTGCTAATTAGTAATTCATTTATAATTGAAATTTGAAAACACCTTTGCAAATGTCAATTCACTCTAGCGAGACAATTTCATAAATCATTACTAATCAAAAACAGTAGAATAGTTTCTCTAATTACTTTAGAGTGACGAATCCTATATTGACTTACTCAACTATCTACATATAGTTCATACTGTATACAATTACTACCGATTGCATTACCCTAAGACGATTCATAAGTAACATCAAAATACAGTAATTCCCACACTAGATACCTTGGTAATCTCAAGTCTGAGGATCAATTATACAACCATTATTATGAGATAATGCATAGACACACAAGTAATGTTCCATTCGGGATTCTCATAATTGGCTCAATTCAGTGAACTTATTCTCTAATAAGTACCCACATGTTTGTTTAAGTATTTCCACAATTTAATTTATGAGATCAATTACTTTCTTCATAAGAAAGAAACAAATATGTGCTAGTCTAACCGTTTCATCAATATCCCGTCTTGATGAAACTACAACTAGGAACATTTAGGAATAACATATATAAAAATTGCAATTCGAATTTCATAATTATAATCACATTATAATTTCTAATTGCATAATAATTATTCCATAGATTTTATCTTTATGATTAATAATTAAATAATTAATAAATACACAAAGATAAAGAATGTTTTTAATTGTATAATAATAATGTCATACAAATAAAGTTACAACCAAAATAAATTGACTGCAAGGGCATAAATTAATAATAGGCGTCCACGTTCGTTTGTCGCGTTGACCAAGGAAAGGGAGAGAAGGATGATCCATGGCACAAAATGCTAGGGGAAGAGAAGTACGATGTTGAACAATATTATTGTCAGGTTATTACTATGCTTCGATTGTCTCCGAAATTACTCGAGAGAGCGTTGGCAAATCAACTGTCAATCAAGCTAAGTAATTACAGCCTTCCCAGCAGTTGTCTGATCTTTTCCTTGAAGTTCTTCGAGACAGTGAAGAAATCATCAATTCTGTGAAGGAAAATTTAAGAACTATAAAAGAGAGAGACCCTGCTTGTATAAGCTACGTACAGTGTTTCTTGAACTTCAAAGGGCTTTTGGCATGTCAAGCACAGAGAATAGATCACCGACTATGGAATCAAGGTAGAAAAGCCATGGCTCTGTTAATACGGAACAGAGTTTCCGAGGTGTTTGCAGTTGATATTCATCCAGATGGAAAGATTGGGAGAAGGGATTTTTCTTGATCATGCCACGGGAGTAGTTATTGGAGAAACAGCAGTGATTGGAAACAAGGTGTCAATTCTGCACAATCTGACTTTAGGAGGTACTGGCAACTTTTGTGGAGATAGTCATCCAAAAATTGGTGAAGGCGTGTTGATTGGAGCTGGGAATTATATTCTGGGTAACATTAAAATTGGTGATGGTGCCAAAATTGGTACTGGTTCTGTGGTGTTAAAGGAAGTGCCGCCAATAACCACCGCTGTTGGTAACCCGAGCTAGGTTGATTGGTGACAAGGAAAATCTAGTAAAGCTTGGCAATATTTCTACCTTTACTATGGACCACACTTCACATGCTGATGACTGGTCTGATTATTTTACGACTTATCCAAAAATCATAGATTTTGTCACCATTGTGGTACTATAGGAGTTTTTTAACTGAAAATCCAAGTTTTTTTAAGATATGTTTGTTTAGTGGGTATAAAAAAAGGAGAATAGGTATAGAATGAAAGATTAGGTTTAGTAAAAAAGTATGATTGTATAGTTATTATTTTGATTACCCATTTTTTGGTAATATCTCATTCTTCTCCTAATCTAGAGGAATGAGTATTAGTGTTCTAGAGGAATGAGTATTAGTAATTAATTATATTATATTATATTATAATTAATTAAAATGTAATTATTCATTAATTAAAATATTGCAATTAATTAATTAAAATATAATTAATAATTAATTAACTACAATATATTTAATTAAAATGTAATTCATTCATTAATTAAAATATTGTAATTAATTAATTATTACAATATAATTAATTAAAATATTACAATTAATTAATTAATTGCAATATAATTGATTAAAATATAATTAATAATTAATTAACTACAATATAATCAATTAAAATATAATTCATTCATTAATTAAAATATTGTAATTGATTAAAATATAATTAATTACAATATAATTAATTAATTAACTAAAATATTATTAATTAATTAATTAGTTAATTACTTAATAAATTAAAATATAATTATTTATTTATTTATTTATTTATTTAAAATATATTAATTAATTAGTTACAATATAATTAATTAAAATTAATAAGTTTTATTTCTTAGTATTTTTTACAAACCAACCATTGTCAATGATAATGATAATCATTTCTTTCTCTTAACCAACTATCAGAATTATAATAATAATATCCATCCTCATTTCTTACTATATTGATTTTCATTCCTATTATCATTCACCTGTACGAACCAACCGCTCCCTTATATTCCCAAGAAAAGATGCTTTTTGTGAGCTATTCGTTATTTCTGCCGTTTTAGTATAGTGATGAGAAGCTTTATTTTCTTTTTGCTTTTGCTGGTGCTAGATATAATGATATTTCCATAGAATGTGCAATGAATATCCAATAATTGATAAGATCTATGGCAGTACCAACTTGAACATATATTTTAATAAACTCTTTTTAAAATAATAATAATAATAAGACTTTTAGACACTATTTTTCAGGTGTATACAATAATATATAAATTACATATTAGAATAAATTATTTGATAAATTAAAAATAATCAAATAATAAATTTAATTTACCATTAGATAAATTACAATTCTCTTTGTGGCAATAATTACCAAGATATAGGGGTACCAGGTAACTTTTTGTCAACAAATTAATAACGTTACCGCGTGAAAAGACTTTTTTTTTTTATAGACTTTACATATTTAATTTCACTTAATTGTCAGCAATTGCGATAATTATATAATTAGACAACAATTGGAAGCATTATGAAGAGTCACGAAAATTCCAACATTGCTATTCCCAGTGTTCAAAGTAGTAAGTTGCATAGAAATATCGACTCGGAATTTATTATTATGTTTTTGACGTGGACAAAATTGCATAACTCAAATTGCTAGTATGGTTAGTAATGGTCTTAGCAATGATTAACACCACATTATTATGGTCTGAACTTTAGACTCCAGTTTTGAATTATAGAAAAAGACTAATCTTGTGAAATAGAAATTGGAACAACAAAATCATGGATATATTGAAATTCTCGGGATTTTATTTGAAAGGGATGTATTATTATTGATAAAAGAATCTAAATATTACTCACACTATTCAAATACTATTCACATTATAAGAATTTAGATATTATTTACAAAATATCTAGTTAAAGGTAAATAATTTGTAATACAACAATAAATATTAAAATATGTGATAATTATAATAAATTAAAATATATTATTATAATTAGTTTAATTCACGTATGAATATCCATCTATCTTTTTGTTTCATGTATAAAAAACAAGTTATAAGTACTTCATGGTAGAAATTACGAGGATACTAATAGTTAATAAGTGATTGCTTGTATTTTAACGTACTCGTTTTTCACTTATAATAATTTTTTGTATGTTATATTTTCTTTAATCTTAATTGAGTTATGATACTTTTTGTAAGTGGTATTAAAGTTTAATTAGGATGTACCTATATACACATATATATAATTGTATGCTTCTTGGTTGCTACTATAAGTGGATCATCCACATCCAAAAATAAGTTAGATATTATTCATTTTTGAGGTACCATATACTATTTCATATATAATTATTGTTTGCAAAAAAATAGTGGGAGTTATTTCCTTGATCTCAAAGTAGTTTAAAATAGAAGCAATGATAGTTAAATTTAAGATTGAGAAGTTTAACAGGATCAATTTCTTATTATAAAAGCTAGAAGATAAAAGTTATCCGTATAAAGGATAATTATCTTAAAGAAATTAGCAAAACTTTGAAGGACTTTCGGAATGATGACAAATGAAATGAAATGGAAGCAAATATTATTGCAAATCTTAATCTGACTTTAGTTAAACCATTTTTATCAAGCATAGAGGACAAGAAAACTTCACAAGAGATATATAATCATCTCATAAACCTGTATAAGGCCAAGTCACTCTATAATAAAATCTTTTTAAGAGGAAACTTTATACTCTTTGATTTCAAAATCCATTTTAGTGAATGTTTTTGAAATTCCTTTTAAAAGTTTTCTTGATTCATATGACTAACTTATTATCAACTTAACCAATAATCATCTTATAGACTACTTAGTCTTTGATGATATTGCAGCTATATTTTTGGAGGAAGAAAGTTAACATAAGAATAAGGAAGAAAGAATCTAATTTACAACAAATTGAAGTCTTGACAATGGCAAAAGAAGATCAACAGAACATGGTTCGAACTGAAATCAAAGTTATGGTAAATTAAAATTAATAAGTAATAGGAATTTAAAATACTATAATTACAACAAGAAAGTTCACTTTAAAAGATTTTTGAAATTTAAACAGGAAAAATTCACTAATCATTAAGAAATTTTGCAAGTGCTTCACATAAGGTAATAATGTTCTGTATTATGAAGTAGTAATAACAATTGAAAGTAAGAAGTTGTTGTTTAATGTATGACTTTTCAAGTTAAGCAAACTTTTCATATGACTTCTAAAAGAGAATATTTCCATCATTATGAACCTATCTTAAGGAGATCTATTTATAGTTGTGATTGTTATCCTCTAAAGATTATTGGTATTTGAATTATCAAGCTAAACATGTATAATGGTATAATTCATACTCTTCAAAAAGTGCAACATATGGATGCTTAAAAAAGAATTTGTTATCTCTAGGATGACTAGATAATTCTAGGTGTAAAATTAAAATTATCAACAAGATTTTGAAGATAGTTAGAGATAAACTTATACTTATAAAGGGAGAGAAGATATGGGTAAAATTTTATAAGTTAAAAAGATAGACATTGCTAGAAATAGAAGCAGCAATTGTTTTAATGCAATTTAAGTGAAAGATCATAATTGTTATGAAATAAAAATTTAGAAATATATCTAAATAAGGAATGAATATCTTTGATAGGCAAAAACTATTCCTTAGGGTCTGTTTGGTCAGATATTAATTAATAGAATGGAATGGAACGAAATATAACAGTTTATAATAGAATAGAATATAATACAGTGAAACATTGTTTGGGAGGGATGGAAGGGTTTATAATATAATGTAGTGAAATATTGTTTGGAAGATGGATGAAATGGAATGTAATGTATAATAAATGACTATTATACCCCTTATATTAAAATGATTATTGCAGGAGGTTTATTATTTTTATTATTAATTATATATAATTTATTATTAATTAAATAAAATAATATTATTAATTATTTAATAAATTAAATTAAATTATATTAAATTTTATTCTATTCTATTCTATGTGATTTATATTTAAAATAATTTATTTATATTTTTATTTATATAGAAATATATACAGATAATTAAAGAATTATTGTTTATGTATTTTCTATTTTCATTAAAAAAATTTTTATTAAGTTCTATGATTTTATTATTAGTTATATAAAATTTATTATTAATTATATAAAAATATTATTATAAATTATTTAATAAATTTTATTTTATTTATTTATATTTATATTT
>JAOSBN010000179.1:48967833-48983957 GCA_027563595.1 Erythroxylum suave
AGAGATTAAATAAACATAAGAAATAAACGAAAACAATTAAATCAAGGAGTCTCACGAACTACATATATCAAACGAAATGTACCTTGTCTAGATTAAAAGTTAGCCACACATAGCTAAATTAAAACATAAAATTGATTGAGAAAGTTATCCTTTTTACCATCCACGAAACTACTGTTGCTATCCTATTCTATTGCAAGGTTGATTGTGAAAAACGTTCTCCTTCTCCAAGTTGCTGCCGATGTGGCTCTCTTTCTTCTATTTTCAGGTTCTACCGCTGTTGCTCCTTTTTCTCTCTTTTAAAACAAGTTCTTTTCTTCTTTCTTTTTGTGTCTGCCGTCAATCTCTTTTTTCAGCCCTCTCCAGGTTAGTCTAGGTCTTCTCTTTGTCAATAAATGAAGTGGGCTCCTCCCATAATGGTCTAGACTTTTTAATAAATGAAGTGGGGCCCACTTAAATGTCAAATAAAAGCCTAAACTATGAGTGACAAGACAACCTGACTTTGTCAACAAAAATAGGCTGTGCAATTGAGACCCAAATCCCAAGGTAATTGAGTCAAAATTCACAGATAACAATCTGCCAGATCTGCGTCACAATCACCTTCAACATGGTCATGTTGAAATCCTGTTTAGTTCCAGATTAGCCAATTTCACTCCAAATTGCATCATTTTGGTATTTCATCACCTAGAACATATAAAGACACAAATTACCATAAAACGTAAGCAAACTATCACAAAAACTTATCAAAAGAACATAAAACACAAACAATTAACATGCACAAAATGCAAGTTATCAATTAAAGATGGCATAAATAATTATAATTAACATGGTATAACATTTCATTAAAATGTATGTTAAAAATTTGACTATATTTTACAAAACGTAACTAACAACATTTAGCTATGTTTTAAAACCAAAGCTAAAAATCTTTTACTATGTTTCTGGAAACGTAACTAAAAATAATTAGCTACATTTTTGAAAAAGTAGCCAAAATTTTTTAACTACGAAAACTAAACGTAGTAAAAATGTATTGGTGATGATTTTTTAAAACATTGCTAATAGTTTTTAGCTACGAAAATAAAGCGTAGTTAAAAAGTTAAAAACTATTAGCGACAATTAATTAAAAAAACATCACCTATAGTTTTGAACTACGGGAATTTGACGACATTTTTTATTAGCCACGATTTGGAATTTTTAATGACAAATTTTTTCATAGCCAAATGTCTTTTTTGTTGTAGTGTTTTGATTAGTATTATAAATTTGAAAAAAATTAAACTTAAAATTTACCCTTAAACAAATTGAAGTAATTGATTTATAATTTTGATTTTAGATATTAAACATTTTAAAGTTTAGATTTTGATACTTTAAATGTTGAATAATAAAATTTATAAGTGAACTTAGAGTTTGATAATTTAAATATAAGTGAATGAATGTCTTAAAACTCAATTAACATTTTAGTTTCTTTTAACTAATATCAACATTTATTATTGAAATTCAAACAAGATCAAACACTAGTTTGGCCATAACTCAAATAAAGGCACAGTTACAAAGTTACTCGGAACAAAACCGTCACCTTATACTTCTAATGTGTAAAGGGCTTGGAGTAGTAAAGATAACAGTGACATATCTTGGCCATTAAACCAATGATGAACAGCTGTCATACTCTGTGAGAGATAGGCTCCGCAGCAACCATAAAAGATAAAACTGCATTGCAGGGTTTTCATGTTCAGCAACATTAAACCCTCAAAGCATATCGTCCATGGAGTTCCTCTTACTTCCCATATTTGGCTTCCTTGTCTTCGTTTTCGTATGGGAGAAGTTACAAAACAAATGGTTGAATAATTTCAACCTACCACCTGGGCCTTGGAAGCTACCTTTGATTGGAAACATGTATCAGTTAGTTGGCTCTTCGCCCCATTGTTGCCTCAGAAACTTGGCCAACAGTTATGGACCACTCATGCACCTTCAGCTTGGAGAAGTTTCTTACGTAGTTATTTCATCGGCGGGAGTTGCCAAGGAAGTGCTCCTGACATATGAAGTTGCCTTCTTTCAAAGGCCTTCTATCTTAGCTACGAGATTGATCTCTTCAGAGGCTAAAAGTTTGGTTTTCGCAGCATGTGGAGAGTACTGGAGGCAGTTGCGAAAAGTTTTTGTTATGGAGCTGTTGAGTGCGAGACAAGTACTGTCTTTCAGATCAATCAGGGAAGAAGAGGCTTCCCAGTTTGTTAGATCAATTTCTACCAGTGGAACTTCAGTTATCAATCTCAGTAAGCGAATATTTTCTTTGACATATAACATCACTTCGAAGGCAGCCTTTGGTAAGATATGCAAGGACCAAGAAGCGTTTATACTGGTTGCTGAGGAAATTATTAAGGTAGCTTCAGGATTAAGTGTCTCAGACATGTTTCCTTCCTTTAAGTTGCTCCATATCATGAGTGGGATGAAGGCTCAAGTAAAAAGGCTACATAAAGATGCCAGCAAGATACTCGAAAACATCATCAATGAACACAGAACAAGCGAGGCTAGAGTAAATTCTAGTAGCAAAGAAAAAATGTGCGATCTAGTTGATGTTCTTTTGAGTCTTCAGGAGCAAAAGGGCCTTGAATTTGACTTAACAGATGAGCACATTAAAGCACTTATCTTGGTTAGTTTACTTACTGTTCTTTTTCTTTCTTTTTCAGTTTGTTTCTGGCTCATAGAGTGAATACGCAATCTTAAGATGTCAAAGTTTTAGCTTTTGTTAGTGATCTTACAGTGACTGCCGGTATCTGGTACACGTGCATATGATTATATCGATATCTGAAGGATTTCATCCTTATACGTCCAGGACCCTAGGTATTTTTGATGGTTTTATTTGCATTGGAAAAGTAAAGATACTGTGTCATTTATTCATTTCGTCTATGATAGCCTATTGGATACTACAATTGGAGTTATTACATTGGGTTCACCATGGCGATGCTTATGAGGGCAAAAGTTTGAGGGTGTTTTAGGGAAATTAAGGCCAGGCCCTTGAACATATAAATATAAATATTAGCCTAATTTTTTATGTTTGACATCTTTAAGTTTTTTTTAAAAAATCGTGTAACTTAGGTTTACATATATATGTATACAAAAAACTACTTTTTTACAGAATAAACGAGGAAATTACTTTAATAAAAATTACTTACTTTGATTTTTCAATATTTTCATTCTTTTTTCACTTATTTTCTAATTAATAATAATAAACTTCATTATTCTACATAATTTTTATATACTTTATTATTTCCTATCAAATGTAGAGGCATTTTGTATTTATTATCTATATATAAGTTTTAGTGTAGAAAGAAAATATATAGAAATTATGTAATTCAATTTTCTTGCAAAGATTATATTAATAAATTTACGATCCCTATTTGAATATATATATATATTTATGTGTGTGTCTGCACGCGCAAGCGTGTGAGTAAAAAATAATATTTCATTTACTGTTTTAAAAAATTATATCTCATTTCAATTATAATAATATGATATTGAAAAGATTTAGACAATTCCATTAAATTATTAACTATTATTTTTTAACGTTATCTCTAGTTCGATATTTTAGCAAATTTTATTTTTCACACATTGTAATTTGAAAATCTTTAGTTCTTAAAGTTAATAATTTTGCTATTGCTCGTTAAAAATTTAACTCGGGCCTAAAATTTAAAATCAGGGCCGAGTAAAAGAAGGGAACTACCTGGAATCACTTTCGTTACAGGGATAGAACAGAAGGGTTATCCAAGCTGGTTTTCTTGAAACCAAGTTGTACATAGATGTTGTCTTTTTGCTGAACGTGTTGATAATGGTATCTCAGGACATATTCTTAGCTGGGAGTGAAACATCATCAACGGCACTTGAGTGGGCAGTGTCAGAATTGTTAAAAAATCCAAGAAG
The DNA here is from genome assembly GCA_027563595.1 of Erythroxylum suave. Classification (NCBI taxonomy): domain Eukaryota; kingdom Viridiplantae; phylum Streptophyta; class Magnoliopsida; order Malpighiales; family Erythroxylaceae; genus Erythroxylum; species Erythroxylum suave. The sequence goes on from JAOSBN010000179.1 coordinate 48,971,743, forward strand.
CATGAAGAAGGCACAAACAGAAATAAGGCAGGTTTTTGGTAGACAAGGAGCTGTCGATGAAACAAGGCTTCAAGATCTACATTATCTAAAGTTGGTCATCAAAGAAACTTTGAGATTACACCCTCCTGCCCCTTTGCTGATTCCAAGAGAATGTACCAAGACTTGTAAAATCCTTGGATACGAAATACCAGTGGAATCTAGAGTTATCATCAATGCATGGGCTATTGGAAGGGATCCAACTTATTGGAATGAACCTGAGAAATTCTGCCCGGAGCGATTCCTTGACACTTCTATCGATTACAAAGGGAATAGTTTTGAATTTATTCCTTTCGGTGCTGGAAGAAGAATTTGTCCTGGCATATCATTTGCCCTTGCCAATATTGAGCTTCCACTTGCCACATTGCTTTACCATTTTGATTGGCAGCTCCCCAACAACATGAAGCCAGAAAACATCAACATGTCAGAGATTTTCGGCGTTACGGTTAGAAGAAAAAGGGACCTGCTCCTAGTGCCTATTCCTTACAATCCTTGAGCAAGGACACTATGTTCATGTGCTCACTATGAATTAATACTTACACAATGGGGCCAGTTTCTACGGAAGATATGCTTCCCTTTATGAACCGAATTGGTGTAACAAGGAATTTCCGTGATGATAATCATGTAATGAAATTGTGTCCGACACTGAAAATAACATCAAGATATCTTGTTCACGTATAATCTATATCTAATGAAACTCCAAGAAAGATATCGAATCAATCATCTTCAGAAGATAGATAAAGGTGCTACGTTTAATCAAAGGCCTTAATTACTTGTAGTTTGTCGATCAAGCCATTAAATCTATTGAAATAATACTTTTGTTTTTTGTGCTGCGACATGAGACAAGGAAATCAAGTTTCAGGATCTGCATACGGAGCCCTATTCATAAATTGTAGTATGCAGAGGAATTCAGGTACACGACAGTGTTCCTCATAGCATAGTAATCAAATATGATAACTTCAGTTTTATGTTTGAACCTAAAGGGCATTGCCATAATAACTCGTCTGACAGCAATCACACATTTGTTAGATTCAGCAATATATAGGAGGGACCGCTCCTTAACTCCAATATCTGAATACCTGCTCATCACCACATAAATTTTGCAGAAAGTAGAATGCTAGCGTGTAACATTCTTCATCACTCTTTCTAGTGTTCGTGGGTAGTTATGTTATTTATGTAATTAAACTAGGGTTAATCTCCACCAATAATAACAAATTCACCTTGCGCACTATTGCCTAGGTGAATAGAGTGTGAACAATTGCACTGAAAAATTACACCAAGTAAATTTTCAGGAAAGACTAGAGGGGTCACAAATAGTCTCACTTAAAACCCAACCTCCTAGACAGAATTTTCCTAAATATTTAATTTAATAGCACAATAATTCACAACAACTATTCTCAACAATAGCTATTAAAGAAAAATAAAGAACATTAGAATTTAACGAGGTTCAGTGAATTATGCCTACTTCCTCGAACACTACCAAATTGATATTTCATTATTTTAAAAAAAATACAAGTGAAATGCTAAAAAAGAAGATAAGGTGTTTTTGTCTTATGGAAAGACAACTTTTGAGATATCTTTAACTAAGGAAGAGATGCTCCTTTTAGAGTTTTAAGATCCTCCACCATTCCCATACATTTTCGATGTGGGATTGTGGAATGAGCCACAAAATTTGACCACTTAACAAATCTTCATTTTGGTGAATTTCACTTTTTTAAGTTTTTCATAAAACTCATCTTTAGTAGTGTCTTCAAATGCACTTCAAAGTGCCCATTTTCAAATTTAAGCAATATTGATTAAGTCCAAATAATGTTGGAACTTTATCGCAACCACTACCTTTGTCAACATGTCAACAGGATTTTCAGTAGTATTAATCTTCTAGATTGTTACTCCACCTTCATTTAGAACCTCTTATATAAAGTGATAATAGACATCAATATGCTTCATCCTTATATGGTAGACCTGGTTCTCTACTAAAAGGATAGCAATCTGACTATCACAGTGCACTTTAATATGCTTCCATTGAACCCCTAATTTACTAAGCAATCCTTGAAGCCAAATTACTTCCTTCACAGCCTCTGTAGGTGCCAATATTCTACCTTCATAGTCGACAAAGCAACTGTTGATTGTAAGGTAGACCTCCAATTGACTGGTGCTTTTGTAAGAGTAAACACATAGCTAGTAGTTGATTGATGATTATCTAAATAACTGACATAGTCAAAATCATAATATCCAACTACAAATTGATCATCTTACTAATCCTGCTGAAATACCAAAACAACATCTACGATTTTCAAAATGTACCGTAAAATCTATTTCATAGCTTACCAATGCTCCTTTCCTGGATCATGCATATACTTGCTCATGATTCCTACTGCTTGTGAAATGTCAGCCCTCATACACACCATAGCATACATCAAGCTACCAACCGCATTTGCAAACCATACTTTAGTCATGTACTCTTGTTATGCATCTCTCTAACTTTCTGTCTTTACTGATGTCCATGCTTGGAATTTTCTTAGCTTCACCCAAATCCTTCATTTTAAACTCCTGATTCAACTGAATCTTCAATCTCTTAATTTCTCTTTGATTCTTTGATGCTATCAACGTATCATCAACATACAAGAGAAGATAGATGTAGGATCCATCTTGTAACTTAAAAAAATATACACTGTGATTGTAGTCGCTTTTTGTGTACTTTTGCTTCATCATAAACTTGTTAAATCGCTTGTACTACTGCCTCAAAGATTGCTTCAATCTGTACAGTGATTTTTCAAGTTTGCACACCATATTCTCTTTTCCAACAACTTTAAAACCTTCGAGCTGAGTCATATAGATTTCCTCCTCAAAGTCTCCGTGTAAAAACACTATTTTTACATCCAATTGAACTAGCTACATATCAAACTGTGCTACCAAAGCAAACAAAATTCGAATGGAGTAATATTTTACAATTGTAGAGAAAACTTCATTATAAGCAATTGCTTTTATTTGAGCATAGCCTTTGTAGTGAACATTATCCTTATAAGGAAATCCATCTTTCTTTGCATATACCCATTTGCATCAAATTGCCTTCTCTTTCTTTAGGAGACTAACTAACTTCCACGTTTGATTCTTATGAAGGGAATGTAATTCTTCATTCATGGCTATACTCCACTTATCTTCTTCTAAACTTTAGACTGCTTCCTTAAAAGTAGTAGAAATGTCATCAATTTCAATTGGAGATGCATAAGCCACCATATTAATATAACAATCAGGTATTTGAATGTTTCTTTTTGGCTTTCTCAATACAATTGATAATTGTTGCTGTGGAGGTTCTTGGGTTGGAACCTCTTCTTCATCTGGCTCCTCTTCTACCATAGGAGTTTCTACATTTGCTTCATCATTTGTTGGGATAACAATTCTTCCTTCAAACTCTACTTGTTTTAGAGTACCATCTGTTTGCTTAACATTTTCAGTTGTCACGTTTCTTAACATGGTAGATTCATCAAAGGTAACATCCCTACTGAAAGTTCTTTTCTTTCACTTTGGGCACCAAGACAATATCCCTTCACATTAGAGTTGAACCCCATAAAAATAGCTTTCTTTGCACATGGATTCAACTTTGACTCCTAAATATGATTGTATATAGTGGAACCAAACATATGTAAGGAATCATAATCTATAGTAGGTTTTCAAACCATTTTTCCAAAGGTGTTTTACCACCAATAGCAATTGATGGAAGGCGATTGATGAGATGACAAGCATATATAATAGCCTCAACCTAAAATGCTCTACTCAACCTATTATTAGACAGCATACACAGAGCTTTCTCCAGCAATTTCTAGTTTACACATTTTGCCACCCCATTTTGTTATGGTGTATCTTTGATTATGAAGTGTTTGAAAAATATTCGCAGACTTTTAAAAATGGATCACTCATGTACTACCCACCATTATCTGTATGGAGACAATTGATCCTTCTACCTGTTTGAGTTTCCACCATCTTCTTCCATTTAAGGAAAACTGCTGGCACTTCATCCTCAATCTTCATAGTATACACCCATACTCTTCGGGAAAAATCATTAACAAAAGTCAAGTAATAGTGTTTTCCTCCCAAAGAAGCTATTTTGGAAGGTCCCTACTCATCAGAGTAAACATAATCTAAAATATCTTTTGTATCATAGATTGCAGTGCTGACTTTCACTATTGTCTGCTTCCCTTTGACACAATGTTAACATAACTCCTTTCAACAATTCTTGATTTACTAATATCTTCAAGGATTTTTCAACATGTCCAAGCGGATGTGCCACAACGTAGCTGCTTCTAGCTCTTGATCATCATTAGAAGCTACTATTGTTATTCCAATAACTGCATTACCTTGGTAATAATGCAGGTTATTATTTTTTCAAATTCCTTTCATTACCACAAGTGTACCAGAGATGACTTTCATTACTTTATTTGCTGCATTTATAGTGTAGCTCTTTGATTCTAAGACTCCCACAAAAATGAGATTCTTCGTCAAACTTGGCACCTATCTGACATCCATTAGAGTCCTAGTTGTTCCATCGTGATTCCTTAAGTAAATTGAACCAATCCCATTTGTTGTGCAGGGATTGTCATTTGTTTTGTAAACAACTCCACTTTCTAGCTCTCTAAAATATAAGAACCAATCCCAATTGGGACACCTATGATGGCTACAACCTGAATCGAGTAGCTATAGCCTAGAAGGGTTTATTGAGGAAGTAATAACCAATGAAAGATCTGAGTTTGTATCTTCATAATCAGCAACATTCAAATTAGGAACGACCGTCCCCTTATCAGGTTTATTTTTATTCTTCAACTTTAGATAATCCTTTTTCCAATGCCCATTTTCCTAACAACAGGCACATTTGTCTTTGCTCAATTTGAGCCTTAACTTCGATCTCCCTTTCTTTCCTTTAGTTTGGCTCTACGAACGACCTCTAATTACCAAAGCTTCTACTACTCCACTAATACATTCTTCCTTTGTCTTCCTTCTCAATTCATGATTGTACAAAGCAACTGTAACTTCACTAAGAGTCACATCAACCTTCCCATGAATTAGAGTAGTTTCAAGAAACTCAAACTCCTCAAGAAGGGATCCCAACAACATCAAAGCTAGATCTTCATCTTCAAATATCACATCCAAATTTATTAAATCAATAACTAACTAATTAAAACTAATGATGTGATCATTTATAGTGATACCCGGAACATAGAAGAAACGAAACAGTCTCTTTTGTATATGAAGATTATTCTGATTGTTTTTCTTTAAGAATTTCTCTTCCAACACATTCCACAATTTATATGCAAAAGTTTCTTTTAAGAAAGCATAATTTTGCTCTCTGAAAAGACACGATCGAAAAGTATCACATGCCAAAAGATTTATAGTATTCCAATCTTTCTCCTTAACATCATCCGGTTTCTTTTCTTCAATAACAATGTCAAGGCCTTACTGAAAAAGAGCATCTTGAACCTCACTTTGCTACATCCTGAAATGACCCATGCTATCAAAAATCTCCACTGCAAATCTTACATTTTTCATAGCAATCCTTACTAGAATAAACGAGGTAAAAGCTATTGGTGAGGTTGTATCTTTAATTTTTTTCATCTCTGATACAATTTCTATTAAATAGCTATCAATGTGGAATCCCAATAGCCCAAGAAAAAATCTTTGAAGCAAAAGATCATACCACACTGCAACCATAGAGCATACTAAGAAAAAACCTTGGCTTTGATACTAATTGTTATTAAACTAGGGTTAATCTCCACCAATAATAACAAATTCACCTTGAGTACTATTGCCTATGTGAATAGAGTGTGAACGATTACACTGAAAAGTCACCCAAGTAAATTCCCATGAAAGACTAGAGGGGTCAGAAATGGTCCCTACTTAAAACCCAACCTCTTAGATAGAATTTTCCTAGATATGTAACTTAATAGCATAATAATTCACTACAACTATACCCACTAATAGCTATTAAACAGAAAAATAAAGGACACTAGAATTTAACGAGATTTAGCCAATTATGCCTACTTCCTCGGACACTACTACATTGATATTTCACTATTTTCATTAAATAATACAAGTGAAATGCTATAAAAGGAGAGAGCATCTTTTGTCTTATAGAAAGACAATTTTTGGGATTTTTTAACTAAGGAGGGGAGGCTCCTTTTATGGTTTTAGGTACCTCCACCATTCCCACACATTTTCGAGGTGGGATTGTAGAATGAGCCATAATATTTGACCACTCAACAATTTATTGTCATTTATGGTTTAAAAAGCAAGGACAACTACATCAAGCTGAAATTATTCCAAAAACTAGGAGGGAAAATGTATAAGATGACAGGACATAGAGAAGATACCGTTTGCTGCAATAAGTCAAAAAACAAGAAATAATTTATAAAGTCAATAACTTAAATGATGCTTGAAGCTTCTTAAGAACAAGGTAAACTAGTATTTAGGCATTTTGAAGTCCCATCATGATACCTCCTGGAATTGACATGCTTGATTGGTTCAGATCCATTTCAGAAGATGATGCAGCAGCAAGCTGAGAGTATCTAAGTAATAGTAATACCGACTGCATAGTGGATTACTAACTTTAAGGAATTAATTGCTCCCCACAACATTTTGTAATTTAACAATCTTCTTATGTATTTTAACGCTTGCCAAAATATATTTTTAATCATCAAATAAGCATCGTTTAGTGCAAAGAAGTTAATAGGTGTTAGAGTAGTCATAATTGCACCAAATGGAACCAAAACTCTTCTTTTGCCTAAAATGAACTTTCCATATATCAATAATCAAGCAGAATATGAAGGCTTAATGATTAAACCAAAACTTCTGATTGATATTGGAGTTAAAAAAGTTTTAGTCAAAGGCAATTCATAATTATTGTTATGCTAGGTCACAAGGGAATATAAGTGTATGAGTTTAGCCTTATCAACCTATTATACTGCTATTGTCTAATTACTAAAATTCTTTCATGATAAATAATTTCAACATATTTTGTGAGGAGAAAATTAGAAGGTAAATTATCTTTCACAAATAGCATGAGTGTTGAAAATGTTTGAAAACTAAGACTATAGTTGTATTGTTGTAGAACAAAGGTACCATCCATCCATTTATACGAGAGGGATTTCATTTAGAAGTTTTTAATATTGATAAAGAAATCACCATGATTAAAGGTTACAGATTAATGATTTTAGAAAATCCTGGCAAAAAGGCGCCTTTCAAACTTAAGCAACGAGCACTCAATTTGGCATTAGTTAAAGGAATTCTATTTTGTCAAGGAAATGAAGAACTTTTGCTGAGATGCCTTTGGATATCCGAGGCATTAATAGTAATGCAACAAGTTCATGAATGATATATGAAGCACATTGTCTAGAATAAAGATGAGATGGCTTCTTCATATCCATTCAGAGAATTCTTGTATCAAAGTTACAAGTGATAAAAAGTTTTCTAGAGGAATTTATCATTGACAACACTTGCTTTAAAAGGCACTCCTGCTAAATAGTCTTAAAAAATGTACTTTAGGAGGAATTTCTAGTGATAGATCGAGTTGCCTACTCCAAAGATAAGGGAGATATATTTCAAAACCTAAAGACATGATAGAAGGGCTAGGTTTTAAGACATTATGGTTGCCAATAATGAAAACTTTATGGTTGTTATAGATGAGGAAAAGCTTATAATAAAGGATTAATAAAAGGATTCAGAAGTTTTTGAAGATTCTTATCTAGTAAGACCTTTCAAAAAAGTCTTAAAAGGATTCAAATAATCCATAGATTAAGACCTTAGAGACAAAAAAATATCAAAGATGTCCTTAGGAGACTTACTACAAAAGCTAGTAGATAATCAAAAGTTAAGAAAATAAGAAAATCTAGGATAAGGAGAAGGTAAACCTTTTGTGCGCCTAAATTTAGGGAAATAAGCAAAATTATAAAGCTAAACAAACCACACACACAAGTTTAGACACTACAAAGGAGCATTAGTGAGGCATCTCCTTAAGTTTCTATAAAGACCCAAAGAAAACATAGGCTAATGCAAAGAATTTACTAAAACCTATTGCTTCGCAAAAAGATAAGAATTCTAAGTTGGGTTTATTATTAATAAGGAAAAAGACAAACCAATTTAGAAGAACCTAAATAAATTTAACGTGTTCTTCTTCATATACAGGAGTTCTTGACGAAGTTCAGTTATTAGTCAATTCAAAATAAGATAAACATTTAAAAATGTTAAATTTTGAATTAGGGGTTTCTTAAATTAAGCAAACAAAGTCCTCCTCGATAACAAGCAATCCAATAAAAAAGAAAAACGTCTTTTTAAGGAAATAGAAGCATGTCTAAAAAGAAATATAAAGGAGATGCATGAAGGACTTTAGAATTTCAAAATCACAGTTACAAGGTTAGGTTGATACCTTATAAAATTCTTGAAAAGGGCTATTAGTTGCAGTAAGCCTTCCCTCTTCTAGGTTGAATGATATGATGGGTATAACCTGTATACCCATTTAGCTCAGGTTTATATTTTTGAATCAAAGTGAATTCCATAGGGAATTTTGACTTTCTTGCTTTTCCTAAATAAGGGAGTGATGGAAGAGAAGAATCAATAGGTGGGGTAGTCCTAATTGTAAGAGCTAGACTGTATTCATGGTCAAAGTGTGGACAACCTTCTACAATGCTTAAAACAAGAGTTTGAACGTTAGAGTTAATAGGTAGGGTAATTAAAGTGTGAGAATTCTTTACATGATTCTTATGAAAGGCAATAGAGGCTCAAATAGGATGTAGACTACTTCAAGTATAATAGCCTGTAAAAGAAGTGGAATTAGGATAAGCATAGAGATTTTTTTGAAAACGCTGAAATTAGAAACATACATCAGTGACATTCAACTCAACAAAATCATTTGAAGAAAAGGAAGAAACATGGCAAGAAGAAGCTATGGCTGCAAAAGTCACAAAAAGAGAGTTTGAAAGTCAAAAAAGAGGGTGAAAGACTATTTGTAAGCTAAGGTGAAAAATAAAGAAGTAACAAAAGTGATTTATAGTGTAGAGATGATTGAATCGTAAAGGAATAGGAAAAAGTTGAAATTTAAAGAGATCTATTAGCTTCTGTAACAAAGAGGGAAATAGATATTTCAAAATTGAAACATCTCAATGTAATATTTGGATCTAATGTTTCTTATTTGTAAAAGATTGTTTGAGATTCCTCATAAATGACATTACTTAGGCTTAATTCACGAATTTAATTTGGGTACCAACAAGCCATTGGGATGAAATTTAAAGTGTAGTATAAAAATTAAGAGAATTTCTATATCATACATTAATTTGGTCAACCAAATATATATAAGGGCAATTGTTGATAGCCTAAGATAATTCAAGCTATTTGGCCCAAAAGTGCCCAAATATTAAAAATCATGGAATTCATTTGGCTAGAGAATTTGAGCACACGGGAAACAGTTGAGAATTCCAAGATTTAAGAATTTCAAAAAATTAATACATAATTGACATGTGCTTTAAAAAATAACAGCAAGTAGTTAACTAGAACATGAAAGTTATAAAAAAAAGAAAGGCAGTTAAATAAAAACATGACTGAGTGGGTTGGAAGTTAATAAGTTACTTGAAATAAAAGTCTAAATCGTGAATGTCGAAGAAATAGTAACAGGTAGTTAGCTAAAATATAGAGAATAGGTTAGTTACAAAAAAAATTACTTAAGAATGAGAGGATTATAAATTCACTAACACTCGAACAACAAATGACACATAACACAACTCTCTGACTAACACAACCATAGTACAACAAAAATCAGTATCTAGAATAGACATTCAACCTATTTCAAAACATTTTATTATTTTTCAGCTTTCTTTATATTATGAATCCACCTTTATTGTATCGAATTCTCTTTGTAGTTTGTGATTTCCTTTGCAACAATCAATTTCTCTCTTTGCTCTGGATTTTATTTTAACATATCTAAGCATTTTGATAGCTTAGAACTCCACTTTCTAAATTTTTCAAAGCTCACTTATATTATCTAAAAACTTAGAAGAATTCCCTCCCTAACACATTCGGATTCCAGGTTAACATCAAATAAGTATGTAAAAAGAATATTATTCTCTCTTGGTTTTTATTTATTTATTTATTTACTTTTCTTTTACTTAAGAGTAAAATTATGGTGTTAAGTTTATCACTTATTAATTTCTCGTTATCCTTCTTAGAACAGTAAACATTCTAAAATACACGATGCTAATTTTTGATGCTAAATACATTGACTCGGAAATTTCTGGAAATATCTTTGAGATTGTGCTTTAAATTTTACTGGGCGTGGCACCAGTTGTTTGTTTTCACTTTCGTCTCCTGTCCTCCGAAGCAAAATGAAAATTACAACCATGTTGGACTCGATTTCAGCAGGATCTTAATTTTCAGTTTGGTCCATAACTTGATACTTTGTTTTCCATCAATACAAGTATGACTTTGGACTTCATAAATAGTAATATGGCCTAAAGCTCCTTTAGCTAGAAAGCCCTTTGGAATCGGTCCAAACTTCATCATCTTAGTGATAGCAGTTGGACGTTGGACCATTTTGAGCAGATGTGATGTGAGGAGAGGCATTGCTCTTGAGTTTTTTTTCTTTCCACCGCATGTATGGTTTATTCTTCAAATGAAGTTGGAAGATATAAATCTTTGACATAGTTAAACTTGTTTTAAAAAATATTTTATTTTTAAATTTAGAAAAAAATATTTTTTGATATTAAAAATATTTTAAAAGAACTTTTATTAAGTTTCTGTTTACTCATTTTAATGTAATTTACTATTAAAATTAAATCAAAATAATCATATAAAATTTATTAAATATTGAACGATCAAACATACCGGAGAATTTGTATTTAAATAATTTCCAAAAACTTAAATTTGATTATTACTATAGGATAAATTTTCCCTTAAAATGACAAAAAGGAAAGACTATCAAAACATAAGACATCAAATTACAAAGTCCATAAAATGCCAAATACTAAAGAGCTATCCAAGTCTGCAACAAAACCAAGTCAAACAAACTCAAAAATATCAGTACGTAAGACCATCAACCTGCCGGATTATGTTAACAGGGAAAGAAAAAGATTCAGAAGTGCAGGCCTCCGTTTTCTTAGTCAATTCAAACTTAAGAATTCAGGAAGCTAGAATGTTCAACTAAAAAATTTATTAACAGCAACATCAGATTTCTTCCTTCCTATTATTGATTTAAGAAAGGAGGATAGGGAAAGAAGGTCAGATTTCTTTGAGAACGAAATGTCATTAAACAATACGCCGAAAGTCAGATTTCCTTGAGAACAAAATGTCATCAAAGTATTAAACAATACGCCGCTTGAAAATATCACCATCAATTAATCAGATCATACTGTATAGAAATCATAAAATATTAAAACAACGAAGACTTGTTGGACTGAAATCTTCCGTAACTTTTACCCAAAACCAACCCTGTGCCATTCATGTATGGAACAGAATTAGTCATGGATAAGAATTGGTTCAGACTTGTTACGCTTTACCTTGAAGTCAGCAAATAACAACTGAACAAAAACACGGCTGTAGTTTGACGAGGGAAAATATTGGTAATTTATCTTTTATCACTAAATTGACTGGCACCTAATATTTTGAATTTCGTACCATATCGTTCGGTAACGGTCAGTACGTATCGTACTCGTCAAAAAATAGTACTGAAATGTTAATTTTGATATCGGATTCAAATACCGATCGGTACTAAATATCGACCAATAGTGAAAAAATTAAAAAATTTAGGTACTAAATTTCAAAATTTTTAAACCGCGCACCTCGCTCACCCCTCCCCCCTACTTTTCAAAATTTTAAATTTATTGATTAGTTTAACTTTTATTATAATTTTTATTTTTATTTTTAAAATAAAATAAATATCTTATTACTAATAATAATTATACATTAAATAAAAAATTGAAAATAAATATCATATTTATTAATAAAGTATTAATAAAAATGTTTAATTTTAAAAAATAAATAATTTAAAATTTAGTATTTATAAACTAATATTCATTTTATTTGTATATATTTTGAATTATTAAATCAAAATTTTTTGAAATATATGATATATTTTTAAATTTAATTATATTTATTAATAAGTATTAAATTAATTTTATAAATTAAATTAAGATATTTATAATTTT
>JAOSBN010000179.1:48984057-48997118 GCA_027563595.1 Erythroxylum suave
TAGAGTTAAGGATATTTATTATTCTTTTTATTAGATGTTTTGATGTAATTATTATTTATTATATAATGAAAATTAAATTTATAATATTTTAAATACTGTATATTGTTCTTAATTTTATATTTTTAATAATGATTGTCTTTTTATATAAATTGTAGTTATTATTTATATGTGAAATATCTGAAAATTATTATTATTTCATATTAATTGTGATTATTATTTATTGTTTTGATTTTTAGAGATTAGGTTAAAAATATACAGTACAACTGTACAGTATGACAATGGACTATTTTGTAATTTTAAAAAAAATTCAGGGACTATTTTATAAATTTAAAAAATTACCCGAAACGGTACCCGGTATTAACCGGTACTAGTATGGCATTCATAACTTTGCTGGCACCATATTTCCTCCTAAGAGATGACGCTTTCATCTTTCTCGGTACAAGAGCAACTTCATCCCTTACCAACTTCATGGAAAACAGTTTCTTGTTGTGCTTGAAATATGTAATAATACTTTAGTTACATGAAATGGTAAAAAAACAGATAAATGCGGAATGTATCTAATTTTGATTCTAAAACTTTAAATGAACTTTTCAATGCCGAAACAATCCTGAATCCACCACTGCCTTCACGAGAATCCATCACCGAAACGTGGGCTAAGTCTTTCTACAATTTTCTCAAAACATGAGCTCTCTTAATAGGTCAGAGATTCCTTATACTCGTGATTGATATAAGCAAATACAGGAGACCTTAACCTATATATATAGCTTTCATATTGGGTTTCGCCATCACAAGACCAATATAGACTAGGTCCACATTAAAAGGAATCTATTTTTCACCCGAACTTCGACCCATTAATTTAGATTATTTATTGGGTCACTTTATTACTCTTATATGGATCAAATTACATAACTTAACCAATAATTTATTTGAAAACAAAAATTATGATTAATAACTGTCCACTTAAAGGAAAAATTACAAAATTGCCCCTAAGGACAAAATTGTCTTACAAACTCCCCCATGGACAATTATTAATTGCAGTTTTACTCAAGTTTAAAAACAGTTTAAAAACTCGATTAAGCTACGCTACTGTTTTAGTTGACTAAGTTTAAAAAACAAAACATTTGATCCAAAGGTAATGAAAGTCCAACATTCTGTCCTACAAAGCTTTTAATACCGAAAAGTATCAGATACATGTATCATGTGTGACACAGATCCAATACAATTACGAATAACTAATACCTCACTAACATGAATGGGAAAATGGAGTGTGGCAAACTACGATGATATCTTTATGATCTAATACGTATTATCTTCATCTGTAGATCTCGATTTTTCCAACCTTATGCTAAATTGCATTGCTAAACTGTATCAAAAAATCATGTTTCCTCTCACCGAATGCTAAACAATATTAGAGAAAACTTGTTTCCTCTCACCATATGCTAAACAATATTAGAGAAAATCTTTATATTCTCCAACTGAATGCTAAACAGCATTAGAAAACCTTTATGGGATTAAACAACTTATATCCCCTTATGTAATGTAAAACTTTAAGGATATATCCGTAAAAACTATATTTGTCTAATGAAATAGTCTCAAGGTCAATCTTTATAAATACCCAACGACCTTTAACGTGCTTAAGGTCAACACAAATCTTAAGGCTTCAATACATATTATGACAATGTACGATAATAGATATTACTGAGGATAAACAACGATCATCATTAATTGATGAACCATCATACCGTCATAATACATCAAAATGTAAAGATGTATGTGGAGCAAATGTAACGGTCTTTTAACTAACAGTGTTTAAGGACTTCAAAATACTTATATTGTATACTTGTATTCCAAACACAAGTGGGCAAGGTCCTTTAGTTAAAGAATCAACTTATCGTTCTTTAGTTTTTAAATGCTCCAAACCTTAATGTCACCTTTTCGTATCAACTACTTCATGATTAAGAATTTGACCTCAAAATGTTAAGACCCTGTGATATGCAATGTTGTTATTAAACAATACAACAGTTTGATTATCACATTACAACCGAATGAATTTAGCTACTGAATCAACCACAGACAACTCAGAAATCAAATTTCTAAGTTAAACCGTCGATAAAGTAGCCCCATGGCATGCACTCTATATACATGTTTGAGGAAGTTATCCGTGTCTAATTGACACACTTCAACGAAATTGTATTGTCTGCCACCTTAAACTGTAACCTTAAGTGAACTTTCAATCATCTGAACACATAGATAAATTTGAATCTAAATTATATGTGAGGTTTAGTCCGTTGACTTTTCTATATGTCAACACATAATCCTTGATTCCCTTTAATATCTTAACACTTGATTGACTGCATTTCAATGGTCGACATTTGGGTTAACTAGATACTGACCAAAGAGTGAAACAGCAAATGCAATGCGCTTCCTAGTACATAGCCGAGCATACATCAGGCTATCAACTGTACTAGAATACCGAACAATCCTCATAACCTCTCTCTTTGTTTAATGTTTGCACTCAGTGAGAGGAATATGAGATGTATCCCAGTGAATCTGAATATCTAGGACAAAAGATGTTATACCAAGGTCCTTTATGTCAAAGTTCTTGAGCAAACGTTATTTAACTTTATACAACATAGTCAAGTAATTTGACGTGAGCAATATATCATCCTCATGTATTAATAGGAAGATAACTTTGCTCCCCCTAATTTCATAGTACAAGAATCTTGTAACTTCATTTTCTATGAAGCTGCAGGAGGTAACAACCTCATCAACTGTAAGGTATCACTTTCGGGAGATTTGTTGTAAATCATATGTTGATCTGTATAATGAGCAAACCATGTCAGTTCCATCTGGATCCTGAAATCCTTCAGGTTGTACCATCTAGACTACTTTATAAAGGTCTTTATTTAGGAAAGTGATTTTGACAACCATTTGATGTAACTCTTTATCATCATGAGCTACAGTTGCCTTAGTCACTCAAAATGTATCCTACGAGAATACGAGAGAAAAAGTAACACCAAAGTTAACATTTCTCCCTAAGTAAATCATTAGGCAACCGACCTATTCCATAAATCGCTGAACTTTATCCTGAAATCCTTTAGGTCTTAAACTTCATTTGCAATTGATGGGTTTGTAGTTCCACTGCAAAATCAACTAGCTTCCAAACTTTACTATGCTTCATGACTTGCATCTCATAAGTCATTACATCCCATCACACTTCTGCACTGGGTTCAGAAACAACTTCCGTAAAAGTTATTGGATTCGTAACGTGTTTAATATTGTAGTCCAATTCACTTAAAAGACTATGATATCATATGGGATAACAGGTCATCTCACTCTGAAGGATCTTCACAATTGAATTAGATTTTGTACCCCCAAGAACCTCTGTGTGTACAGGTATGGGTTCCTGTTCTTGTTCCTGTATAGGCAAGGTACTAAGACCTAAATCCACCGAATCTAACTATATGAGTAGTGGAAAGATAATAACTGTAATATCTACCATGTTATCATCCTAAGGGTCAAAGGACCTAACATCATTACAGACATTGTATTCTAAAAACCTAGTTGTTTGTGATTCCACTATTCTAGTCTCTCCTTCTCTACAGCAAGATCTGTAGCCTTAAGAGAGGTCAGGACATCCAAATAACAATGGACATAATGAGCATGCAATTTTTTTAATAAAGATTATACCATCTCGGTAGGGCAGCCCTATACACGAATGTGTGTAAAATTGGGTTTTCACACTTCTAGATAATTAAGTAGATTAGTCTTGTTCTGCATTGACTTCTTTAAGTCCTTTAAGGTGCGATTATGTCTTTCAACAACAGACCATTTTGCTCAAGACTACCCAATATAGTGATCAAGTCACTATCCCAACCAATTCTATATATCTAACAAATGGACCTTTTCAAGTCCTAAAATTCATGTTTCCCATGATAATCTCCTCCATGGTCAAATTTGACACTCTTGATGAATTTTCCTAATTGGTTCTCAACCTTCAAACTTTAAGTGAGAAGACATAACTGTGAATAATCATAAAAAATGTCAGAATACGTTTATAATTGCACAATGTAATTGTATAAGGTGTTTTGATATCTGTATGTATCAAACTTAACAAGTCAGAAGTATGAGTTGACCTCTCTATCCTTATTAGTCAGCTTACCCCTGTAATAGTCAATACATATTTCCAGATCATCATAATCTAGAATTGAAAGAATGTTTTCCTTAACCAATCTCTCAACCCCAGCTCTAGAATGTGACTTAAACTTTTATGTTACATCATGGATGACTTTTCATTCATCAGGGTCCTTCATTTCACGACTTGTTCAACAAGATACGAAGAAGTATATATCTAATTCGGGGTTGGACACATTATATACAAACCATATGAAAAGAATGTTGTACCGTTATGTTTTGCATTAAACACAACTATAAAACAGAAGTATTAAATACAAAATGTTAACTTTCTTTGTCCAAAATTGATCCAAAGATTATATACAAAACGTGTCGTGTAAAAACCTATATGAACCTTGCTACAAGATTCAATTCATACATCCCCTACAGATATTTCTTCCTTTTCTTCATTATTGTGAACCATCAGTTTCTCCTTCTCTTTATTTAGCTTTATCCTGGATATAAACCCCTATATTGTGGAAGCACTTTGATCAGATACTCCACTATATGGTCATCAAGTACTTAATGCTACTATCGCAAAGCGGATTTATAAATTGACAAGCTAAGGAGTTACTTGATGGTTATAATCTTTCCTTTTAGACCTTATACTACTAGCTACTTTATGTCGCTAGGACCTTTATTAGCACTGGATTAGCATCAATATATGGAGAATATTCAATCTTTCTACCTTTGATCTTAGTGAGTTTCATCTTCAATCTACTGGGAAGACAAATCATTGTTGATATGTCCTCCTTACTCCCCCTTTTCTCCCGTATACTTTATAAAGAATAATTCTTTATTCAAGGCACTTGTCTCAACACTAAATGAGACTGTGTACCTCTGGGAGACATTACCAAGAAATTACTTCACTATGTCTATGTCCAGAAGTCCACTAGGCAGATGGTTAGGAATGGATCTCTTAATGGCCATAAGACATGATATGTCAAACCGATCCTGAGCTTCATAGGTTGCTTTATGAGCTTTCAATCTCATAGATGTAGGTGGAGATGTCTTATATATCTATATGGCCATATCAACCTCAGTTCTTTTCTTTGTATTGAAATCGGTCAGGGTTTCAAAGGTGACACTGACTTTATTAACCGAAAAGGTGACTTCATAGTAACTTTGTTAAATCAGCACAAATGTAGGACAACAATGATACTGAAAGCTAATAGACAGTATCTTTCCTGAAAATCCGGTCACACATATTATGAAATACTTGTGGGCTGAATGCATAATATATACAATTAGACATCCACACATAAAAGTGATCATAGTATAAAGCATCAGCTCTCATGACACTACCACTTGTGGGCGAATAGATTATTCAAGCAACAACTTTCCTCTACCCAATGCCTTTATGTACATCTCAAAATATCATGTAAGGCCAACACCTATAGGTAGAATAACCAAACATGAGACCAAAGACATGCCCTAAAGTGTAAGCAGAACAATTCAAAATACTGACTTGAAAGACCACTGTGGTGACTGCATTCTCATCAGTATCCTAAAAAGTCTACTAACACAAGGGATACAACTTTATGTTATCCTTACATTCTTGATGGGCATATGGTATATGACAATGTTACTTCAATAAATGCAAAACCTCAATGCACAGTTTCATTGTCACACATCCATGTTGAAGACATTCTCTGAAAACTTCATTATTATGCGTTACTGGATATCAAATCAAGCACTTGAGACATGAGAACCTCATGTATCTCCTTTCTGGCAAGTTCATTGCACGAAAATTTATTGAAAAATAGATTCAAAATGTCTTTGTTCCTTTTCCGATTAACTAACATGTGATCCCGAACACTAAATATGAGATCCAAGACATGAAAATTTGAAGTATCTCCCTCATGTGATATCTGAAGCATGAAAATTAACTTGAAATCGGATCCAGAACACCTTATTTCCTCTTTCTACAGTTAAACTTTAATTTATTACTAATGTAATAAATCCAGGAAAATGAAAAAATTCACTTTATGAATTTCTCAGACTGGGAAACTGACCCAAAATACCCCAGGGTACCCTTACAGGAAATCTAAAATTTTTTGTGCTTTTTTGTTACTGTAGCTATCTGTATGACTGACATCAGCATGATGTCAGCTAGGACACGTCAGTGCCACATCACTGTGCGTGGCACTGTACACGTGTGCCTACTTTTCCACACTCGTGGGAGCACTAATCACAGGTTGCACATGCAGGGCAAGCTCGACACGTGTCCGTCTCTCGCTAGAGAGTCGTGTCGGAATGTGATTGATGCGTGCTAACCATATACTGCTATCCCCAGCTACTGTAGCGGCATCAACTCCCACTTCTGACGTCAGAGACCATTTTTGGCATTTTCGGAGTCCCTTTTTAGCTCCGTTTGACTAGTTTTTTACTCGTTTTTTATAGCTAACCTTATATATTCCACTTCTATGTAATTATATACATAAAAAAAAAAGAATAAAAAGGGGGAAAACCATATGAGATGAAAAACTAAAAAACCTTTGTTTCCGACAATCTGGTCTCGTAACCGCTCTGATACCACCTGTAATACGTATAACATAACTTATTACGTATCTAGGATCAGACATGAAAGGATTAAAAACGAAGGAATGTGGATTACTTGATTTTGGTTCCATCTTTGATTCTGAAGCCAATTTCAAGCACCAAACGAGCTCTAATCTCCCTGGACCTTTACAGAAAGTGTTCACCGGCATGTGGTCTAGGCCTTTCTACAGTTTTCTCATAACACGAGCTTTCCTAACAAGTCAGATATTCCTTATACTCGTGATTGATATGAGCAACTGCAAGAAACCTTAACCTATATATATAGCTTCTATATCGTGCTTCCCTATTACAAGACCGATATGAACTAGGTCCACGTTAAAAGGGATCCATTTTTACTTGGACTTCAACCTATTAATTTAGATAATTTATTGAACCACTTTATTATCCTTATCTGGATCAAATTGCGTAACTTACCAATAATTTATTTAAAAATCAAAATTACAATTAATAACTGTCTACTTAAAAAGAAAATTACAAAATTGCCTCTAAGGGCAAAATTGTCTTATAGTGCTAACCTGAAGTTGACCAATAAGATATCCATAATTTTAGTGTTTCTCATATTTTTTGTAGGTTTTTTCATAATCGTTGAATCATTAAACTGAAAGATGTGAATAAAGTATATGACTGTTTGCAAGGGCAAACAGATTTACCTCAAACAATTCTCTCCCTTGCTCTCATGGAGTTTCAACCTCTTTCCTTGCATCTTCTCTTCATCTCAATTCTCTTCTTGCTCATGTTAGTTCAAATAGTTAAGAGATCAAAAGTTAATAAACCAGCCAGAAAGCTTCCTCCTGGACCGTGGAGATTACCTATTCTGGGAAATTTGCTCCAGCTTGTTGGCTCTCTGCCTCACAGGCGCCTAAGAGATTTGGCAGGAATTTATGGACCCTTGATGCATCTACAGCTTGGTGAAGTCCCTACGCTAGTGGTGTCTTCACCAGAAACTGCTAAAGAGGTAATGAAAACACATGATGTTATTTTCTCCCACAGGCCTAGGTTTCTGGCTCCAAGGATCATATCTTATGATTGTAAAAATATAATCTTTTCTCATTATGGAGGCTACTGGAGGCAACTAAGAAAAATATGCACAATCGAGCTTTTAAGTGCGAAACGTGTTCAATCCTTTCGACGAATTCGTGAAGAGGAGATGTCGAATCTCATCAAACTATTGTACTCAAGCAGAGGGTCAACGATCAATTTGAGTGAGAAAATTCACTCATTGACGTATGGCATTACTGCAAGAGCAGCCTTCGGCAAAAAATGTAAGGATCAGGAAGCATTCATATCGATCATCACAAGACTTATAGAAATAGCAGCAGGTTTCAGTGTTGCAGATGTTTATCCTTCAATCGAAGCACTAAGCGGACTGAAGCGTAAACTTGAGAAGATCCATCAACAAAGTGATAGGATACTTGAAAACATAATCAATGAGCACAAAGTAAGGAGAAGGATAATCGGAGGTAGTAGCGAAGAGCTCGAGGAAGATCTAGTTGATGTCCTCCTGAAGCTTCAAGATAGTGATCCTGAGTACCCTCTTTCAGTCAACAGCATCAAAGCAGTCATTTTGGTCAGTATGCTACCTCTCTTTCACTAGCAGGCTGAAAAGGAACAAAAGTAGTTATGACAAGTTTCTACATCTGAAATGACAATGCAATGACTGTATCTCAAATTAATCATCCTTTTATTTCTGGTTTCTGATACTAAAGTCAGTTTCTTTTAATCTCAGAGATTAATCTTAGGCAACTTCATGTACCTAATTCGAATCATATAATCCACTTTCAGGACATATTCTCCGCTGGGAGTGAGACATCAGCAACGACAGTGGAGTGGGCAATGTCAGAAATGTTGAAGAACCCAGGGGTGATGAAAAGGGCTCAAACAGAGGTAAGAGAGGTATTTAACAGAAAAGGCAATGTGGATGAAACGGACATCAATGAGCTGAAGTTTTTGAAAGCAGTGATCAAAGAAACTCTAAGGTTACACCCTCCTCTTCCTCTTATACCAAGAGAATGTACTGAAACTTGCACAATTAATGGCTATGACATACCAGCAAATACTAGGGTCTTCATTAATGTGTGGGCGATTGGAAGAGATCCCCTGAATTGGAATGAAGCTGAGAAGTTTAAACCAGAAAGATTCCTGAATTGTTCTATCGACTTCAAAGGAACTGATTTTGAGTACATTCCATTTGGTGGAGGAAGGAGGATGTGCCCTGGCATTACTTTTGGCATGGCTAACATTGAGCTGCCACTTGCACAGTTGCTTTACCTCTTTGATTGGGAACTTCCCTTTGGCATGAAACATAAGAAGCTGGACATGACAGAGACTAGTGGTGCAACAATTCGAAGAAAAGAATTGATCTTGATCCCCACACCTTATCAGCCGTTGGATACGTAATAAAACACATCATACATCACAAGAACGTTTTGATGCTTTGACTGTCTAAGCTGCCACCATATTTTTGCAGTTATGGAAAAAGAAAATCAACGAAATAGATGCTTCTATCTGTGTAATCTTCACTATTATCTGCAAGAAGAAATATATAACTATATTTACTGTTTTTGTAGCTCTGGAAAATATAGGTCTTAGCGAGCGAAAGATTCAAGGTCCTGTGGTGACTACTGGTTATATGATGTTACAGTTTGGTATCTTCTAATACTACTTTTGATTCTGGTGATAATGTGATATTGTCAAGCGACTTCGGATGACTACTCTGTTCTTCCCTTACATCTTTTCTCCCCAAATAAACTAGGCCAGTATACGAAGTGTAAGCCCCTTTTGAGCATGACACAGATCTCCATTTGGAATCATTCAAAATTCCATTAACAGGTTATATCCTTTTGCGTTAGAAGCCACGACAATGAATTTAAATGGGGTAACTTGGTGTAGTCCAAAAACGTTCGGTTGAATACACTCGATGAATATTTCTCTCTCGTGCTGTCTAAAAACATTCTGGCTTTTCCATGAAGGAATTTTGTGATCTTATCCACAGGTTTTTGCCAAAGCACCCGTAATCTTTGTTTCCACATATTTTCCTCAGCTTAACTAATTCATCTTCACCTTGTCGAACCCTTTCGTGGCTAAGTTGCCTATAGTAAAACCTTTCTTCCATGACGGTATTGCTCACTCTCAAAATTAAAGAACTCATGATGTGTTAGCCACATTTACCTAAAATAAAATCTTCTTTGCTTCTTAATTTCATTTTCTTGGCTTCTTAATGCTACTCAGTCGATACTTTCTCAAGCACCGTGAACCTTAAATTGAAATTACATAAATCTGACTTTCAAGGAATTAAAATTTTAGTATTTTTTTAAATTAAGAAAATTAAATCATAATCAAACTAGCTGACTAGAACCAAAATTCTAAAGATTTTGATCGTCGTAAATTGTCTTGGTAAGAGCAGATCAAGTTCTTGTCAAAGAAAAAAAAAGAAATTTTCATAAAAGTAAAAAATGTTCCCAAAGTATGTTCTTAATAATTTTCAACAAATTACATCAATAAAATAACTTTTATTAGGCATAAAATGGCCTAAAAGGATAAGGACGTCCTCCTTTATTATAATCAGATTAGAAACAACTAAAAACTTTAAAAAGTTTTATTATTTTAAAACTGAACGATCAACCTACGAGTCTGACGCTTATCCAACTTCTACATTAACAACGATTAGCTTCTAGAACCTTAAAGATGAAAACACAAACGAAGATGATGCTGATTACAAGTAGCACATTGACTATAGTTTGATTCTATTTCTCAAACCTCCTAGATCTAATGCAAGACTGGCATTCTACACCAATATTATGCTAGGGCTAGTTACATTCTGTTTCTCATTTTCAATTTTCTTAAAGCCATCTTCATGTATTAAGCATAGTCTATCTTTAACAACATATAAAAAAAGTGATCAATTTTGATCATGTATTTGATTCATCTTGAATCCTTTTATTACATCTTTACAATTAATCCTTACAAATCTACCTTCATTTATTTTATTTTTATCCTAGTCATTGGACCTTTAATTACTTGCAAAGAACCATAAGAATCGTTAAAAATAGGTGTTGGTACGAGTTATTCTCCATCATCCCCTCTCTTCTCAAAAAAAATTATCTTCAAAGCATCTACATCATATAAACATAAATCAGTAACATTAAAAGTAGCCCTCACATTTATTATGGTTAATTGGCAAATGTAATTTGTAAATGTTATCACTGATCTTCTTTAACACTTAAAAATGTCCAATCTACTTTAGGCTGCAACTTAGACTTCCTTCGTGTAGGAAGCCTCTCCTTACATAAATAAACATGCACACTTAGAACATACATGTTATACTTGGCCTAAGTCAACATCATTGACATAAAAGTTTTTAATAAAATCAAAGCCAAGTAATTTAGTTTCTAATGATGTAAGTAATGCATACCTTCTCTATAATGCATCAGGCACAACATTTTCATTTCATCGTTGTATTTAATCATATAAAGAAAGCATTTAAGTAAACTCTAACAATTTTGCATGTCACTTATCAAGCTTACCTTAGGATTTCAAAAACTTCAGGCACTTATGGTCAAAATGGATTATGAATTCCTTTGGCCATAAATAGTGTTTTCATGTTCGTAGAGTTCTTATTAATGCATATATCTCCTTGTCATAAGTAGGATAGTGTAATGCAGTCTCAGTAAGTTTTACTTTAAAGTAAGCAATCAATTTCAAATTCTGCATCAAAACAACCTTTATAATAATTCTAGATGCATCAAATTAATCCTTTAAAATTTTGTCAAAATTAGGTAAAACATAACAAATATGCAATGGTCCAATTATCTTTTAAAGTATTAAAAGATTTCTCATACACATCATCCCATTTAAACATAACTTTTTTTTTGACAAATTCATTTAAAGGTGTTGAAATATGTATAACTAAAGTCTTTCACAAACCATCTAGAAAACTTGCTAATCCATGAAAACTCCTTACCTTATTCACATTCCTAGTTGCATGTTAGTCCTTGATTGCTTTAACCTTATCTTTGTCTACATTTATTCCAAACGAACTTATAACAAAACCAAGAAAAGCAATAGATTCTATGCATAGTGCATACTTCTTAAGATTAGCATATAACTTATGCTTTGATAAACACAAAATAAGATCATGAAAATGATTAACATGATTGTCTAAATTTTTACTATTCACTAAAATATAATCAAAGTATAATAATACAAATTCCTCAATAAAGTAAGTAAAACATGATTCACTAATCCTATAAAGGTGATATGTTTATTATTTAAATCAAATGACATAACTAACCACTCGTATAAATCATATTTTTATCTTTAAAGTAGTTTTCCAACCCTCACCCTCTTTCATATGGATTTAATAATAATCATTCTTTAAATCAAAATTTGAAAACACATATGAACTATGTAATTTATCAAGGTATCATCTAACCTAAGGAGAAAATACATATACTTTACAATAAATTTATATATGGCTTGACACCACATATGCTATGTTCTACCTTTCTTTGACACTAGAATTACAAGAACTAAATATGGACTAAGACTCTCCTTTATGAATCCCTTCTTCACTAACTCATCCACATGCTTTTAAATCTCCTTTATCTCCTTAAATGGCTTTATAAGGCGGTGAATTAAGAGGTCTAATTAGTAACCTATACCTCTTAAAAAGGGGTAAACTGAATGATATTTCTTAAAAAAATAGATATCCAAATTCCCATAACAAAGAAACAACCACGTTAGTTTTAAAAGTGCTAAGCTTGTTAGTTGAAAAGTAAACATCCTTATGCAAAAATACAATTAGTTGCTACCTTACTAACATAACACTCTCGATCTTGCTACTATTATAAAAAATTAACTCTTTTATTTGTCTCTCTATTTTATGCTCTCACTCTGAAATTTTTTCCTCATTGCACACCACTGTACTCCTTTTTTTTATACCCAGAATCACTTTTTTGTCACTCTCATCTTTTTCTTAAGTGCTTGCTTATTTTTCTCTCATCTTATTCTTGTTAGAGTTATGTAAATATAGTGCCCTAAAAAGCAAGTGTATTTACATGTAACTTAATTTTCTTCTAGTTAAAGGTTTGTAACGAAAATATTTATTATTAATAAAACAAAAGAGTTTGGTTTATTTGTATAAGTATAATATAACTAGTCATAAGGAACCAAGTGTTGGAGCCCGATCCGGGAACCGGACCCCAACCGAAAAATTCGAAACGAAGACGAAACGAAAGCGAACAGAATCAGCGGCGAAACAAATGGTTCATTCGAACCAAAACAGATGTCTGACATCCGCAAACAAAGAACAGAGAAAACCGATCGCG
>JAOSBN010000179.1:48997218-49028336 GCA_027563595.1 Erythroxylum suave
TCTCATCTCTTTTCTTTGTTGTATTTTAATTGAATTTGCTTTATAAAATCTATTTTACTTATAATTAACATTTTATTACTATGCAGGAAAAGTCTATGGACGTGGCTCCTACACCCCACCAACTATTTCTGCACACTCACACTAAGAAGTATGACGGGATGACATTCGTCAACGATCGTTGTAGAGAAGTCAATGTAAGTGAAATTTATGATTTGATGTTAATAATATGCTTAATAATTATCACTTACTAATATATAATCATTGCTTTCTGATAGAACTAAATATAGCAAACCATTGATGGCAGTCTCAGCAATCTGAAAATGTTGATGAGACTGACACTTACCTTGAAGCAGTTGGTGGTTAGGATCATCGTGGAAGGATATTCGGATTAGGATCATTTATGAATACTTGATATTCACAATCTTTTACGTCTAGTATAGTAGCATCTGCTAGGCGGTCCAACAACAATAAAGTGGAAGCGCTTGAGAGCACAATGCAGACATTGTCGACTCAATTGCAGCAGATGTCGGAACAGTTGCAACAGTCGATGGCATCGCAACAACAGTCAATGCTGCTGTACGCTCGACTCCATCAGGAGATGGATGAATTGAAGGGTAAGGGCAGCAGGTCACCACACCAACCAAATGATCCACTAGCTCCTGATCAGTAGTGTAGTATCGGTTATTTAGTTTGTATTACAGATACTTATTATTTACAATGTAACGTTTTTATTATCAATTAAAATATTTTAATTTTAATCATTAATCAAAATTTCTATTTAACCAAATTAAATGTATATTATAAATATTTAATTATTAAAATTATGCATCAATTATAATCTAAATATAATGATTTTTTATAATTTAAGCAGTAACTTTACCAACGGAAATAACCATCAGTCGGTAACTTCCTAACTAATTTACCAATGGTAGAAGGACATATTCTGTCAGTAATTCATAAAATATACCAACGGACCATAAATTCCATTGGTAATTATTAAGCATATTTACGAACGGAAAACATGTTACCGTCAGTAAATTTACCCACGGTAGTAGAACATTCCGTAGCTAAATTTACATACGGTTAAAGAACTTACCATCGGTAAATTTAGGGTTGAAAAATTTTTAACCCGTCGGCAATTTACGGACGGAACAATTGTGACGGTCGGTACATTTACCGACGGTAAATCATTCTCCAACGCTGAATTTACCGACGGAAAGTTCTTGTATTATCGGTAAAGTTAGCGATAGCCGAATCTACGACATTTTTTTCTGTCGGTACATTCCATCGGTAATATTTAATACCAACAGAATATTTATATTTTTCATCGATATTTTCTGTCGCTAAATGACAATTTTCTTGTAGTGAAAGTTTTGATGGTAAACATTATGGTTTTGTTTTAGTAGATGATTATTCCATATTTACATGGGTTTACTTTCTATCAAATAAGGATGATGCATTTGAAGTTTTAGAGAAGTTTTACAAAAAAATTCAGATAAAAAAAGGTTACATTACTTCAATTTGAAGAGATCATGAAAGAGAATTTGATAATAGAAAATTTGAAGAGTTCTGTGGCGGTAATGGTATAACTCATAACTTCTTATGTCTAAAGGCACCTCAACAAAATAGAGTTGTAGAGAGAAAGAACAGAATTTTCGTTAATATGACCAGGACCATGCTATGTGAAAGTGGACTACCTCATGCATACTGTGCACAGTATCTATGACATCTTATGTACTTAATAGATGTCTCATAAGACCCATTTTGAAAAAGACTTCCTATGAGCTGTAAAAAGGAAGAAAACTAAATGTCACTTCCTTTCAAACATTTGGCTACAAGTGTTTCATTCTAAAAAATGGAAAAGATAATCTTGGAAAATTCGATGCTAGATCAGATGAAGTCATCTTTCTAGGCTACAGTAATGCGAGTAAGGGATTCAGAGTCTATAATAAAAGAACAAGGAAAATAAAAAAAATCAATACATGTGGTATTTGATGAAGCACTATCGTCAACAATATCAACTGATTCAGATGATAAAAAACACCCCATGGTTCCTAAAATTACATAAGAGACTTTAACTACAACACCTTAGGAATCATAAGATCAAGAAGGTCCCTCTGAAGCTAGAACAGAGCAGGCTCTTTTCTCTCAGTAGGAGCTTATGCAAAGAAAAATACCTAGTGAATAGTGAGGTCTTGATACACACCAATACATTTTAGGAGATCCCTCTGAAAGTCTAAAAACAATATCATCATTCAAGAACAATTTTTTTGCTTTCATCTCACAAATAGAACCAAAGACCATTGAAGAGGCCCTTATTAGTGAAAACTATATTTTAGCCATACAAGACGAACTGAATCAATTTGACAAAAACAAAATCTAGAATCCACTACCTCGTCCTCAAAATAAGTCAATCATTATGACTCAATGAATTTTTTGAAACAAACTTCACAAAAATGGTAAGGTGGTAAAAAACAAAGCTAGAATTGTAGCTCAACTTTACAATCAATAGGAATGTATTAATTTTGATGAAACCTGTGCTCCTATTGTTAGATTGGAATCAATTAGAATCTTACTTACCTTTGCATGCTATAGAAATTTCAACTTATTCCAAATAGATTTTAAAAGTGCATTCTTAAATGGTTACATTAACGAATAAGTATTTGTTAAGTAATCCCAAGTTTTGAAGATGAAAACTATCTAGATTATGTGATAAAGTTAACCAAAGCTTTCAATAGCTTAAAGTAGGCTCCTCAAGCATGGTATAAAAGGTTAAGTAACTTTCTACTTGAGAATAACTTTGAAAGAGGAAAGGTTGATAAGACCTTATTTATTAAAAGAAGGAAGAACGATATACTCTTAATGCAAATATATGTTGATGACATAATATTTGGTATTACTAGTCCATCCTTTTGTGAAGAATTCTCAGCAGTAATATAGAGGGAGTTTGAAATGAGCATGATGGGAAAATTATCATTCTGTCTCAAATTACAAATCAAACAAACAGAAAAAGGAATCTTCATTAGCTAAGACAAATACACAAAGGAAATCATCAAGAAATATCACTTTAAGAATGTCAAATCGATGGGTACTCCCATGTCTACTGGAACTAAACTTGATAAAGACAAAGAAAGCAAAGCTACGGATGAGACAAAGTATAGAGGAATGATTGGATCACTACTATATCTTACAAGCTAAAGTATGATTAGTATGTGTCTTTGTACACGCTTTCAATCAAATCCAAAGGAAAGTCACCTTTAAATAGTGAAAAGAATCTTTCGATATCTCTACAAAACTATGGATTTTGGACTATGATATCAAAAAACTAATTCATTTGACACAATGGGATACTGTGATGCAAATTATGTAGGTGATAAAGTTGATCGAAAAAGCACAAGCAATCACTGTCAATTTCTTAGAGAATGTCTAGTATCTTGGTCCTGCAAAAAGCAAAATTACATAATACTTTCGATGACTGATGTTGAATACATAGCAGTTGCTAGCTATTGTACTTAAATCTTATGGATGAAGCATTAACTACAAGATTTTTCTCTAAACTTTTCTCATATTCCTATATTATGTGATAATACTATTGTTATTAACCCATCTAAAAATCTTGTGCATCATTCTAGGATTAAGCATATAAAAGTCAAACATCATTTTCTTAGAGATCATGTTTTAGAAGGAACCATTGATCTTTGTCATATTAACATTGAAAATCAAGTAGCTAACACTTTCACTAAGCCACTATCTGAAGATAGATTTTGCATGTTACGAAAAGAGCTTAGTATGTGTAAACTCTCTGATATTATTTCTACATGAATTCTCTCTGCTACTTGTCATTGCATTTCATAGGTTCCTTCTATTGTGTTTCCTTAGAAACTCCCTCCACCTCATAGGCTCCTTCTAATTTTAGAAGGCTCACCTCGCTTTAACAGAGCAGGGTACACATGTCCAAAAAGGAAATGATTCATGGTGTCATTTTAGCTTTTAAAATAAACGTGCAGCCCTGACAAACAGTTGTACGATACTAATAGAAGATACGCAGACGATCACACTTCTTGTATTAAGCGTATGATCATTCATCTTCACACGAGATCAAGGCTCAAGAATCTCTTAAATATACCAGAAACAGATATCTCTCTTCTACTCATCATATTTTTCTTAGAAGCGTCGCTTATTCATTCTGCGTTCAAACTTTCTACATCTTCTTAAGTTTCTCTTTCCAACAATCTATAATGTATGAACAAGATTAAAAGGAGAAAAGAAAACTCCTACTTCCACTGATAGTTATGGTGAAGCTCGTGTTACTGAACCCATCTCTTCTAAGCAACAAGTATCAGAAATACAATGGGTTATAAACGATGATGATTAAGATGAAGAACCTTCTCGGTTGATCCAAAAACCATGAACCAAAACAAGTATTGCAAAGCAAGCCGAGAAAATATTTGAACAAAAAGAAATCACAAATGCTGAAAAGGAAGAGGAAGAAGAATCCAGAAAAAGAAAAAGGGAAAGATAAAGGAAGGAAAAGCGTCTGTGACTGAAGAAACTACAAAGAACCCTATCGTTAGAAATGAGTTGTTTCATGAAAAAAGATTACTAAAGAAAACAAAGCAAAGAAAATAAAGATAGCTACTCAAAAGGGAGGAAAAACGTCAATACCGCCAAAATTGTTTCAATCAGTGGAAGCTGAAGTTTGCTATAAAACACAATACAAGAAAAGAAAGGTGGTTGCTAGGAGAGTCTTACCTCTTATGATGTTTTATAACATAGGTATACCTATCTCTCCTTACGTTGTTACAATTGGCTAGGAAAACTTCCTAAAATTAGATGAGACAGTGTGTGATGAGCTAGTCAGGACATCCTACACACAAATGAGAAAGGAAGTAATTGATGGAAAGCTAGCCATAGTCTTATGGGTGTGTAGAAGTGAAATTCTAATTTTTGAAGAGATTGTAGGAGATATACTAGACATAGCTCCTATAGGGAGAACTGATTTTTTCTTGTCATAAATGGGATGTCAATTATCTAGATATCCATCTGCCTTAATGCTAAAAATACCCAAGATGAGAGACCTTGGAGTAGGCAATTTGACTTATTGTTATGATGTCTTGCATCGTTACCAACTACTTCTATTTTCCCTAAGAGTAGTGCTATTGAAAGGTACAGTTTACTAGACATGTATGTAGTGTATAATTTGCTGAAAGGAAACAGAATGAATCTCCCTACAATAATCTTAAGGTTTATGGTAGATAAAGGGAATAATAAGAATACAACTGGTTTTCTACCGTATGGGATATTAATCATCAAATTTTTTCACCATTATGGAGTACCTTTTGCAAACTTGAGTTATTATAATCCGACTAGGTTTCATCCTTCTATTCCATACCAATTTGGATATAAATTGCAAAATAATGTTTGGGTGGAAAAGAAATCTGAAAGAGAAGCAAAAATCTTAGGTTTTGCTCTAAATGAACGAGCCAATGTTCCTCCTCAGGATGAAAATAGTGCAAGTATCCAACAACTGCTGAAGAACATTCAAAACAATCAAGAAAAATGCAAGCCCAGATAGACAATATACAAAATCAACTTCTTAATTTGCAAATCCTGCTAAAAAAATATATAAATCCCTCTATTAATTTTGTTGCTTTTTGCATGCTCATTTGTGCTTATGATATTATCTAGCATATCAATATATTATTTCACTTCTCTCCATTTCTTTATTTTTTGTGTTTTTGATAATGAAAAAGGGGGTGAGCTTATGTGGACATATTTTTTTTACATATATATGATATGATTTCTTGATGCTACCTTGATTATATATGTGATTGATTTTGTTGTGAAAATTTGTGATACATAATTGATAAGCTCCTTTCTTAAGCGGCAGGCTCCTTCTAATTATGTCAGAACGTATAAAAGTCTCAGGTATCTTTCGAAATCATCCATTATTTTTTTTAATTTTGAAAAATATATCTTGGGGAGATTGTTAGCTCAAAGTTCATATTTAACAATTTTGATAATAACCTTATAATATTTCAAAATTCAAATTGGATTTATTTCCTTACATATAAACAATGAAATAATTCTTAAAAATGAAATAAAATTATGGAATAATTGCTTTCCTTCTTGCAGGAACTTCTTTGTGAACTTACCTTATTAAAAATTTGAAAGGATCCTACTTATTATGAAGGTCATATATTAGTCGCGTGATTACTGAAAGATTTTTGTCAAATAAGACATCGAAGTTATTCAAAATTAAATTCATCCAGTTGACTAAGGATATAAGTGAACTAATAACTAATTAAAAGAAAAGCCTACTTAAGGAAGAGCAATTAATTTTACTAATAGAGATCAGACTTTTGAAATACAGCTATAGCATAAATTCTTTTAAAGTGGTATCATTGTAAAAATCTCTTGTTTTTTGGAAAGTGAAAATATTTTTTAGAGAGATCAATGTAGCTCATATTGAGCAAACTTCATTTTCTATTGAGAGCTTGTAGAGGTTAAATAAATATTACTAGTGTGGAAAGTTGGAGAACCTTGAAAAATATGTATTTTTGACCTTAAAGAGACTTATCAACTTACAACTTGGATTTTCATAGTGAAACACCCAAGTTGGATACTTGGGGATTGGACTTAAGCTTGGATTGTAAGTCGAACTAGGATAAATCGATTGTTTTCTTCTCTCTCTTCTCTCAACTTTTATATTTCCGCATCCTTCAATTCTAAAATTGGTTCCTTCAATTTATAACTTGCTAAAGATTCCTTTTATTTCAACAGACGCCTTCTGTTTTAAAATTGTTTTAACTGGAATTATTCTTTAGCAGGCTACTATTGTCTAACAGGCTCCTATCGTTTTTTAATTTTTAACAGGCACTTGTCTTTATCTGAATTGAAAGTAGTTTGCAAAAAAAAAAAAATTAAGTCACACACAATTCACCCCTTTTTACTTATGTTTTACTTTATCACTTATATGTTAGGACAGTTTGATGATATCGTTGTATTATACAAGATAGCCTTTTTATATTAATATCATTGTATTATACAAGCTAGTCTTTTATATTTATGAAATATAATATATATAACTAAAAGAGAATTTATTCTAATATTTATAGTTGAAATAATAATACTAAAATTATTAATATAAGAATAGGATAATTTAATAACTATTCAAATTTCATTACATCTTAAAATTTTTAAATTATAGAAGTTTAATGTTTATCTTATGCCATATAATGGTATAATTTATAATCATTATTTCTCTATTATATATTAGATAAAATAGTAGGTGTTGATCATAATCCTTAAGTTTTAATTTAAATTATTTAATGAATTAATAATAATTTTATATTAAAATTTAGGTACTATAATAAATAAAGTCGGTTCAAATTTAACTAGGTGACCTAAATCTGATCGAAATCTAGTTAAATCTGAGTTAAACAGCCTAAATCTGATCTCAACCTGATTAAATAATCTTAAAAGTTATCATTTTAATGTTAAATTTCCTAAAACAATATCATTTTTTGTCTTAAATTACGTATCAAAACAAAGTTATTTTAAAAAGTTTAAATCAAAATGTAATCGTTTTGAAGAGGGAGTTTGGGTCAACTTCTAAGCCCAAACCCTATCTAAACTCTAATTTACGAAAATATGACCTGTTGAGTTCAGATCTAACACGATTTCCAAGTCTGTTAACAATAACCACGTCAAACGTCTTAGTTGGATGGGTGAGTCGCAACCATTCTGTTAGCCTCCTAACAATTGGACCTCTTTGGCATAATCTTACGGGACCTAATCCTCTGCCCTCCAATTTTACCCCAACCTTATCTCAAATCATTCTAATTATTGGACGGCTAGAATGATTTAGGACAGGAGATCTATATAAATAAATGGCTAGGATGATTTGGGATATGATTGAAACAAAGTTAAAAGGCTAGAAGATTTGAGGGGAATCTTATGCCGCTGCCCGCTACATTTTATTTATTCAAGACTTACTTGTGGTTGTCACTGGTGGGCTTCAAAGCCCCATCTCATTGACCCAATCAAATTCCTTCATTTTCACTTCGCTTGCAATTTCATTTTAAATATTACCATTCCTCCTAATTTTATATAAATAGTCATTTTTTACTAAAACTTGACAAAATATAGTTTTATTAACCAATAAACTATACACTTAACAGTATTACTTTACTTACTATCAAGGTAAAGGATTTTCGAGAAGTAAAAATACCATACTATTACCAACATAAAATTCGATATAATTGAACTATTTTAAGCTTATAAAAGGAAGGAGTATTCTAAACTGAAGTACGTCCTGCTAAGCTCTACATTTGAAAAGATCATCATTATATAGTCTCTTTCGAATAACTTTACACTTAAGTAATGGCTTTGTATGATGTTCAATGAGGAAAGCACAATAGAGAAATAGGTTTCTTGAGAAATGCAGCAGTGAACTTAATGAGTGTACAAGAAGCACAAGTTATGCTTAGAAGATACACAGCAGAACTAGTGGAAATAGAGACAACAAAATATCTGCTCGTCTCTGAATTAGATACCCGTGATTTTTATATCGACAAATCTTAAAATAATTGATAAAGTTTTTTTTCAATTGAAAAATTAGAGGTTCGTCCTTCGGAAATAGTTTGTAAAGGAAAGCCCTGTAAAGTTCTACGGTAATTTAATTTTTTCATTTTTTTAAAGAAATTTTATTTTTGTAATTGAATATATTTTTTAGATTAGATTTTTTGCTTCCATTGTGGTATTCTTAACATGTTTTATTAAATTTTATTTACATATTTACGTAGACTTCACATAAATATATAAATTTTAATAGAAGAGAGTTGCAATAAAATAATTAAAGTAAAGAGTTTTAAACGTATATTTTCGGATTCCAATAAATTAAAATAATCTTTTTTTAGTGATTGACTGAGGCCATCTCTAACCATTACACCAAATTTTTACACTAAATTTGGTGTAAAATGAAATATTCCCATAATCTTTTTACACCGAATTTGTTGTTAATCCAACCATTCTACATCAAAATTTTACAAATAATATACTACAATAATTTAGTTATTAATTAAATTAATTTATATTTAGACAACCACAATAATTTAGTTATTAACTAAATTAATTTATATTTATACAATAATTTATATTTATTTATTTATAAAATTAAAATAAAATCATTATTCTTAATTAATTAATATATGCTTTATATTAAATTAATATTATTTACAAAATATATTTAATATTATTGCAACAACAAATTAATAACATACATAAATATAAACTAATTAAAATTTCTCATTTAACCTCTAACCATTTGATATGGTTTAATTTTATGTACTTTTTATTTCAAATTATCATTTTATTCTTAACATATTTAATTAATGAATTTATAACACTTATAAATAAGAATTAAAAATAAATTTAATATCATATTCAATATTAGTCTTGTTTTAAATGTTTCAATGAGATTTTTGTAATGATATATTTTGTGTAAAGTAATATATATTTTAAATTTAATTACTTAGTAAATTATGTAAATAAATCAATTTGTAAAAAGAACATAAAAGGAATATGTTAAAAAATAATGAGATAAAGTTGTCTTTTTGTACTTTTGGTGTAATAAATAATAACACACTAAATTTGATGTTTTGGTGTGATACTATTTATTGTAAAGATTTAATGTATTTTTAAAGTAGATTTATTGTACCCAAATATTAAATTTAATATTTTGGTACCTTGGTTGGAGTTGCGTGGGGACTAAAAGTTAAGATGTTTTTGCCTTTTGTTGTCCAATGAGAACAATGGCAAGTTTCTTGTTAAACGTGCAATTTGAAATGGTACCTTGGGGGAATAAGTTCCATTGCCGGTACTCGTGGTCCGCCATTTTTTGAAAATGTAACGGGTTATCTTAACTACTTTTACTGTTTCATCGTTGTTTTATTTTATTTTATATAAATGTACGAATAAGATGAATTGAAAATAAAATAGACAGGTGATTTCGTTTGTAAAAAAAAGGTGTTATCATTTCGAAGAAAATAGATACCCGACCGTTACTCTTCATTCGGAATGAGGATTGGCGTTTAAAAGGAGAAGAAAACATGTGCATCGAGCATTTTACTATTGCAGTGATAAGGAACAGACATCTTGTGACTAAGTTGGAGCTAAAGTCTACTGACATCATAAATAAATTATAGAAAACAGATATCCGTTAAGTATTAAAAAAGAGTGATCTAAAAGGGAACAAACAAGTGAAAATCCATGCAGAATCATAAAGCTCCGGCGGCTGACACGAAAATACCATGTTGCTTGTGATTATTAAATCATGATGACGTCTTCTTGTCCTCTTCTTCTTTTGTTATTTTGTTGTGGATCGTGACTCAGTATATTAGTACATTAAAAGACGAATGAAACAGTGGAATGCATAGAAAATTCATTCCAAAGACCACGTTTGGTCAATACACGAGCTTGCTTTATGTGTTGCTTGGAAGCTAACAATGATGGCATTAGACGACTTTTTCTATAACGAACCATTTGTTTGCTGCCCAAGTAAACTCCACTTGTCTATGATAGCCCCAGAAAGAGGAGCGGTTGATTCTTCCGGTATATGGTGACAAATTGATGAGTTCCCACTTCTGTCAACAAGTATCGATAATAGATACTACCGTGTGGTGAGTGGATGCATCTGGTCATCATATCGATTTTGCAAGTTTAAAAGAAATAAAAATCCTTT
Organism: Erythroxylum suave; assembly: GCA_027563595.1. Taxonomy (NCBI): domain Eukaryota; kingdom Viridiplantae; phylum Streptophyta; class Magnoliopsida; order Malpighiales; family Erythroxylaceae; genus Erythroxylum; species Erythroxylum suave. The sequence goes on from JAOSBN010000179.1 coordinate 49,007,963, forward strand.
ATTATTTTAAATTATTATTATTATTATGAATTAATTATAAATAGTTTATAATGTTAAAAAATTTTAAAATATATTTTATCAATTTATTTGGATATAAATCTTGCTAAAATTAACTTACAACAATTATACAAATTCAGGATAATTAATTGTGTGATATTATAATAAATATTAATTAAATTATTTTTAATCTTTAATAGTAATTATTTTATATATAAATACTAACCCGCAAAAAGGATAGATTAATTATGTGCAAGATGGACAACACATTATTTATCTACTAAAAGAGAAATTGTTGACTGCACCAAAGTGTTGGCAAGACGTGGTAATCGACCGCACAATTGAGAGTTTATTAATGGAATAAAAGAATATAATATTATTCTATTGTTTGGAATGACAGTTTATAATAGGATAGAATATAATGAAATAAAAAAGAAGTGTTTCATATTATATCTCATTCTATCTTAGAGTTTGTTTAATTGAGAGTTTATTAATGGAATAGAATGAAATACAACATTATTTCATAATTTAGAATGAAAGTTTATGATTGAATAGCATGAGATGAAAAATGAAAGTTTCATACTACATTATATTTCGTTATAAATAGTAAAAATTAAAAATCTTTGATTTGAGTAGTTTACGATAGAATGTAAAATGATGAACAACTTTACACTATATTATATTATAAACCTTTTATCTAAATAACATTTTACTATATCATATTATGAACTATTTCATCCATTCCAAACAACAATTTTCAAATATTACATCTATTTATATTTGATTATAAACTGTAAACTTTACGTCTAGCCAATATATACCCTGAAACGGTAAAAATAAAAAACTTTTGATTTGAAAATTTTAAGATAAAATATAAAATAATAAACAATTTTATATTATATTAAGTTATAAATATTTTATTTAAATAATATTTTACTATATTACATTACCAACTCTTTTATCTTTTTAAATAATTATTTTTTAATATTACATTGGCTCATTTCATTCAACGAGCTTCTTATGTCCATTCAAAAGTCTGCAAACAGACCATAGTTTCATAGCCACCTGTGTGAAGATGCGAACGGACCACCCAATGTAGGGTCACCATCACCCCTCGAGTTTTCCTCCGCAGCAGACGGTATAAAGTATGGTATTGGTTCCCTTTCTTTTCACCATCTCAATCTGTGTCCTTGTTGCCAATAGATGTCATTACCATGTCCAGTGGTTGCCTGTATTTTTTCACTTTTTGTGGGTCTTCAGCGACAAGGATAGAAAGGTTTAATCTCATAAAAAATAAATTGGAACTTATTTTTTATAATAAGTTAAAATATGACTCATTTTTAATTTTTATAAACAATAAAATAAAATATGATTCATTTTTAATTTTTATAAAGTTCAAAATAAGGTAAAATATGACTCATTTTTTATCTTTATAAAATTATTTTTATTTGATAAAAAGCCTATAAACATTAAAACGATCATATTTATCTTGTCAAATCTGTCTCTTTTGTATTTCTTGCGCATTGGGATACTTGGGCAGAAGATTTGAGGGGCTTGCGCACCAAACTACACTTTTGTATTTCGTGCGCGCCAAACAACTAAAGTTATATAACTTGTTTTCATATGAACCCATTTAAAAATGAGAGGAGACGTGCATGATTTAGAAGAAAAAAACAAGTGATATTATATTATGCTTGATCATAGTTAAAAGATCTACTAGAGATTCAAATATAAAAATTCTTAGCATAAATTAGCTAGGGTGACTTGAGTTGCTACCGCTGTCTTAAAAACTAAATGATAACTTTTCAATTAGTTTTTAAATTTTAAATTTTTCTTAGTTTAATAAATTTTATCAGTTTATTAATTCATTTTTTAATTTTTGTAAAATGATTAATTTTTATAAATTAAATGAACCAATTAACTTTTATTTAATTATCTTTTTATTTTATTTTAATTTAAATTTTTAATAAATAAAAATAATTTTTAATTTTATTCAACCTTTAATTAATTTTATAATATTTTAATACTAATTAATCATTTAAAATCTTAAACATCCTGCTTTGAAAACATAGGTTGCTCCACCTTTTTTTTTTTTCCCCCTCAAGAGTTACAATAGTAATCAAATTGAACTGGACTGTCTCGGTCATCGGTTCACAAAAATTCGACGGATCTTATTTATATCGAATCTAAGAGATCGATCTAGAGCAGGTGATTTAGCGTAAATTAAGGAAAGATAACTATGATCCAGAAGCCCGATAACTAGTACGTAATAAGCTTGACCACCGACGATTTTCTAATTATCGACCAGACAGTTAAGAGGTAAACATCCAACTCAAGTGGGATGACTACATATATGGGGTACCCTTTGTGATATAAAATCCATTTGTCGTGTATACTTTATACAGAAATTACAACGAAAAAGTAAGATGAAGAAAATAAAGCAGAAACGCAAATGGTATACAATGAAATTAAGTTGTATCGTAAATTTTTACCAGATATGAAGAATTCACAATGAACGTTTTTTTAGTAAATAATTTATCAACTATTTTTTAATATATTAAAAGATTATAGCTGTTTGATCATATCAAATAATCAATTATTTGAGTTGACGGATTGAATTTAATTCGTTAATTTGAGTTATTATAAAATACTAAAAGAGATAGGGATACAAAATTGATGTAATTTATACAAGTTTTAAAAAGTTACTCATTAAATTAAAAATATTAAATATTAAATTAAAATTTTCAAAAAGTAAATACTTTTTAAATTTATTATTTCTAATTATATTACATTAATTACTTTTGTATAAACCCGACTAGGTCCCTTTTTTATATCAATATTTAGTATATGATATTGTTATGACTTGTATATTGTATTTAATTAATTTAATTTAATCTAAAATTAATAAGCCAAATTGAAATTAATTATTTTACCTACGTTTAAATTTTAAGAGATTAATATAAACAGATTTTTAAATAATTTTATTTTAAGGTGATATATTAAAAATTTAGTTTCAATTTTAAATTTACAAAATTAAAATTAAAATGAAAAAATATTTCCTTAAATTACAAATTAAATCAATATCATTTTTATATATACCTAATTTTATATTAAGCTCGTTGGTGATGCATTTAAGAAAAAAAACTCCTTGTGTGATCCGACTGACCTAATTCTCAAGCTTATTTTTAGTGACATTTTAGTGATCTCTTAAATTCTTCAGTTGGTTGTTCATGGTGCAAATCTAAGAGAATCTCATAAGTTTTAAATCTAGCTCATTCGTCGCTGAGAAAGTTGTATTGAGAGGATTTTCGGTGTTTTTAAGACTCGATCGAAAATATTTAAGAAAATGATGAGAATAATTTCTTTGCTCTATCTGAATTCTTATGTTCTTATGATTTTTTTAAGTCACATCCTTGTATGTTATTTTACACACAAACAATTAATATTAAATAATTAATTTTATCAAACATTATTTATTTTTGTTATACATGAGATAAGAGGAGAATTAAAAAAATATTTGTTTGTATTATCATATCTCAAGAATACTCCGAAATCTTTGAACGTTATCTTGTGTTTTAATGTTTGGTGAATGCTAAACTTTTGATGGAAAATATAATTTCTCATAAATAAACACATCGGTTATATTTTAATAAAGTTTGAGTTTGAAACAAATAATTTAATAAATTTATGAGACATAAATTGTTTATAGTTCCAATTTAAATTAATAAAACAACAAAAGAGAATCATAAATAAGAAGCGCATATTTGTTAGCTAAATGCGATTTAAAAAAACAAAAAAGGATAGTAGTGTTTTGAGTTTTTATAAATCAGTTTCCTTTTCAACTGCTTGTTGTGTGCGATGATCATGCAGCAGAAGCAATCCGCGACGTGATGACCTCGTCCAAATGTAAGAGCATCAGTTTGAACTTCGAACTCAATTGGCAAATCTCTGGGCATAAAATTTTCTCTATCTATTTCAATCCTATTTTATAAAAAAAATTGATGTCATTTTAAATATAAACAAATATAAAAATAGGATATGAGGTACATATGATCTTAACCCAAGATGTCATTTTTTGCGCAAATTAGGATATTCGGTACATATGATCTTAACCCAAATCATTGAATAACTCGTTGTCAGAGTTTGAGTCTTTCCTCGGTCTTTTGATAAAATTAATCAAAAAGTTTTTCGTCTTTCGAAGAAATACGCCAAAAGTTATTGTCCCAGTTCTTCGCTATTTCCGTCTGCTTGGTCTTGCGCTCCACGTTTCCTACCTCCAAGAAAGCCTCCCTTGACTCACTATTGGTTTACAGTGTACTTGTCTCTATTTAATCTGCAAATATCCACGCATAAGAGAGAAAAAACCTCGAAAGACTTACATAAGCTATAGTCTGTGCATAGGCAGGCAGGCAGCCATCTCACGAAAAATTTGAAAGACTTCTCAAAAATGGAACTTTTAGGTTCAGCAAAGCATGGTATGTTGTCCTTCGTTTCATACTTGTCCTCTCTTAACTACCCAGGTGCTGGTTTCCTCCTTAAACCCATTTTTCTACGTGGGGTTTCTGGTTCCCTACATCTTGTTTTGTTACTAACTCTGTTGACATTGCTCACATGGAAGAAACTTAGAGGTGTTGACAGTGAGGCTTCCAAAGAGAGTTTCAATAAGAAGAAGAGGGTTTTGTGTTATAAACAGACTCTGTTCTGTTGTTCGGGTGTCTCACTCTTTAGTTTTGTCTGGTGTCTACTGAGTTACTTTTACTGGTACAGGAATGGTTGGTCAGATGATAAACTAGTGACCCTTTTGGATTTAGGACTTAGAACACTCTCTTGGGGTGCACTTTGTGTTTATCTTCATTCCCAATTCTTTAGCTCACACCAATCAAAATTCCCACTTCTATTGAGAGTTTGGTGGGCCTCTTATTTCTTACTTTCATGTTATTGCCTTGTAGTAGAGATAGTACTTTACAACAGACATACTTCCACGCACCTTCGACATATAGTGTTGGATGTAATCTCAGTTATCTCCGGTTTTGTTCTTTGCTGTGTGGGGTTCTTCAAGTATGAGAGGGAGAGCTACCTTCTTGATGAACCTCTTTTAAATGGTGATTCTAGTACACGTCGTCACTTAGAGCTAAATAAACTCAGGGGAGGTAATACCGTAACTCCTTATTCAAATGCTGGCCTTGTCAGCAATCTTACTTTCTCATGGATGGGTTCCTTAATTGCCGTTGGCAATAAGAAAACCTTAGACCTTGAAGATGTTCCGCAACTGGATAGTGGTGACAGTGTTGTTGGAGCCTTTCCATGTTTTAGAGATAAGCTTGAATCTAACGATGGTGCTTCTAATGGAATTACAACCTTTAAGCTTGTGAAAGCACTGATCTTTGTAGTTTGGAAGGACGTTCTGTGGACAGCTTTCCTGGCATCGTTGTACACTGCAGCATCATATGTTGGTCCTTACCTTATTGATGCTTTTGTTCAATGCCTCAGTGGCAGAGGAAATTATAAAAACCAGGGATATATTTTAGCTACAACCTTCTTTCTTGCTAAGCTTGTAGAATGTGTCTCGCAAAGACGCTGGTTCTTTACATTGCAGCAAGCTGGAATTAGACTTCGTGCTGTTTTGGTTGCAATGATCTATAACAAAGGTTTGACCCTCTCAGGCCAGTCAAAGCAGGGGTACACTAGTGGGGAAATCATCAATTTCATGACTGTGGATGCAGAGAGAATTGGCGACTTTTGTTGGTACATGCATGATCCATGGATGGTCTTCTTACAAGTTGGTTTGGCGTTGTTTATATTATACAAAAATCTTGGGCTTGGATTTGTTGCTACTTTTATCGCAACAGTAATTGTCATGCTTCTGAACTTTCCTACCGGAAGATTGCAAGAGAAGTTTCAGGACAATTTGATGAAATCAAAGGATAAAAGAATGAAGGCAACATCTGAAATTTTAAGAAATATGAGAATTCTCAAGCTTCAGGGATGGGAAATGAAGTTCTTGTCAAAAATTGTTGAACTAAGGGAGACAGAGACAGGTTGGTTGAGGAAGTATCTTTACAATTCAGCATTGATCAGTTTTCTTTTCTGGGGTGCCCCTACATTTGTGTCTGTAGTGACTTTTGGTGCTTGTATGCTTATGGGAATCCCACTTGAGTCTGGGAAAATCTTATCTGCACTAGCAACATTTAGGATTCTTCAGGAACCTATCTATAATCTTCCTGATACAATCTCTATGATAGTTCAGACGAAAGTTTCTCTTGACAGAATAGCAACTTTCCTTCGCCTTGATGACCTGAAGTCTGATGTAGTGGAGAGGCTTCCAAGTGGCAGTTCAGATGCAGTAGTTGAGATAGTCAATGGGAATTTTTCGTGGGATTTATCTTCTCCTAGCCCAACTCTCAGAGATTTGAATCTTAAAGTACTTGATGGGATGAAGGTTGCTATCTGTGGCACTGTTGGTTCTGGAAAGTCCAGCTTGCTTTCCTGCATTTTAGGTGAAATGCCCAAGATCTCAGGGACACTAAAGTTGTGTGGATCAAAAGCTTATGTTGCACAGTCACCTTGGATACAGAGTGGCAAGATTGAGGAAAATATATTATTTGGAAAAAACATGGAGAGAGAGAGGTATGAGAGGATACTGGAAGCATGTTCTTTGAAGAAGGACCTGGAGATTCTTTCACATGGAGATCAAACAGTTATAGGGGAAAGAGGTATCAATTTAAGTGGTGGACAGAAGCAAAGAATACAGATTGCACGCGCTCTTTACCAAGATGCTGATATCTATCTTTTTGACGATCCTTTTAGTGCTGTAGATGCTCATACTGGTTCTCATTTGTTCAAGGTGAAATCCTCCTTTCCTAGTAATGTTCAAGTTTCTTGAAGCTATATATTGTGCTTATTTCTTGCACTGATTCATAATATAAATAAAATAATGCAGTTCTTTTGATTTTTCTTTCCTCTTTTGCCCCTTCAAGTGTATTCTTTGACCAGTTTCACTTCTTACAAACAATGCACTTCTTTTTTCTTGGATGTCAGGAAGTGTTACTTGGACTTTTGAATTCAAAAACTGTTATTTATGTAACTCATCAAGTTGAGTTCTTACCTGCTGCTGATATAATCTTGGTGAGTTGACTGCATTTCTTTTCTCTGATCTATTGACAGTGTTTTACAATAGAATGAAGTTGTGGGCTTAACTTTTGCGTTTCTTGTTAGGTTATGAAAGATGGTCGGATTACGCAGGCTGGAAAATATAATGAGATTCTGGATTCAGGATCTGATTTTATGGAACTCGTAGGTGCACATAAGGCGGCTTTGTCAGCAATTGACTCCAAGCAGGCAGACTCAGTTTCTGAGAATGGAAAAATCAACAAGGAAAATGGTATGCAGAAGGAAGAAAATAAAGAACTACAAAATGGTAAAGCTGATGAGGTAGCTGGGGCACAAGGACAGCTCGTGCAAGAAGAAGAGAGGGAGAAAGGTAGCGTTGGGTTGTCAGTATACTGGAAGTATGCAACAACAGCTTTTGGTGGAGCCATTATGCCCTTTATACTACTGGCACAGATTCTCTTTCAGGTCCTTCAAATTGGGAGTAACTACTGGATGGCCTGGGCAACTCCTGTGTCAAAGGACATGAAACCTGTTGTCAGTGAAAATAAAATGCTAACTGTTTATGTAGCTTTGGCCGTTGGAAGCTCCTTTTGCATCCTAGTAAGAGCCACACTTCTTGTGACAGTAGGGTATAAAACAGCAACTATACTCTTTAATAAAATGCATCTATGCATTTTCCGTGCCCCAATGTCATTCTTTGATTCCACTCCTAGTGGACGGATACTCAACAGAGTAAGTTATTCTTGTATGTCAAATGCTATTGGAGTATGTCTCAAAAAATTACACCGTTATGTGCATTTAAGATTCTGTTCCAGTAGTTTGCAAAAAAAAAAGATTCTGTTCCAGTGTTTGTTTCAATATCATCTGTTTCTGCTCTTATAGGCTTCTACAGATCAAGCTGCAGTTGAGCTGCAAATTCCATATCAATTTGGAGCAGTTGCCTTCTCAATGATCCAGCTTCTGGGAATCATTGCTGTAATGTCACAAGTTGCATGGCAAGTCTTCATCGTTTTTATCCCGGTGATTGCTATTTGCATCTGGTACCAGGTAATCTACAGGTCTTTTCAAGCAGCCTATTTGTGAGCACCTTTAGACTTCAGCCTGGTACATAATATAATATGATACGTTATCAGACTCCAAGCTTAGTCACTTTTTTTTTCGTTTTTCATCTCTTAGTTCTCAATGGCTGACTGGATTATTGATCTACAAATAATTGTTTGTCTTGATTCACTGTGCCTTCAAATAGGTGCTCAAACAGATAAGAAAAGAAAAAAGTTCACAATTTTCCGTTTTCATTGATATGCAGCAATATTACATACCTTCAGCAAGAGAACTTTCACGGTTGATTGGAGTATGTAAAGCGCCGATTATCCAACATTTTGCTGAAACAATTTCTGGATCAACAACCATCAGGAGCTTTGACCAGCAATCAAGATTTCAAGAAACAAATATGAGACTAACGGATGCTTACTCTCGGCCTAAATTTCATGTTGCTGGTGCAATGGAATGGCTTTGCTTCCGCCTGGACATGTTCTCTTCTGTTACCTTTGCTTTCTCCTTGGTTTTCTTAATAACCTTTCCTCAGGGAATAGATCCAGGTAAGCAGTTTTTGTCTCTTGAAAATATATTTCATCATAATTATCAAATCAGTTAAATCTGAAACATGCATTTTCGTGTTTAAAAGCCATTGCTGGCTTAGCAGTGACATATGGACTGAACCTAAATATGCTACAAGCTTGGGTGATATGGAATATTTGCAATTTGGAGAACAAAATCATTTCAGTAGAAAGGATACTTCAGTACCTGTCGATTCCGAGTGAACCTCCTCTAACAGTAGAAGGGAACCAGCCAGATCAGTCTTGGCCATCTAATGGAGAAGTTGATATTAACAATCTACAAGTAATTTTTCTTGATTAGCCTCATTGAGACTCATTGCTAACTTATTCTTAATTTTACTAATTGAAGATCACGTTGAGATCATGTAGGTCCGGTATGGTGCTCATATGCCACTGGTTTTGCGGGGTCTCACATGCACTTTTGTGGGAGGGAAGAAAACTGGTATTGTGGGGAGAACAGGTAGTGGCAAGTCAACTCTCATTCAGACACTTTTCCGGATTGTAGAACCTGCAGCTGGTTCCATTGTAATTGATGGCATCAATATCTCATCGATTGGATTGCATGATTTGCGCTCAAGACTAGGAATTATTCCTCAAGATCCAACCATGTTTGAAGGAACAGTACGAAGCAATCTGGATCCACTTGAAGAATATCGTGATGAGGACATCTGGGAGGTGTGTTTCTCCTTCCAAGTCTATTCATAACGTCTCTGAATTTGTTTTTTGAAGACTGATGCATTTTGACTCATTTATTGTTTTAGGCTCTGGATAAATGTCAACTTGGAGATGAAGTTAGGAAGAAGGAAATGAAATTGGATTCATCAGGTTTGTCTTCTTTTCTCCTTCAAAAGTAACTAGTATGCTTAAGCCATTTCTAACTGCACTAAAGAACTGAAATGGTCGTTATGGTTCTACAGTCACTGAGAACGGAGAGAATTGGAGTATGGGTCAGAGACAGCTTGTGTGCCTTGGGCGTGTGCTTCTGAAGAAAAGCAAGATATTGGTCCTTGATGAAGCAACTGCATCCGTTGATACAGCTACTGATAACTTAATTCAGCAAACTCTCAAACAACACTTCAGTGACTGCACGGTTATAACCATTGCACATAGGATAACTTCAGTTCTTGATAGTGATATGGTCCTGCTTCTGAGTCAAGGTGAGTATGGCCGTATAGTTTGCTGATACCTGGAGAAGCACGACCAGTACTCATTTCTAGCTAATTTCTATATTTGCAGGTTTGATTGAAGAATATGACACTCCAGCTAGGCTGTTAAAGAATAAAACATCGTCATTTGCACAACTTGTAGCTGAGTACACAGCAAGGTCAAGTAGTAGCTTTGAGTAGATTGGCCGAATCCCAGGTGAAAAGTTTATGGAACACTAAGCAACTGCAGCAAATTTGCTGATGACGAAAAAAATAAGGGTTGTTATTTTTTACTGCTCCTGTTTCATGTAACTTTAAATTTAGACAAAGATCAGATGTTTACAGGGCATCATCGTTGGTGCTTAATAAGATTTTGGTAATGGAGCAGTGGACTTCGGTGTTCTACTTTATGCATGGGCTTCATGCTTAGAGTTAATGTTTACCTTCATGTTCTTGAGAGACAAGTTTGGTGGATCCGCCAAAGATATAATTTGATCTTGTTTGCATATCATTCCTTGCAAAATGTACTTTCCACCTCGACATTATATGATATTTAAAGTACGAACTTTATATTACAGAGGGATATTAGATCAATCTTGTATAAAAAGTCTTTCAATTAGATGATGTGAGAAGCCATTTTGCATGACCGTGAGCCATAAACCATCAAGGACCCGCAAGGTAAAGACAAGTAGAGAGCAGTTTTCACTTGCCTGGAATTCCTGAAATGAAAAGAGGATAATAATTTTATCTACTAATCGTTATAGAGCAGCTCATTTTCATTCCCCAACTCTTTCCTGGACAAGATTGAGAAGGTTCAATGTTAATTTAGATGAAATAACTGGAGAAAAGAAAAGCTAAAGATCATTGAAACACAGACAAGCTTTAAAACTGTTGAGCAGAACAACTCGAACACACTATTGAATCCGGTCAAGTTGGAGAACACATTTTAGTATTTTGTGGTTGGTAAAGCCTTCAGTTACTCGTATACTGAAAAATACCAGAGGCCTATCACACGAAACAAGAAGAAGCCGAAGCAAAGTCTACCATGAAATTGTATAAACAGAGATAATGCAGAAAAGTAAATGTTTTGCTATCCATAACTCGATGAACAAGCTTCTTAACTATTTGAATAAGCTCTTGGATCCTTTGAATAAGCTCCTCGACTTCTAAACAAGCTTCTATAATTTCTTTATGTTGTTATTGCGTTTTTTTGTGTCTTTATGAATGTATGAACCTTTTAACGGGTCAGAGTAAATTTACGTCCACGAACTTCTATCAACAGGCTGCAGGAGACCCTATCAACTATTTATAAAAATCTTATTGGGCCCAAAGTAAAGAGTCAAAAGCTAGTCAAGAATTTGATAGTGTGAGAACCTAAGACATAACTCCTTAAACCTTTCTCTATATTCATACAATATTTCTCCAGTGAATTGTCTTATTACATGTATCTCCTTTCCAACATTGACTGCTCGTGATGTAAGAAAGAACTTCAAGAAAAATCTTTTCGTCTGATTTCATGTTATCATTGAACTAGATGAAAGATAATATAGCCAATTTTTTGCCTTATCTTCAATGAGAATAGAATGAGTATGAGATTAAGTCATTTTTCGGTCCCTCCTTGTGGCTTCATTTTAGAGCAAATAACATGAAATTCTTTCAAGCATTTTTGTGAATCAAACCATATTTCAATTTGAAATCTACCTCAACATCTAGAAATCGTATGCATAAGGATTGTTGAGTTAAATATGGTGCCGCTAACTCCCTCAACATTCTAGTGTTAGGATTTATCATCTTTTCTTCAACTTTTTGGAAATTAAAATCTTCACTAATTGTTAATCCTAACTAAACTTTTACTTTTGGAAGTGAATGACCAGTTCTAAGCTTAGTCTCTTTCTTTAAACGACGCATTGCCTTCTCAATTTTTGTGTTATATTGCAATTTACTTGTCTAGGAAGAACGAGTCATATAAGATAAGAGATTAGCAGTAAACTATATAAGATAATGTGAAGAAATTAATAAACTGAAATAGTTTCCCAACAACAACACCAAAATTTTGATCTGGTTGTCGAAGAACTTAAAATTAATCTTGATTTTTTAAACTCTTGTAATAGTCATGGAACTAAGTCGAATCCCAAGAAAACTGAAATCTAGTTTCTTAATTTCAATTAATAAAACAAAATAGAGGGTTTATGATTAATTAACTAATAAACTAAAATTAACAAACAATCAAATAAATCAACTGAATATAAAGAGTGAGACATTTAATTTTAATCAACTCCAAATCAAAGAAAGAATCTCATCTAATTGTAACATTAATTATTGGTCTAAAAAGAATAATTTTTTTTTACAATTCAAGCAATTATTTTGAAACATATTAAGATATTTATAATAAGTCTCAAAATTTTCTAAATTAATTGGTTTAAATCCAACATTCAAATACCAATAATTGATTAGGTATGATAATATTCCATATCAATTAAATGATAGCAATAAGTTTCTTGAAAAAGATTAAACCCTAATTAAATAACTGAGATAACAACAACGATCTAACTTGGTTTTCTTATTTCTCACCAGTTAAATATGTAAATTCATAAATAACATATTTAGTACTTGTATCAATCCTTCATGACAATTACAAATCATAAATTCATGGATAGCTATAGGATAATCAACATAAAATAAATTTGTCAAACCAATCAATATTAATTATTTTTGAAACATTAGGATATAAAATAAGAAATACTTGAATTAAAACATTAATCTAAGTTTAGAATAAAATCTCACAAGGGTACAACTAGAGTTTTGAATCCCTTTGAATTAGACTATTTAGATTGAGTCACTCATGGTTTTAGTTCCAACACTAAAAATATATAAGAAAAGATGTGAGATTGAAAGAAAACTACAATCAAATGAAAGAGAATGATGTGTGTAAGTGTTAGACATGTTTTTCCCTTCTTTTTCTACCAAGTCTCCTTTATCTTGTAAAGATTCCTATGTAAAATAAATCAAAATCCCTATATAATAGGGAAGGAAATAATTTTCCCAATTGAATTCAAACTCTTTACATGAATCTAGTGCTAGGCATGATCTTGCTTTATCCACTGTAATAATATGTTCACTTTTTGTAGAATTCATAATTTTGATCAATAATGCTCCAGTTTGATGCAATCTCTATTGCCACCTCCGAAAACAAAACAAATATCAATTTTTTCAATTAAGCACCAAAATATAATCAAAATAAAAGAGATAATTCCAGTATTGATAATTAGATAACATCTTATCATCCCTCATCACAAGCCCAATAAGCAAATCTATGCACACTGATAAGGGTTCATTTTTCTTACTCGACTTTAGCACTTTTAACTAGATCATTTATTAGGCCCATTTATTATCTTTAATATGGATCAAATTTAATTTTCTTAGCCTTAATTTATAAAAACTCTTAACTAATAAGAATTTTAATTTCAACATTTTCCCTTAGACAAAAATTAATTATAACAACTGTAATGAAAATGGAAATAATAAAAGTGGCTAAAAAATTAATGTATGGTTGATTAAAATAAAACATTTGATCTAAAGATAATGACAGTCCATCATTTAGTCTTATAAGTCTTTCAGTACCAAAAAATATTAAATTAAAATATCATTATACGACATAGATCTAATACAATCATATATATCTAATATCGTACTAATATAAATGAGAAAATAAAGTGTGTCACACTATAATGATACCTATACGATCTAAAATGTATCATTGTTTTGTTTGTCGGTTCAAATTTCTCTAAACTTGATGCTAAACTACTTTAGAGAAAATTGTTTCTCTCTCGCCTAATGCTAAACCACATTAGAGAAAAATTGTTATGAGATTAAACATTTACATCCCCCTGTGTCTTATCAAATCCATGGATTTATTTATGTATATGTTCTGAAGACATATGTTTAAAGTCAATCTGTATATATGCCCAATGGTCTTTAAAAGGCTTAAATTGATACAAATCTTAAGAATTTTACCTGTATTATGACAATGTATTAGAAACCAAATGATTGAGAATAAAGTGATGATCATTAATATATATATATACACATGAAATAACAAAATAATTGTATTAGCAACCAAATACTATAATTTGAATAAGGTTACGTTTACTCAAAAATATGATTTGAATAATCTTTTTCTATTAATTACTTTATAAAATTTTGAGCCACCTAACTATGGAACTTAATTAGTTATAGAGTAGCCTCACAATCTCTCAATGAATGATCCACCATCAACCCTCTTGAGTCTCTTGCTAGTTAGAGAGTGTGCACTAGAAATGAATAACCTTATAATATCTTAAAAGTACAGTAATAGAAAGTGCTATGAAATTATTATAATTTTTAATATGGGCAGAGTATAGAGTTCACTAGCAAGAATTGAGCTTGGGTCAACTATTGTCAAAATAACTAGAGCTAGTCATTTGGATAGTTGACCCTTACCACTTATAAACCCTTTAATATTTTCATATGTAGTTAATATGAGATACTGTAACACTCCCCCTCAACTGTAATTAAGACTAGACATCTAGTTGTCACTTGAAATAAACACAATGGTAACTAGATCGGGCCCTAGAACTGGACATCCAAACCGACAATGGGAAAATTAATAATCCGGATCAAACCAATTCTGATGTTATATTAGAATTTTTAATAGGAATTTGTTGTATTAGAAAATTAGAGTGAGAATCGATTACATGCACAATGGAATTATCACAAAAGAAATTTATTTGATTTCTCAAAAGTTAAAATCACTTAAATTCTATAACATGATTAACGCATAAAATATAATAAAGTATGAATCATAATTTATAAATTATTATAAAGTTTGATCTTTTTATTGTTGTTTCCCTTGAACTGCTCTAAAATTGGTTCATCGCGATTACTATAGCCACATACGTGTTCAACATCTAACAATATCTATATGAATGTATTCAGAGAACTTTACAAGTCGTGTAAAGGGCGTATGCAAGAAGTGCGAACTCCTTCAGACCTTAAGCCTATTTATAATATGGTTTCAAGTTTTCAATAATTAATAGAAATAAAATTCTAATTTTAATTAGAATTACAATTAATTTTAATTAAATACCATTTGAATCCAAATAAGATCTAATATCTTATATTTGTCCTTATTTATTAAATATTTCATATTCAATACTAAAGTTGCTCAAATTTTACAATCAAATCTAACTTAATCAAAATACTTTTTTTCTCTTTTCAGCCATTATTTGTGTTTGTTCGTTCCCAAACTTGTTGGTAGTGGATATAAATTATAATCTTAATCACATTTAGAATTAGATAAATTAAAGTCCTTAAACATATATATATATATATATATATATATATATATATATATATTTTTATAATTAAATAATTTATATCCATAATTAAGATTGATGTCTACTAGTGCATCTTGACCATTTAAATGTAAAAATATTAAAATGTTTTGACTAACCTTTTGTACATATTTTTTTTAGTATAATTCAATCATTTCATCATATAAGTTTTTTATTAGACATAGAGCATACAATTAATATCTATCCTATTTGAGTCAAATCATATTAGTTTTTTCACATTAGTAATTGATTCTATTAATAACATTTGAAAACTATATTTAAAGTTTAATTCTACTTTAGCCAAGAATTTCCTGAATCAATACTAATTAAAAAAAACATAACATTCTAACTAATCACTTTAGGGTGATAAATCTTATATCAATCACTCAACTATCTTTATATATTTCATGTTATATCCAATGATTACCAATTGAGTTGAACTTGACTAGAATAGGTCATAAGTAGACACAAAATATAGGAATCCCTATATAAGGTATTTTAGAGATCTTAAGTCAAAAGATCTCTTTTTGTAATCATTACGATGTTAATTTCTATAGATATATAAGTAAGATTCTTAATGAAATTCTTATATTGGATCAATTCAGTAAACTTGTTCTCTAATAAATACCCACATCATCATCATCATCATTAACACACAGTTGAAGTCCCGCTAAGACGTAGGGTCTGGGGAGATCTGATAGTACGTAACCTTACCTACACGATATTTAAATATTTTCATACTTTAGTCTATGAGATCGACCACTTCTTTTATAAAGGGGATAGATAACACATGTTAGTATTTTTACTCTCTATTTGATTTCAAGTTTCAATAAAACAATAACTATAAATAATTTAGGGATAATACATAAATGTAATATGAATCTCATAATTATGATTTCATCATAATTTTATTTGCAATGTACAGTAATCCCATAAAATTTATCATATATATTTAAATATGTATAAGATAAAGAATGCCTCTAAAAAAATATGTCACTAAATTACAATCAATCGATTGACATAAAATAATCTCTCACTTGCACTAAGCTAATTGTTTAATTATCTTATACCATATTACCATATCACGAGAATGCTCTTGCTACGACAATGGTTTAGTGAGAGAATTCTGCAAAATTCTCTATAGTAAACACTTGCTTAAATCTTACAATGTTGAGCTCAACTATCATTATAATAAAAGAAAGTGTCTAAATACATACTTTGATATTTGATGAGACCTTAACTCCTTTGGCATGTCCAATGGCTCTAATGTTCTACAATATTATCATTGTAAGAATAATACAAGGAACTATACTAAGTTTATTAAAGAACTTCATGATCCAATAATCATTTTTATTTTTAGAAAAGTATTCAAGCTTGATTAGCAATTAATATTACGTTAGAACTTTTTCAATCTTAAAATAATATTATTCTAAGTAAAATATAACTTAATTATGAGTTACTTTTATCAAATTAAAGATTATATCGATATAACCTTGATCTCAAATATCAACTCATACATAGAATAATAAATATCTTTAATATTTCACAACTGTCCAATATCTCAAATACTAAACACTTTTATTACATTATCTACTTACTTAGACTTAGAATAAGTGAAAAACTTCCGTATTTTCCTCCATAGATCTAATTTTCATAATTAATTATTGCATTTTTATATCCAATAAGAGTTGTTCTTAGAATATCATATTTTCAACACCAGAAAATGTGAATTATTGTTCTTTTTGTGAGCAATATGTCACCGTATACTCTTATTGAAAATGATAACTATACTTTCACTAACCCTTTTGAAGATATGATAAATTTCCAATTATCTTTAAAATAAACTCGTTAAATTCAACATAAAAGTGTATCTTTTAACATCTCTTAACCTTTCAATTAGATGTATTGTTATAAGATTTGAACTTTTCAAACTTCATCTTACTCCTTTTACTTATCTTGAGAATCATTTACCTGTAAGCAAGCATGTAAACAAATATTTTATTCGATTAGGTTTGTAAGAATATATCTATTTTTTTTCATATCATAGCTTTCAGTTACTTTATTTATTTCTAAACTTATTGGATATTATATGCTTCACTAAGCGTCACATCTCAAAATTATTAATTTTGGCTCTTTTGAAGTCTCATTATCTATATCTTATATGAAATCATGTTAATTGATATAATTGGAACTATAACTTGCTATACTAGGCTTAACCATATAAGAAATAAAACAAAATCCATCATAGAATATTTCATATTTTGTTTTCCTCCTCATACAAATTCGTACTTTTATAGAATTTAGTTATGGAAGTATTCACTAGAAAATCTCATTCCCTATAAACAATTGGAAATTTTAAATTTCACCACATTAGTCTCTTCAAAATGTTTCCGTATCCTCAATGTTTAATTTTTACTTAGATTTGAACACTTTAAACTTTTCAAAATTTTAAATCAATATTTCATTTAAAACATATGACTCTACCAGATAAAGTCAATAGTGAATATAACGCAATAAAATTATTCATTCTTTATGAATCATTACTTCACCCTAACTCATCACATGTTTAAAATTTAATAATTTAATACCATCAGCATCCTTTCACCAAATATTGATTTTGTTATCATTCAAACTAACAAGTTTCATATAATTTATATTCAAAAAGAAACATATATCCTTGTATGCAATTTTACTGTTTTTATAGTGTTAATTTAACCAATATAATATAAAAGGATAGTCTAATTTATCTAACTTTATATTCTTGTCACATGTGTTAAATATAAGTCTCCTTTAATGCAATACATATAAGTTATTTATATAAAATTAGATGAACTACTTTTACTCTACATTATATTTCTTATTATGCACTTTAATATTTTAATAATGTTACAATCTAAATTAAGCATCAAATACCCAAAAACATGAATTAGAATATATATATATATATATATATATATATAATCTCCATCATATCATGAATTAGCAAGAAAAGTCATGCTTTATTTTCTTCTAGTCACAATTATTATCATAATACACCTAATGCCTTTAGTTATAGTCCATATTTATAATTTTAGTAGTCTATATTGAGTGAAACAATTTCATTAAGGTATTACACCTTTAAGCTTTACTCTGCGTAAATACTAGCATTGCATTATCATGGTGTTAACATCCATCTTATATGTTGCTATTAAAACTCAAGACACATTAATGAACTCAAAATGTTATTATTTTTGTAATTTATATGATTTTGTCATATTTTTAAATTTTTGTCACTAAAATTCTTAATAGACATTATAACAAAGTTATATAATAAGCATATAACTTTTCTATCTAATAATAGAGTTTTTGTTTCAATTACTAGTTCACAAGAATTCTTAAAAAAATCATGAAAAAAGAAGCTAATAAAAAGAGAAAGAAAAAGTTATATTAATTCTTGTTGAAGTTCAGTGTATTCTTGATAAAGGTTATAGGAAAATGATAATTTTATAACTTTTCTATTTCGAATTTGAGATCTTTGCTCCAATTGTTCGTTTACACGAATTTCAAACTATAAAAAGAAGTAAATGGAAAGACAAGAAAGTTATAATGATATTCGTTAAGTTCGTTGCACTGAACTTCAACGACTCGTTATTCTCATAGTTGTCATTTTACACACGTGCACAATATACTTTATGGTTTTATCTGGTACTAATTACTTGTACCAATTCGATACCGTTCCTTTTTTTTTTTCATACATAGGAGAAAAAGAAAAGTAAATTATTGACACACGAAAAAACCAATCAACGCCCGCTTTCCCCTCTTCAATAGAGTGTTTCTTGTCGATCGCTACAGAAAATGGAAGTTAAAAGCAGTGAAGGATCTGTGAGAATGTGCAGCCCAGGAAGTCCACTCTTTGCTATTGAAGTCAGCAGGTCGGTATTTTGGTTGCCTTCTCTACAAATATGATGGAATTGGACCATCCGGTCTCGCGCCAGCAACGTGCGTAATTCTTGCATTAAAAGAGAATCCTCAGTTAGTAAATTATCAGACAATGATAGTATATTTATGACCTCGTGAGAGTCCATTAAGGCTCCTCAGTTCTGCTTCTAGCGGCGAACAGGCTTCAAATTTGTGTAAGAAACCCCCATACTACTTGCAAGCGTGGTCCCTTAATAAACCCCTCGCCGTATCAGTGGTAGTTCCTAGGGGCATGACTCTATCAGTGTTGACCTGTATGCATCCTATCGGGGGTGGAGCTCAACTTACTGAAGATCCTATGGGCAATCCTAGGTGTGGAAGAATGCAGTTATTAGACTCGTGTGCCTGTCAGATCCAAAAGGCATACTCAAGTACTATACGGTAACCAGAGTCTAACTATTCAAACTCGTTGTCGAAAATACTCTAATTCTGCCATTGTTAGATGTACCAGCAAGAAATACCAAAAATGATAGTCCATGCAAACGTCTAGATAGGGCCATTGTGGGATAGATTAGCCTGTAGCCATCTCCCTGCAGAATGTTGAACATCATATGAAGATATTTTCCTGGCTGAACACATCACCCTTTCAAATTGGAAATGTACTTGCCAGGAATTTGGAGATTTACAGGAAGAGGATTGTCCTACATCAAACAGATTGCAGGGCTCTGGCCTTAACTCTCTTCTTACAGAATCATCATTAAAGAATCAGAAAATTTTGATTCTTGTTACTCAGCATAGACATAGTTCAGTTCCTAGAGGGATCAAATGCTGAAATCTGAGATTAACTTTTGATACAGTGTTCTGTATTCAAATTGCTTCCATGGTGATTTACATATGGAATACGATATTCAAATGACGTGGTTAGTTCACGTCCACTCACTGGCACGAGATATCTATGAGTTATGGGCCGCGATCATTACTTCTTGACAAAGCACATAGCCACCAACAGCCGTCACTACTGACTTAGATGTCAACTCTAACAACGCCTTTTACCTTCACCACAACGTCTTATTAATAACAGTTGACTTGGTGCAACAATTCAACACATATACAGGCCCCGTTTGGTAAATGACTTATCAGTCAAAAATGAACTGTTTGATCATTTTTAGCTGGTTGAATACATTAAACAGCTGTATATTGTGTTTGGTAATCAGCTGATTGGGTTGGCTGATTGAAC
>JAOSBN010000179.1:49032567-49108242 GCA_027563595.1 Erythroxylum suave
CCAAACATAATAATGTAAATTTTAGGAAAAAGATTACTTTCCCAAGCAAGAATCCATGCCAACCAAACAAGGCCTTTCTTCCATATAAATCCTCATATGGTGCCATACCGATATTATTGTGATAATGATTATTATAAGCAAATTCAATAAGAGCTACATATTGATCTCATGCTCCTCGGAACTCCAAAACACAAGCTCTGAGCATATCGTCAACAGTTTTGATAGTTCTCTTACTCTATCCATCTGTTTGAAGATGAAATGATGTACTAAAGTTCAACCTTGTACCAAAAGATGTCTGTAATCTCTAAAATCTTGAAGTAAATTTGAGGTCTCAATCCGATAAAATAGACACTATGACCCCGTGTAACCTCACTACTTCATTGACATACCTCTGAGCTAACTGATCAAATGTATTGTTTTCTCTCACAAATGGGTCGATTTTGTCAATCGATCAATAATGACCCATATGGTATCATGTTGCCTTGGAGTCCTCGACAAACCTATAATGAAATCCCCATTTCTACTTTGGAATAGAAAATGATTGTAACGTCCCAATCGGAGCCTGATGTTCTGCCTTAATCTGTTGGCAAATCAAACACTTAGCAATATACTTAGCCACTCGCTTCCTCATCCCTGGCCATAAGAAATGTTGTTTTAGCGTACTGTACATCTTGGTAGTACCATGATGTATAACATAAGCTACTATGTGAGCTTCCTACAAGATCTCCTTTCTCATATCATCCACATCAGGTACATATAATCTCTACTTCAACCACAATGCATCATCCCTCAATTTAAATTCAAAATTCAGATTCTATTTTAACTTCTCAATAAGCTTCACTACTTCTGGATCCGTGCTTTGAGCTTTTATGATCCTTTCATACAACATCGGTCTAAGCTTCAACGTAGCTAACAATACTTCATTTTGCCCAAATTTAACTCAACATTCAATGCTCTCAGTTGTACTAGGTTTGATAACCTCAATGTTCGAACTTGAGTCACAGAACTATTAGATTTTCTATTTATTGAATTAGCTAAACATTAGCTTTACCAAGATGGTAATCAATTATGCAATCATAATCCTTAAGCAATTCAATCCATCGTCATTGTCTCATAATCAATTCCTTCTGACTCAATAAGTATCTCAAACTTTTATGATCTGTGTATATCTGAAAGGTTTCACCATACAGATAATGTCTCCAAATCTTCAAAGCAAATACCACTTAGCAAGTTCTAGATAATGAACCGGATAGTTGAATTGATGAGACCTTAACTGTCTCAATGCATATGTAATCACTCTTCCATGCTGCATCAGAACACGTCCTAACCCCTGGTGTGAAGCATCACTATACATGACATAAGCTCCAGATCCAGATGGTATACCTAACACTGGTGCTGTAGTTAACATATGCTTTAGTTCCTTAAAACTTCCTTGACATTCATCAGTCCATTTAAAAGGTACATTCTTCCTCAAAAGCTTTGTCAAAGGGGTTGAGATCAATGAAAACACCTCGACAAACCTCCGGTAGTATTTTACGAGTCCAACAAAACTCCAGATCTTTGACACATTTCTCAGAGCTTCCTACTTCATCACTGCTTCAACTTTCTTTGGGTCTACCTGTATGCCCTATCCAGATACTATGTGACCTAAGAATACTACTTGATCAAGTCAAAATTCACACTTATTGAACTTGGCATACAATTGTTTCTCTCTCATTATTTGTAGGACTAACCTCAAATGCTCAAAATGTTCCTCTTTACTCTTCGAATACACCAAGATATCATCAATGAATACAATCACAAAATGATTTAAGTAAGGTTGGAACACCTTATTCATCAATGTTATAAAAGCTGTCGGAGAATTTGTCAATTCAAAAGGCATCACTAAAAACTCAAAATTCCTATATCTAGTTCTAAATGCACTCTTTGGTACATCAGCTTCTGTTATCTTCAACTGATAGTACCCTGATCTCAAATCTAGTTTAGTGAACACCTGAGCTCCCTGTAACTGATCAAGTAAATCATCTATTCTCAGTAACAGATACTTATTCAACTACTTATAATCAATACAAAATCTCAAGGTCCCGTCTTTCTTCTTCACAAACAAAACTGGGGCTCCCCAAGGTGACACACTGGGCCTAATAAAACCCCTATCCAATAACTCCTACGACTAAGCCTTAAGTTCCTTAAGTTTCATAGGTGCCATCTTATATGAAGGAATAGATATAGGAGCATTACCTGGAACTAAGTCAACAATGAACTCTGTCTCCCTATCTGGGGGGTAAACTAGATAATTTAGAGGAAAACACATCCAGGAAATCTCTAACAATAGGAATATCTTATACTATCTGCTCAGTACAGGTATCGATTACATAAGCTAGATAAGCCTTACATCCACCTCGAATCAATCTTAAAGCACTCATTGATGAAGTCAATTTGGTTAATGCTGCTTGACTAACACCTTGAAATATCACTCTCAGCTGATTAGGAGATTCAAGAATCACCTCCTTAATGTAGCAGTTCATCACAGCCCTACATGCAGTAAGCTAGTCCATACTTAAGATGAGGTCTATCTCTTTCAACTGTAATACTATCAAATTAGCTTCCAACTCTACCTGATCAACTCGAATAAGGCACCCTTTACACACTTCTCCAATCACTGTAGTACTACCTACCATTATACTTACCTCTAAGCCACATTTCAACATTTGTCTTTCACAATACAGTTTAGATGTCAAATGCAGTGTGATAAATGAACATGTAGATCTTGGATCTAACAATGCAAATGCATCTAATTGAAAGACATACAACACACTGCAACAACATCTAGAGAGTTTTGGGCTTCCTGTCAGGTAATAGCATAAATTCTGGCCTGAGACAATGGCTGATTACTCTACACCTCAGTCCTGATAGTAGAACCAGCTGAACTTACTCTGCCTTTATCTCTGCCTCTCTGTCCTGATCCTCTAGCTTTGCTCTATTGGATAGTTGTCTCAGTCACTGATTCCCCTCTCACTCCATATTGTGCCCCAAAAGTTGAGAGACAATATCTAATCTGGAGTTCGAGAGAGTCACAATGAAGGCAAGCTCCTAATATCTTCCAACATTCTCCACCATGTTTCTTTCCATAGTGTTCACAACTGGGCATCTGTAGTATTTGTCCTCTTAATACTGGACCTCTACCACTACCAACTTGTACAATAATGCCCTTCGGTCTAAATCTCGACTATCTCGATCTAGAATGTGATCAAAACTATCTATTCTGGTGTTTACTAAATCTCCTGTCATAATCAACTTGAGACTCACTAGGTCTCTTCATTCTAAACTCTTGTCTGTACTCTCCTTATTCATCTTTTAACAATTTTTCAATTCGGATCGAGGCAACTCGTAGTTCAGTAAAACTACCCGATTTAGTAATGGCCAACCTCATCTTGATCTCCATATTTAGTCCATCCTCAAACCGTATTCATTTATCCTCCTCAGTTGGCATCAAGTCAACAGCATACCCCATTAACTTATTAAATCGTATCTCGTGTTCGACTATTGTGAGACTTCCTTGCTTTAGATCTAGAAACTCCTTCATCTTCCTATCTAGATAGATTTTTGACATATAATTCTCCTTAAAGACCTTCAGAAATTCTTTCCATGTTAATCTACAAGGTCGGGTGGTGCTGTCAGGAACAGTCTTTCACCACTAATAAGCTGGACCTTATAGTGATGAAACTACATAGTCAAACCTTTTATCTGACCGACAGTCCATCTGATCAAATACCTTTTTTATTTTCTCTAGCCAACCTTCTGCCTCAACATGGTCTATACTTCTACAGAAGTCTGTAGCCCTCTGCTTTCTAAGTTTATCATACCTCCATTCTCTCCTCTCTAGAATTCTTTGAGGCATTTGGTCAAATCAAGGCACTGAAGACTCTCTATTGGCTCTACAAACTCTAGGTCAGCTGATTCTACGACTTAATCACCTATAGCGGATGACCTATAATAAATAATAATATTGACTACTATATGATTCTCTCATTATATATCATGTCTAAATGTTCTTATATGTCCCTATGAATGCCAAACCATACTCTGATACCAAAACCTGTAACACCCCACCTCCATAAAGCATATTCCCGATCATCCAGAGGACATTCGAGAACATATCCTATAAAAGTGGCATGTTAAAGCAATCACATTCACTTAATTTGGCATCATACATATAACACAAATATTCAAAAGATCAACTCCTCATTCCATTTATAAAACATATTTATATTGTAGCACTTCACTGCATAATCCATATATACAATATCAAAAATATCTCAGAGTTTACTACTCTTTATAACATGTTCTACATGAAATGAGAAGACTAAACAAAAACATTCTATCTAAACTCCTCAATATCAGCTGACCAGACCTTTGAGCCATTCTCGATTCCAAAACGTAAGTACTAGACTTCTTCTATGATGTCTTAGAAGCAAGGTCTCTCTTTTGTACCTAAAAATCAACATTTACAATTTTAATAAGTTTTGTTAACTCAGTGAGTGAACCATCATCGATGTGCTCGCTCATATCAAAACACAATGACAAATTTCATCAACAATTCATATCATCAAATAATGAATATGACATCACATTTCATCATACTTTATCAAGTACAACAAGTTTATCATACTTGCATAAATATATCAGGTCAGTTCACATTTCATATCACATCACCTTTACTTTCTCACTATATATCAAACAATTGAATAATTTGTTTCAATTCAATCATAAGATACATGTAAAAATGTATATGCAAATGCATATATGACTCCACTTTCATTTTTACTTTGTTGTGACCAAGCGCTTTTTTTAACTATCCCGGATCCGATATGGATACTAGGCTTATTAATAATTATCCCACACCTATTGTAGATACTGGGCTCATTAATAACTAAGCCTGTAGCTCTTATTGCACATTTCTGAGCTTTAAGCTTTTTTCACTAGTCACTCCGGTCACAACTCCTTTATCTAATCATGCATAATATAATGTTATACATCATATCACAAAATATGTCATCAATAACATTCATTCATTATGCATAGTCATTTTTCATATATTCATCGGATCTCAGTCTGGCATTCAACATTTCGTTGAGTACACATATTTTGCCTAATTCACATTCAATTATGAAACACTTCTAATACAATCTCAATTATTAAACTCCTCAGATCATTAGTGTCTAGAATTATCACATTTACATCAATAATAGTTCAATAGCTAAATTTTAAACAGAACAAAACAATCCTAGTGAAAAACATCTATGTTGACTCATAGTACAATCCAGATTAGCTATTACCTTGACGAACCGGCAATGTCTGGATGCTGGCATTCAACTTGAGCGTCTAAATCATACAATACACACATTTTTACACATTATTAAATTGCTCAATCATATAAGTATTCAATCTTACACATATCTATATGAGTCAGGTTCAATGCATGTTTAATTGATTTTTCCTGGGTATATATCCTTAAATCATAAATCTTGATCATTCAAACATTATAATTGTATATGTCTCGCTTGCACTTAGGCTTACACTTCAAAGTAACTTGATTATTATAAATTCATCAATCATATATTCTCCAACCCTTTTCCAACATTATATAATCACACAATATCCAATTTCTCATTCATTCTTACCTAATATACCATACTAATATCCTTTAGATCACAATTGTGTTCCTATGAACACTTTCATTCCTTTAATACTCATAAATTTCCAGATTTTAGACACATTAATATCATCAATCCATTCTTTAAGTTATAACCTCAATTAACCACCTAAACTTATCAAACCTCTAACCAATAAATCAAACATCAAACTAGGTTCATTTCAAGCCTCAATCAAGTTTAAAGGCACCAAAGTAAAGTTGTTTATCATTAGTTGATTCAAACATCACATAAAAGATAACATCTCACTTTCCATACTTTTCCCAAGATCATGGGTTATGCCATCTGAAAATTTTGTCATCCATTTCTCTTCAAATTTTTCCAGATTTTAACCCCTACATACTAAACCCAAAACATCTACTTTGTAGTTCATCGTTTAGACTTCACTTCCTTATCATTTTCATTATAACTCAAAAATATCCATATATCAATTTGCAAACTATTATTGATCATTTAAACAAAAACAAAATACAAACCTATACATTTCTTCATCAACATTCCAGCACACACAAATACCATTTTCACAAAATCCGTCCTTATACTATCATCATATATGTTTCTATAAATCAAGCCATGGAGAACAATGTTTTACTTACTTGTTTAACTCCAAAGCTTCTTCAAAATGTCAAGTAACCCTAGCTCTCCATGCTTACATGATCATCAAACGTTCAAGGTAGAATAGGTTGGGTTTTCAATAACAAGATGAAGATAATCGAATTTTGTTGGAGTGGCAAATGTAGGATTTTAGCAAAAACTCAACATGGTGAGGGTTGGTGAGAATGTCGTGAGTTGAGAGAAGAAGAAGAAGAAAGCATGTAATAAAAGCAAAAAATGAAAAATGGTCTTTAATGTTTACGTATATCATAAGATGGGTTAAACATATGGTGAGTAAATGCTTGGTGAGTGCCATGACACTTGTCAATTTAAGAACAAGTTAAATGTCTTCTAATTATGGTGCCCAGTGTCATTTAATTACTAGTCCATTTGTCTCTCAATCTACAAGTCATCTGTTACCCAATTTTCTATGCCACCTGTCAATTTGTCACTTATTTCTATTATCATATGTCACTTATTTCTATTGTCATTTGTTAATTTGTCTTGCCACTTGACATTTTTCCTAGTCCAAAAATACACATAAATTTGTAAATCTCCTAATTGTAACAAATAAATTCCAAGTTAATAAGTGAAAACTATCAGACCAAAATTCAAGACATAATAAATTCACAATTTACATAATGATCATTTTAAATCTTTCATACCCCGAAATATGTCAATTGAGTGCATATATAGTCTTTGCAATGTTTACAACAATCATAATTCATGTGTGTGTGCAAATAATATGCATGTAAATGAAATGCGCTTCATATAATAGTCTAGGATCTTATGTCTTAACCTTTAGTATAAAAAACTGGTTATTACACTAATTCTTGAGCTAATTGTAAGAAACTTTGGTTTTGTCCCTCCTAAACTAGATTGTCTTGATGTCCTTTCTAGGATCACAAAAGAACATAACGCTCTTTTGATATTTGATGAAGTTATGACTGGATTTCATCTATCATAAGGTGGAGCTCAAGAGTATTTTCGTAAGATTATCGATGGTGGTCTATCGGTTGGTTCGTATAATGGGAGGAGGGATATCATAGAGATGATTACTCTTACAGGTCCAATATACCAGGCAGGAACCTTAAGTGGAGTCATTTGGCTATGATAGCAAGTATGTAGAAGCTGAAGTGATTGCAAAAGCTAGGAAGTTATGGATACTTGGATAAGATTACAAAGAAACTTATTGAAGGCATTTTAGATGCTAGGAAGAAGGCTGGACAAGTTATATGTGATGATTATATAGGTGTGATGTTCAAGCTTTTCTTCACGAAAGGTCCCATTTACAACTTCGACAATACAAAGAGAAGTGACACTGTCAAGTTTGTTAGATTCTCTAAAGGAATGTTGGAGGAAGGTGTGTACTTTGCTCTAATAGCATTTGAAGTTAGGTTTACAATTTTGGCACAAACTCTAGAAGATATTGAACAGACAATAACTGTAAAAGTTTCTAAGCAAATTTAGGGTCTTTATTTGTGCTATGTTGTTATTCTACTATCACTTTCAATCCTAGCTCTTTTTCTTTTTGAGTTTCTTTCCTAATTTTACATAAGCCTTTTTTACAGATAATTGGAATGTGTGGTGAGTTTTGATTATTGAGAGCCTATACCTTGTCTTTTATAGAACATTTGCATATATGCAATTGAAGTTGAACATGTAACATCTCATAAGCAAGTTGAACTTGGGAAGAGTGATCTCGAGGAAGAACACATTCTCTTGCAACAACAATATTTCCTATAATGCAATTGATGTATTTGGAGATTGAATACATAAATTAAGCTTTTCATTGGTTAGATGATACAAATTTGACTTGATTCAGATGATAATAGGTCTTTCCAATTGCTTAAAAGGGTATAATCAATTTATGTATGAATTAGCAACTATCATATCTTTGAAATGAAATGCAAGTTTCTTTTAGTTTTTCTGAAATGTAAACAAAAACTTAAAGAGTCCAAGTACCAACGATTGTGAGTTACAACCATATTTTGACAATTATTTCTATAAATTAAACAAATTGTTCGAGGTCTTATAAATAGAGAAGTAAAATGAGAACATGGAAAAAGGAATGAGTAACACAACCATTTTTGGTCACTTAACGCACTTGGATACATATAAATACTGCAACAACCAATATTGATGCCTAAAAGAATATAATTTTTTGCATTTAAACCATGGACACTAGGTAGAGGATTTTGCTAAATATCAACACGTTTTCTGTCATAGCATGGAACCCAAGCACACAATTTTCTTAGGTGATTTATTAATATCTTTTTCTGTTGAACAACCAACAAAGATATGTTAACATAAAAGGTACTTCAGCTACAAGAGAGAAAAGGATGATGCAACAACAAAACTAATGTTCATAACATCATCTATACTCATTGAGAGATATGTTTAAATTATATTTAATTTTCTAGGAATGTAGCACAAAAATAATAGAAATAACACAAAAGATTCTCCAATTTTAGAGTGAGAATCTCAAATTTACAATGAATGATGCTTGGATACGAAGTTGAGTAGTAATTAGGTAAGACCAATAATCAAACTTTCAATTGGCAAGTGCTCCAAAGGCATAGTTTTACTTATTCACTGCAAACAAATTATCTCACTTGTGGCCCACAAATAAGAAGCCTCTGGGAGAAAGAGAAATCAATAAGAATAACACAACTCCCTAGTCCCAAGATTCTCCAGTATATACTTGCTCCATTTCCACTCTCTCACTATATCAAGTTTAAGTATACCCTTCCATTCATGAAATATCACATCACTATTCCTCTACAAAGTCTGAAATGACAGCTAGAGTTTACTTATGTAACAAATTGAATGATTTTGGTTCATCTACATATATTATTAATTATTATTAAAAACTTTCCTCAGCGGATATATATCTAGATTAGACTAGGATAAAACTGAAAGATCCTAGGCAGTTAGAATCTAAATCTAACCAAAAACATCCACCACAATAGTTTGAAAGAATGAATGAATTCAAGTCTATAATATTTAAAATGATGAGTATTGAAGAATAAACAAAATCAAAATGCCTCATAGGTTGCTTCTTTAGGGAATCTAGGAGAGTTAGTGAGCGCCAGTATTGCAACACCACTACTTGCTTTAATTAGGAATGGATTAGCATGTCCATGGTAACAAACCTTAAACTTGATAACCTCACTTTTCCAACGAAGGCCTAGGCCAGGCAAAGCACGCCCATGCAAGCTTCAAATCGGTCAAGATTGAAGAATAACCATGCGGTGAGTTTTATACATATCTATAGGATCCACTTTCATGTAAAACTAAGAATGACAAATCTGCAAAAAGTGGGTCTCACTAATTCGCAATTTTTTTTTTAAAATGTCACGTCATGTATCACGTGGGATTTAACTGACGAAGGGCAATCTCTGTTAGATTTTCCATCCTCTTAGAGTCTATTTTGAACTTCCATAAACGTTGACATTCAACTTGAATGCCCGAAACATTAAGATTTAACTTAAATTTTAGTGTAAATGTTATGATTTTAAATACACTTTTGGCTGTTATGTAAATATGAAGTGTAAAAGGAAGAAGATTAAATGTATCACGATCAATCAAAATATTGATTCATTTTAATAAATGCATGGATAGAAAGTAAATATATTTATTTACATATTAGCTAAATATGTATGTTTGCATATATTAAACATATAATTAATGAGACATTTAAAATTGTGAAGATAATTCTATATAATTCTAAATTCAATATAAATTAATATGTAAAGTATATTTTTAAGTCAATATTTATTTCTAATATGTATATTGAATTTTTTACTACCGTATTATAAGTCAATTGTTCTAATAAAATTTTAATACATTTGTATGTTGAAAGATTAACTATTATATATATATATATAGTATAAATCTGTTATAACTATTTTATTTATATATATATATGTATGTATGTATGTATGTATGTATGTATATAATAGTTATAACAGATTTCTTATAAATACGATTAATATGAGTTGTTATATTCTTGAACGTGATACATTAACTCTCCAAAGAAATAAATACAATTAAGATATATCAATGATAATTAAAAATTTTTTAAAGTTTTTTATCAAATATATACATTTAACGATGGATTAAATTTTAATGCAAGATTTAACTGAAGTTTTTTATGCTTCATTGAATAAATATAATATTAGAAATTTTAAGCATATACTATACGTTTAATCTATTTATTATAAATCATCATTTTACATCAAATAAAAATTTTCACAATTTTTAAAATTATTGATTTGAAAAATTAGAACTACTTACGCCATAATTTACCAAATATAAGAAAAAGCAGTGGAATATATTATATTATGAATTCCACTTTGGTAAGCATATTTTATATCTATATTACTTTATTCTTTCTAATGGCATAGAGTAGAGTTTTTTTTATTAAAACAAAATTTTAACGTTTTTTTTGTTATGCTTTAGTTCTAAAATTAAATTCATATAAAAAATTGTATTTCATCTTAATTTTATATTGTATTTATTCAAACGATACGGACAAACTTATATTGCATCTTAATATTATGAATTAACATGATTTATAATGTGTATCAATATATTATTGGTATTATGAATTTATTTCAATATATTTATATTTATTTATTATTTCATATATATTTATGGGAAAGAGTCATTAATTACTGTGTAAACCAAATTTAGTTTAATATTCATTAAATTTGGTTTGATTTTACAAATATGTTATGTGTTGTACATGTGTACTTATATAGAAATTTGAAAATATAAATGATGCTTATTTTATAAATATTTCTATTAAAATATTTTTAATTTTCATAAACATTATTTAATATGATTTTATATAAATAATTGAGTAAACTTTTACGTATTAAAACTAAGTTTATAAAGATAAAATTAGGACTTAAAGGTGCAAATCAATTCAAAAATAAAACGGAAAAGGGGAAAGACAAAAAGCCCTTTAGTTCGTGTAATGTCTCTTTTCATTTATGTTTTTTGGTTTTTTATTTATGCTTTTAAGTTTAATAAAAAAATCTATCCGGAAAATTTTTAATTTTAGTTTTTTCTAGTTTTCAAATTAAGTGGTTTTTGTTTTTTTAATTTGTTTTTGTTCATAATATGATTTACTATTATATATTATTTAATTATTTGATGTATTAGTTATTAATACAAATTATAAATACTATTATATATTGAATTAACTAAAGTTAATTATTAATAAAATTATGAATAATTAATTTAATTTAATAATTAATTTAATTTGTTATGATCACGATTATCGTTGTTCTATTTGTTTTTCTATCTGATTTTCTAATTTTGTTAATTTCTGTTTTATTTCCTATAAATAGTCTTTTTGGTGCTTATTTTCTTTTATTAATTGACTTACTATGTGTAATATAGTAGTTTGTATTTGTGTTAATTCCGTAATTTGTAATGTTAATTCTTTTAAAGAAAATCTTGAATATACTGAGTAACACTCATAATTTATCTGTAATATAAGTAGTTAATTATATTAATTGGGTTTTTATATTTTCTATTTCAACTAATGTTTTATTAGGTGGATCAGTAATTTTAATATTTGATTCAATTTTCTTTTCAGGTTCAATAAATCTAATTGGTTGTGATAATCTTAATGATTGGGATCGTAAAGGATGGGAAGATTTTGTCGAAGAGGATTTATCTGAAAAAGAGTATCTTCGTGTTTGAAAATTATTTAATGGAATAGGATATTGAATTGCAGGTAATGTTCTTAATTTAGTTCTAAAATTTGTTCCTACTTTTGCTACATCATTAAATAATTGGTCTATATAAATTTTATTTGTATTTTTAAATTTGATACTATGTTGAGAATTTGTTAAAGCATAACTTATCTGATAAGTGATAGAAAAAGGATATTGCCCATTAGTCATTAAATCTTCTTTATAAAATTTATATGCTATTGTAATTGTATCATCTAAGTTATTAGATTTGAGGGGAATTCCTAATTTTAAACAGAGTATTAAATTTAATTTTTCGATATGCTAAATTTCCATTCATCATTCCTATTATTTGATCATTTAGATATGTCATTCTTTCATCCACTATTGCCATTCTTATAGGCGAATCTATTCCTTCTTGAAACGTAGATTTTAAAAAAATTTGTATAGTAGAGAGATGAATATAACCAATTTTTATTCTTTTATCTTCTGGTATTTTTTGTAATTGTTTTGATATTTGTTCTTGAACTATTAAATTAATTCGGATATGTCCATTACATTGATCCATTCTGATAGGTGTTTCATGAACTATTTCTCCAAAATGAATAACATTTTTTCGATCTAAAAATTGTTTAAAAAGTGATGATTGAATATCTTGTCCAGCTTTTAAATTTAGTTGAGTTTTAGCTATTTGTTTTTGTTTATCATTAGATAATAAAGTGTTTATATGAAATGTTCCTGTTGATTCTGTTAATTCTAAATTATCGATATCTAAAATAGTTGATTCTTGATTTTGTTCACTCATGATAACTAGTATTTTGATGATTAGTTAGTGTTCTATTTAAAAAGTTTAATTTTTGGTCATAAAAATTATATAGTGTTTGAGATAACTCTAAATTATCTTTGATTAGTTGTAAAGCTCTATTATTAGATATAACAAATATTAAATAATTATAACAATTTTCAAAATATTTAAATTCATCATAATATTGGTTTCTAAGTGATTCTATATATTGTATATGATCTAATAGTTGTCTACAAATAGAACAGGTAGTTAGTACCATGTTCTTGATAGTTTTGGCTAAACCAAGCCAAAATCTATCTTTAAATAATAAACATCGTGTATAGAGATACCCTTGTAGTCTTTTAGACCCAAATGGTATACTGTATGTAAGAAACTAAAAAGATCATAATCTAATTCAAAATAACATATTTCAATAAATTTAATAAAGATTTGTGCAAATAATAATGATATGGAAATAAAATATTGAATGTATGCAAATAAACACAATGAATTCATTATGAGGTTAATCTATAAGATAATTTATTTCATTCAGCAATTCTTTTCTGTTTCTCCTATTATTCTGTTGTATATGTTTAAGGAATAAAGTGAGTTGCTTCAAATTCTAGCTGACAATTGTCATTAATTTTTGCTATTTCTAAATATCCTTCATATCTTTCTATCCATTTATTATGATTTTCTTCGATTTCAAAACAATGCTTAATCATGTATTTAAGCTGTGCTTTATGCTCAAAATAAGTCATAAAGAAGATCTTTTATTATTAAAAAGGGAAGTAGTACAAGATACGTCTTTATGATACAAGAAATTTAATCAATGAGAGGCTTTATATTTTCTCATTTTAATTACTATATCTTTTAATCCGCTGGTGAGTACAATAAGTCTACTAGTGTTATACATGTGCACATATCTGCATGCATCGAGACTATTATGTGCCATTTTATTTTGTGCATGATATCTAGCAAGTATATCATCTAGTGCTTGTTCTCGTTCATATGTCTCTTTAATGGAATGTTTCAAATATCTTTTTCATTCAAAATAGCCTGAATTCATCTGTGAAAGTGTATGAAAGTAAAGATAATGTAAAGATAATGAATTTATAAAATAGCTAGAGTATGTGATGAATATGGAAAGATAATAAATTTATAAAATAGCCAAAGTATGTGATGAATATGATGAAACAAAAACTTCTAAGAATAGCATATCTTTTCCTCTGTGAACGCTTAAATGCCAAACTGTAGGCTGAGAGCTTAAAGGAGAGTAAGGTAGGAAACTAAAGAGTGTGTTTATTTCATAAGAGCTTTGAAGCTCGAAGCTAACATTATTTAGAACTAAAAAGAAGAAAGGGACAAATCAAAGATGGCCGATAGCAAAGAGAATCTAATAAAAAACGAAAATGACATAAAGAAAAAGTAAGATAAAACTAAAGAAAAGTAAAAGGTCAAGACAAAGTAAAAAGATTCCTGACTAAGACTAAAAGCGAATATAGGACAATAATTTACATGCTTTTGTATAAACTGAGGGGCCTACATGAGGCTGATTACTTGCGCTTGTTATTCTTCAATTATTGCTTCAATGGAGCTGGTGTCTTCTTTTGCTTGATTTGCGATTGAGGGACAATATGGACATTTATGGTGAATATGGCCTTGAAGTTGCTAACAAATAGCATATTTCCATGAAGTAGAGAGATCTTGAAAGATTCTGTCCATTGTTGAAAAGGGTAACATAAATTGTTTGATAATTTGTAATGCATCCAGAGTAATTGTCGCTTTATAATTGGATATCATGATTTGATTATGTCCTTTGTAATTGACTTTGGCAGTAGATTCTTCCGTAATTCTGCATCCTTGGATAAATACTCCCTCGAGGCAATAAAGGTTGAATTGATTAACAAGTTCCCAATCAAAGGTATGTTAAGGCGGTTCATCAATTGCGGGATAAATTCCATTGCTAATTCCAATAGTGAGAAAAGCTATACGGGATAATATGATTTCTGCGTCCTTGATAGTGTCCTGTTCCTTAAAAATAGGGTAGCTGCTAAAAATTTTGATAAATATTTCTCGTTCTTTTGTGAACCGATCCTTGTAATTTTTCGCAGCTTGAATAAGTCCCCTAGGGAACTCAGACAAAATATTTAAATTGGTTAAATAAATTATTTCTATAAGTCCACTTTAAAAAAACAAATAAGTGGTTAAAGGATCAGCTTTAGGGAAGATAATTGCTTTGGGTCTATATCGTCCACGGTTTTGTGGATAATACTGAAAGATTTTTTGGGCTTCAGTCCATGTGTTTAAAGATTGGAAACAATCAGCAAACATTTTTGAAGTGAGTTTACAGGCTTCTATTTGTAGGGCTTTTGATGGTACTGCATTGATTCGGTCCATATGATGGGTTTTCCCAATGATTCCATTATGGTGTTTGGAATGGGTTTTTCAAGAGCTTGTTTATATTGTGGTTTCAAAGTAGGGTTCTTAAATTCAGCTAAAGATTTTTTAGCTTCAGCTTTGGATGAAAAACTTTTATGTAAAATATTTGATCGTCCAGTGATGTGTATAGCAGCCTTATGCCATTCATCATACAGACCTGCCATAGGTCCATTGTAAATAACATAAGTCTTGGATTCAACTATATCTTCCTGTCGTTGAGATCCACGCGAACTCTATGGTTGTGTTGATGAGGTTTGGGTAATTTGCTGAGGAGTAATGAGAGGGATTGTATTAGTACTTGTAGTAGTTTTTGTAGGAGTGGTTGTTTTGACAAATGCAACAGGTGTTAGTGGAGCAGCTGATGGTTGTGGTTCTTTGGTATTTTGTTTCAACAGTTGAATGGTAGTTCGTAATTGATTTATGTCTTTAGTAATTGTTCCAATTTGCTGTTGCAAATTGATTAGCTCTAGTTCCTTTTGGACAAGTGTTTCTTCAAGATTTAAAATGACTGCTTCCATTCTCCGGTCAAAATATCTGCAAGAAAATTGTTAGTAGATTTGATATACCGAATAGTAAAATTATATTGATTTAATTCTAGTCGCCATCTGATTAGTCGTCCTTGATTATAATTTGTTTTTGTGTTGTAGCGAATAAATTCGCATAGATATTTGGAGTCGTTCTGTATTTTGAATTCAACAGGTAAGAGGTTAATACGCCATTTTTTCAAAGTTTTGAGACAGACTAATGTTTCCTTTCATGAATCTGATATTTCAATTCGGTGGGATTGAATGTCCCGTTTGTATACTTGCAAAGTAAATAACTCTTTGATTAGGTGGTTTTGCCAAAAGACAACCAGCCAATGTATCTATATTGGCATCAATTTAAACCAGCAGTGTATCTATAGGAAGATTATTGTATAGGACAGGTAAATCCTTACACAATATTTTCAATTTTTGGACGGCATAAGTATCTTCATTAGTCCAATTCCATTGAGATTTAGTACTACATTTAAGTTGTAAAATTTTCGTTCTTTAGCAAAGTTTTTTAAAAAACCTTGATCTGAACTATAATTTAAAATACCTAAAAATTGTTGTACATGAGTTTGATGATTTAATTGATCAGGAAACTGATGAATTTTATTTAGAATATTTGGTTGTAATTTTAAATATCCATTTTGAAATTCAATACCTAAATATTCGATATTTTGTTGTGCTAATTTTACTTTCTTGTGACTTAAAATTAATCCTTTATCCTTACAACATTGAAGGACTAATTTAACTTTTTGCAAATGATCCATTTTATCCTGATTAGAATAGAAAATAATATCATCAATATATACAAAAGTAAATTCTTCTAACCCTTCTAAATTATTATCCATAAAGCGTTGATAAATGCTTGGTGCTTGTTTTAATCCAAAAGGTAATACATTCCATTGATAATGTTTTTGTGGAGGACAGGTCAAAGCTGTTAATAGTTTGGTATTTTCATGCAATCTTAATTGCCAATATCCTGATTTTGTATCTAAAGTTGTAAACCATGTATGTCCTTTTAACTTATTGATAATATAATCTTTTTGTGGAAGTTTATATGCATCACCTATAGTGGCTTCATTTAGTTTTTTATAATTGATAACCATTTGACATTTTCCTCGTTTCTGTTCAGCAGAGTTATTGACATAAAATGCTGGGGCTGAGTGTTTACTAGTACTCGGTGAAATTAAGTGTTTTGCTAATAAATCTGAACGTTCAGTAATAAATTTGTTTACATCTTGTTGAGTGTAGGTTATATTATTTCGAATATTCACTTCTTGTGTAGGATCTTTTAGTTTGATTTCAATTAATTGTTGATTATGATTTTTAATTAGATCAAGAGGATTTTCACTGCAAACAGTTTGTAATAACGTTTCAATTTCTAATTGAATAGACATATTGTTGAGAAGATAGAATTGAAGATAATCTAATTTTGAAGTTAAGAGTTGTAATTTTTGATAATAGGTAATATGATAGATAGGAATTTTAAGAATTATAGATTTTTTATTTATACTTGGAATTCTTGGAGTTTTTAATGTAATGTAATGTAAATATTGACAAAATGGATTATATAATTTTAAGAAATTATTTCCTAAAATTAATGGTAAACCTGATTTTTGTTAATAAATAAAAGGTAATAAGAATATAAATTTTTCGATGATAATATTATTATAATAACTTACATACCATATTAATTTAAAACTCCCATTTGCTATACGTATTTGTAATGGGTTTTCAAGTTTTTTCCATGTAGTTAACAATTGTTTAGATGCAATACAAATAGTAGCTCTAATATCTATATATGCATTTATTCTTCTATTCTGAATTATCACTTGAATAAAAGTTGTGTTCAGATTCAGTTGATGATTCGGTTTTTGATTCATAATAATATATAGAAGAAATTGTGAAATTTGTATTATAGTCAGATTCGAATGGTTCTAATTCTTCCTGAATTGTTGATTGTAGTATGTTTAATTTTTCTTTGTACTGTTCATTATTTTTGTTTTTTCGTTTAGGGCAAGTATTTGCACAATGTCCTTCTTCTTTACATAACCAACATTTACAAGATTTTTCTGATTAGGACAATCCTTTTGTTTTGATTTAAACTGTCTATATTTATGTCGGCGAAATTGTTTTTTTATAAGGTCTAAATGGTTTTCTTTTATAATAATTGTGAGGATAGCGTTTCCATTGATATATCTTATACTATTTATAAAATGTTTTCCGTTTAGACTTTTGAGAAGATGGTGTATATTCACAGTCATATTATTGTGGTACTTCAACATATTTAGAACAACATGACTGGAGATTTTTATGTTTCAATGTTCGTTTTAATTTTGTGTCAAAGCATTGTTCTATTAGAATGTCATAAGTTGTAAGAACAACGCCACTAAGATTATAAGCTATTGCTCTATTTTCTCTGTTTTCGTGAAATTTTGCTTCAACTTTTTGATTCATAAAGTAAGGTAATTTTTGACTGAAAATGTGAATATACATTTCTTGTTTGGGTTTGGTTAATTTATAATAATATTTTTTAAATTCGCATATATATTCATCTAAATAACAGATATCACATATACGCATATTATTTGAAAGCCATAAAGCTTTTAGGCGATCAGTGTGTGCTACATCTTGTTTAAATGAAAGAATGTCTTTTCCTATAAATTCTTTATAAATTTCTCCTGAAATAACAAGAAAAGTTTGCATATTAGTGGTTGCATTTTGATATACTTGATTATTTTTAATTCCATCTTCATTATCTAATACAAAACATTGTACTATTCCAGATGTTTTGTAGGTAATAAATTTCCATAATAAGTCTTTACTTTCTAAATCACTAAAAGGATTTTCAATTTGAATTAATAATTGTAATTTATTTGCCCATTCGTATATTCACTTTTCTGGTTGTAATACACAATCAAGATTTAATACTCTATCAGGACCTAACGAAATATGTTTTGGGGTATATTCAGTCAGATATCATCCTATTTTCGATTCATTTTGATAATATTCATGTTGATTAATAGAGTCATTAGTTTGCCATTGATAGGAAGTTTGTTGTTACTTTCTTCTTTTTGTACCACTTACTTTTTCACGTTCTTGTTTATCATGCCGGATTATTTCCCACTCAAGTTTGCATTCGTTTTCTCAAGGGTCAAGACTCAAGAGTTTGGATTTAAAGTATAAATCACTTGCAAGTCAAGTAGTAGCTGAGAGGAATACCATTTGATACGTTCCACGATTTTCATATCAAATTTGATCCGTGAAATTAAAACACTAACTAATGCTTTTGACTATGATACATTGATTATATTTGAGATTATAATTATAAGGTGGATTGCCCGATAATGCGTCTTACTATCAGAAAACTACTCAAAACCAAGGCCTGACCCAAGTCTTCCCCCGTCTAACTTATTATAAACTCAACAAAGTATACTTCATAATATTTCTTTGAGCTTTACGGTTCTTACTTTCAGAACTTTAATATTGAATTTGATCGACTTTTTTCATCAAAATTGTAGCTTTTCAGTCATAAATAATTAACTTTATCAATTATTATAGATTATATAAACCTAACTAGGATCAGATTAGCCCTGCTCAACTCAAGAGCAAGCCAGGCCATGGCCCCATCAGCCCAAGATTACTTGATTGACTTGTCATTTTTTACAAAAATAAACAAAAATTGCTCTAAGCTCACTTTAAAAAATGATTATTATGGTGAATTTTTATGACTTTTAAAGTCAATGTTACCCAGGAAATTAGTGACATGGGCAGGGGCAATTCAGTCGTTTAAGACTTTCAGTGCCACTTGCTTCAGTATTTTTATTTTCGCTTCTTAAGGTTTCACCCGTTGGACAACTCAAAGCCACCGTCCCCGACACAACCACCGCGTCATCTACCATCAACGGTGTTCAGTTGGCATATACTCAGTTCCTAACTTTCCCTACCTCCTTTATCCGACTCTTTACAATTCTCTGCTCAAAGACCCACTTTTTGACTTCCTTTTCAAATTTGAACCTCAACAGACGAATTAAAAATGAAGCTTGCAGACCATTCTGCATATGGCTTCAGTTATAGCTTCAAGTTATAGCACTTGAATTGGCTAGAACTTTACCAGTTTTCCTTCCTTGTCTTTTGGTGCGAGGAAATCATTCTTGGGTTTTTTTTTTTTTTTGAGGTTTAGTGATGGAGATTGCAATCGAGTCGTCAATTATGGGACGCCCCGTGTTTGGGCCAAAAGTCTCGAACTTCTCGCATTCTTGCAGAATTTCGAGGACACCATTGGTGGTTTGTCGCAAGAATTTTGAATGCCCACGTATTATTTCATCGAATTTTACGAACGAATACGTCTTTGGACCTTCGTTGAATCTCAGTTGCGGAAAGGCCAGAATCTTTGATGCTAGAAATGTCTCAAAATCGCTAAGAAAAGTTGGTTGTGATCTGGGCATCGAGCAAAATGTAGTTTTAGGCTTGAACTTGGAGTTTGTAAGAGCTTTGGCAAAACGGGCAATAATTTTGAGTTCTGTTTTCTTAATGTTTGGTTGCAAGAGAGCGTTTGCAACTGAAGGGGTGGTAAATGCAGGGTATGGAGTTATCGGACAAAGCATATTGTTGTGGAGGAACGCGTGG
Source organism: Erythroxylum suave (assembly GCA_027563595.1). NCBI lineage: Eukaryota > Viridiplantae > Streptophyta > Magnoliopsida > Malpighiales > Erythroxylaceae > Erythroxylum > Erythroxylum suave. The sequence goes on from JAOSBN010000179.1 coordinate 49,052,966, forward strand.
CCTAAGCTTTCGCAACTCCTTAAAGTTTTCAAAGACCAAGGTTTGGTTTTGGCTATCCTTTTGGGTTTGTCAGCATTTTTCTCAATGGCTGAGACTTCCATAACTACCCTGTGGCCATGGAAGGTATGCTCTTCCAGCGCGAGACTTTTGTTTGGTTATGAGAATTATTGTGTGTGCAGTAGATAACTTGTTAAACCGAGTGTAATTTGGGGATGCAAATATTAGGAGTTCACACACTTACCACAGCGCAAAAAAATATGGGAGAAAAAAGTGAAAGAGTTTTTAGACTGGTTCTGTGTCTTAATTCGTTTTTGACAAACATAGATATTGACGGTTCGATCATTTTATTTTTTTTAACAAAAGGAAAATTATTAAGTCTAAGTATGTGATGTAATCAATAAATGCAAAGCACCAAGAAATTTGATTATCATGCATGCTACTTGTTGCGCCCGAGTTGTATCTGGTGAACTATGGATCAAAGTGGTCTTAAAAGAAGTTGTGGAGCTCATAAGTAACTTTTCATTTTGATTTTGAAATGAAGATAATAAAAATATACTTGCATAAATGAGTTGATAAAGAATTACAGCATTGAAGCTGTGGTATATGTTTCCGAGCTTTGCTGAAACATATTATGTTATTCTCTTATTTCAGTAAACCTTATTGAATATTAATTGCGTGTACTTCCAATCCTTCTTTTCAATTTTGTGAGCGTCAATGCTGAATTTCATTGGTCTTCTGACATAAATCTATCAGGTACGTGAACTGGCTGAGAAAGAGTCTGGCAATGGTGTCTTCAAAATGCTTCGCAGTGATGTTACTCGGTTTCTGACCACTATTCTTATCGGAACAACGTACTTCCTTCTCATAACTACCATTGTAACTGTTCCCATTTTTTTTTTCTCTTGAATGGTGATTCAGCTTTCATGTGGATTCTATTTATGTACTCAGTGTGGTCAATATTGGAGCAACCGCATTAGTCACAGATGCAGCGACAGCAATTTTTGGTGAAGCTGGTGTTAGTGCAGCTACTGGAGTAATGACTGTATGTCTCTGTCTCCGTCTCTTTCTCTCTCTCTGTCTGTCTGTATATGTGTGCAGTGTGCACTCCTGCGCTCACATTTCTCTATGATTGTGGTTCTGTTTGTGGTTTTGTGTATATTCGTATGAAGTGTTGAACCAGAGAAGAATTCCGCAAAATGCATGACACTTCATCTGTTTAAAAGTGATAAAACTGAAACACAAAGGACTTTTTTAGCACTAATAGCAAATCCATTCCTTTTTCAGCATGTGCAATTTTTTACTTTTATATGCAGGGATTGTCATTTCTGCAGGTTCTTCTCTGTCCATGCTTTTGTTTTGATATGTGTTGTTTTCTTTTTTCTCCTCCCCTTGTTTGGATAATTCTTAATCAGAAGTCATCTGTTAGGGGTGTACTCATATATATTATTAGGTTGGTTATGTTTCAGCATTGTTTCTTTTTTACTGTAATATTAGAGACTGCAGTACGCATGATTATTGATATGTAGTTTACAATCTTGTTCATTGGTTAAGGAATGCAATATGAGATGCAAAATCTTTTATTTGGAGGCAGTTGTGCATGTTTTGGGAGCTTTATGTTGCAAAACTATGTTTCATTGCCATATTTTTTATGTACATGTCTTTGTGAATTTATCTAGGTTGCAATATTGCTCCTCACTGAGATCACTCCAAAAAGTATAGCTGTTCACCACGCTACTGATGTTGTTAGGTTTGTGGTAAGTGGCCTATGCTAAGCTCTTATATGTTTTAGCTTATCTTACTGCTAGTAGCACGCTAATGTTGTTTGCAATGCCTCTAGGTTAGGCCAGTGGCATGGCTTTCTTTGGTATTATATCCTGTGGGAAGAGTTGTCACATACTTGTCAATGGGAATGCTAAAATTATTGGGTCTGAAAGGAAGAAGGTGAATCTAATACCAAAGTTTAATATTTCTTGTAACTACCACTATGATTTTTCAATTGATTGTTATGTTTGGTTCTTACTATTTTGTATCTGTATTTTTGACATTGAATTTTTAGTCCTAAGGACGTTATATTAGGTGCTTGGTTGAAACCTATGTGAACAAAATCATGATTTGCACTTTTTTTGTTTTTAAACTTAAAATTTTTGCCCTTAGTTTCTGAATTATTTTCCATATTAGTACATACATCTTTCTAACCATGTTAATTTTATCAAGTCTACCCATTTAAGCTTGTTGCTGGAGACAAGCGTAAACAATCACATGGAAACCTCACTCGATACCTCAAACTTTTAGGTTCAGATCAAATATTGAACCAAATGCTGCTGCATTTCCCCTTTCTACTCAACTCTTAATTTTGTGTAGTTTATTTTGATTCTTCAAACTCAGTTTCACTTGATTCTCAGTTTTATCTTGATGCCCACATGCTACATGGGCCTAGCCCATAGCGATTATAGTTGTCATTGTCTCTTAGCTTTATGGTTGGTTCTTCTTACTTGTTTTCTGATGATAGTATCCCGAGGTTAGAAGTGCTCCAATTGAGTATCTTTTTCTTTGAAACTGTCTTTATTTCCTTTTTCTTTTATCTTTCCGTAAAAGTTTATGTCCTTCAATGCTTTGTATATGAGCCAGGCTTTCACCCATGTGCTTATATTTAACTTAAGAAATACATAAGAGTGCTTCTTGAGGCTGAGGAAGCCCAGCTGCAATTGTCAATAAATCCATTATGTTCTTTTTTTTTTATTATTTAATGCTTCTGGACCGGCATTTCCCATTTCTCACAGCTTTAAACATTTCTGAACAGTGAGCCATATGTTACTGAAGAAGAGTTAAAGTTGATGCTGCGAGGTGCGGAATTGAGTGGAGCAATAGAGGAGGAGGAACAGGTGAAGCAATAGCTAGTGTCGTTTGTGCTAATTAGGAAGGAACTACATGAAGATAATTGTTTCACCTCTTGCTTTGGCTTTCTATGGACGAAATGAACTAGCAGAATTACAATTGAACTTTTTGGAATGGCTGTTAAAGATCATCTTTTTAATAGTTTTGTTTATTTAGGCAGCAGTCATTTTGTTAGAGTTGGTGTCTAAACCCTGTGTGATAATCTGCTGTAAGTATTCCCTAGTCAAAAGATCAACTCAGCATGGCAAGTTTTTCAATTGGTAACAACAGACTAAAAATGTTGTGCCTTTTTTGGTGTCTCCTAAATCTGTAGTCCGTTGCCTATTTTAACTCTATCTAAAGTCCTTGTAGCACTAAAAATTCTACCTTGTTTAGCTAAGGATATATTTTTCTTTTCTTGTTTTAGGATATGATTGAAAATGTTCTAGAGATCAAGGACACACATGTTAGAGAGGTTATGACACCTCTCATTGATGTGGTTGCAATTGATGCGAGTGCAAGTCTTGTTGATTTTCATGAGTTGTGGGTAACTCATCAATATTCAAGGTTAGAACGTATAAAATTCCCATGCCTTAGCATAGCATTTCTTTCTGCATGATGTTAAAAGTGTGATTGGAATAAATACAGGGTACCTGTTTTTGAGCAACGCATAGATAACATTGTGGGTATTGCATATGCCATGGATCTGCTCGATTATGTACAGAAGGTCAGGCAACTTATAGTTTTACTTCTTCCTTTTCTTTGCTTACTGTAGCTTTCTTTAATGAATGTATGGAACAATCTCATAGTGTGCAGATTTATTTTACTTTTCATTTTGAAGGGTGATGTACTAGAAAGTACGCCTGTGGGAGATATGGCTCACAAACCTGCATTTTTCGTGCCAGGTAATTCTTGAACTGGCTCCAGCTAAAGTCTGATGGCTTGTAGTACATGTATACTCTTTAATATCTACCTGATGCTGGTCATTGTCAGGCTTGGTCCTTAAAACTTTACCCCTTAAATCAGAACATGTTTTAATTAGTTACCTTTGCTGCTTTCCTATCAGCCTTATCATCATAGTCTTCATTAATTATCATGAACAATTCCGTGGTGAGATATTTCAAGTTGCTAATTTCAATTATCCAAAAATTGACATTTAGCTTTGACAAATTGTTGATGGTACCATAAATTAAGAAGTTTAATTAGTACAATTAAGTGGATCAAATGTACCAACACGACCAGATTGTTATGGCTTCTAACAAATTAAAGGTGACTTGCCTGTGATTCTTGTGAGGTTGTAATGTTCATGATGGCTATTCTCGCAATTTTGGACAAGAAATGAGGTCTTATATGCCATACTGAAGTAGCTTTGTCATTTCTCATAGCCAGAATTGTGGACTAGTGCATCATGAGAAGCACTCAATGATCCTCAAAGATCTTTTCAGATTTAGGATTGGTTCTTTGCAGATTGATGTTGGTTGCAATTGATGTTTCTTTCTATATTTTGTAGCAAATAAAATTGCTTTTTTGGTTTTGTAGATTCAATGTCAGTCTGGAACCTTCTTAGAGAGTTCCGCATCAGGAAAGTTCATATGGCCGTTGTGCTGAATGAATACGGTGGAACAGTGGGAGTAAGTGTATTATCTTGTTACCCATTTACTTAAGTACACATCTTTTCCATTTGATGTGTGGTGACTCTGCATATATTATAAGGTCTCGAATTCGAAACAATCTATAGTTACCAGCAAGTTCTTTGTGATGATTCTGAAAATTATTATTTAGGGAGATCACTAGAATATTTTAATTTGGAAATAGGTTTACTTGATGGATGTATATAGTGGTGAATGATATAACGTGTTATGTAACTTTGCAACATAAGAACTTGAAATTTGCAGGAGTAGTCGCAATATATTTTGCTCTGTTGGATTTATCTGATACTGGAACATAAAATTTCATTCAATTATCTTTTAACACTTGCAAATTAATTTCACGGAGCCAGATACTATAAATTTGAATGGTTCTCGACCTTTTGGCATGTACTGGTTGCTGGGAATCCCCTCTAGGTGGCAATGCACGTGATCAATTAGGTCTGTCTGCTATCTTTAGTATTGAACAAGACTATTTGGAAAAAAGTGCCACCTGACAATTAGGGCTGCTTGCTTATTCTGCAAAGCAGATGAACAAAGTCCTGGTAGTTAAATACTTAGCTGAAATCTTGTTATTATAAGTTAATTTTTCCACATAGGTCATCAATATTGAACAGTTTAAAGTACCCAATTTGTTGAGAAGGTGTTAATTTTTATTTATCCAACGATGATTTCCTGCTATTTTTTGCCAAGCAGATAGTAACCCTGGAGGATGTTGTTGAGGAGATTGTTGGCGAAATCTTCGACGAAAATGATTCAAAAGTAAACCACCAGAACTTTTGTTTTCTACTGAGAAGTGAAAAAAGAAAAAAGAAAAACAAAGATTCTTATTTTGAAAATAAAGATTATCTACTCTAATAAAATGCATTGAAAAAACTTGAATAGAAATTATTCACATAATTGATATGTACAATTTAAATTTCTATTCAATAGAATCAATGTAAAATTAATAAAAAATGAAGGGCATTTTAGGAAAGGTAAAACCATTTTTTTTACTGAACACAAATATATATATCTATATATTTCCACACACACACATATATATTTATATAAGGGGTCATTATGAGACTACTAACATTTAATTTTTCCTCACATCATAGGAGGAAATACAGAAAAAAACTGGATATATTGTAATGCGAGCAGAGGGAGTATATGATGTTGATGCCAATACATCTATTGATCATCTCTCTGAAGATTTGAATATCAAAATGCCGGAGGTATGTTGTTGTAAGATAAAATTTTTGCCTTCTTTCACCAAACTTTTACTGGAAACAAAGATGAACTGATACTCCTAGATTGCAGTACATTCCTACTTTTTGTTCGAGTAGCATATTCATTAGCTTAATATTTTCTGATTGGAATTTTTATGTGATACTGTCATCTTTATATTGGGCAACTATTGATTCCTGTACTGCCAACAATTTTTCTGTTTGCAGTCTTAGAATGTTAAAAGGAGATTTGGATACTCTTTGGTTGAACAATAGCAATATTTTTCTTCGATATATAAGTTTTAAACTGAACTCTTAAACATGATTACCAATGCCTTTTCCTTTTTCTTCCCTTTGAGTAGGGTCACCAGTACGAGACTGTATCAGGTTTTATATGCGAGGCTTTTGGATATATCCCAAGGACAGGTGAAAGCATCAAAATATCCCTGAAAAGAGCAAATGAAGAAGAAGATGATGATCATCCTGAAGGCAAGGCTGATGGGGAAGATCCAAAGGAAAAACATCAAGCATATAAACTTGAGGTATGGATTTCTGATTTCTCTGCCTCTTTGTACGTGTGATAGGAGCCCACTGTGATAACTAATACAGAATGAATATATTTGCACCTATTCACAACATTATAGTTTAAACACTAGTATGCAAAAGTTTATCTTTCCTAGATTATCTGGACCTAACTGGTATTTATGAGGAAGCTTCATCATCAGTAATTTTTCTTCTGAGATCTTTATTTTCTTAGGCTTCTCATGCATCATGCAGTATTGAATTATCGCCTAACAAATCATAGCACTTGTACATCAAATCCATTGTCCTCTATTTATTTAATTTTTGGTATAATGCCTTGAGATCAACATGAGCCAAAACTGTTGGGACTTGCAAAAAGTTTAGGGAAAAAAAAGCTTTTTAACGAAAATGACATTGCATCTCAATGTTCCAAGTCAAGTTTACTTGCTCCAGAAAAGGTATTCTACATCAATGCCAGCTGTCTATTGGTATTGCTGAGGCATCCAAGCTCACACGTCAAAAAATCAGCTAACACGTTTCTTGTGAAAGCTTCCTGCTTGCTATTAGGCAATCAAAGTGCTACATTATTTCATGCGAGGCTTTTTGGTATAATTGATGTTTTATTGAAGCATGGTGTGTATTGCATGTCAACACTGACAAAATTATGGACTAATATTCTTGGTTTCTTTGTAGTACCATTTGCATATCTAAGTGAAAATGCAAGTCAAGGAAACCTGTTTATCATTGAGCCGTTTTAGCATTTACCATTCAATATTCTACAAATGTGTATTTGCTGCAGATATTAGCTGGAAATGCCAGGAAGGTCAGTGCTGTCCGGTTTGAGCGAATAAATAACAATGGTGCAAAGTTAGAAGCCAAAGAAGTGACTCGATTAGTTCCTAGAATCATGAAGAGAAAATGGAGTGGTGATGAAGATTTAGATGGTATTGATTCTGATGAAGATTCTTTCCAAAAGAGACCTGAGGGTAGTCTGTCCGATTCCAATGTAATTGCTGAACATGAAGAAGAAAATAAGTAGCAGTAGTAGATGGTAGTTACATTTCTCTCTTCTCTCTGTCTCATCTTTTTGCCTTCAGATTTTCATCTCCATGAAAGAGGTAGGGGACTTGGAAAGAGCAAAAAGGAACAACAATATAGTAAACACTAACATTTAAAAAAAATTTCAGAGATGAAGTGAGGTATCAACATCTGACTCTTCAAAGGCTTTTTGTTTGTGCCCAAGACTGTCTGTGGACCTAAAATATGCTGAATCTGGAATTGCATTGATAGGCATATCAATATGCTTGCTCTGGGGGCTTGATTGGAGGTAGTTAGAGGCTTGAAGGGCCTCTCTGGTTGGGAGGAGTAATTCAGATTGAAAAAACAACCTAGATGGCTCGTAAGTTGCAGCGGGTTTGACTTTGTCTACCGATGAGAACAGTCTTACGAGCTCCCTTTGTTGCCTCATCTCCTTTGCTCTCTCTAACTGCCTAAACCTCTCCTGCAACAACGCAATGGAAGAGTGAGTAATGTTGTTAGGATCACAACTTTGCCTGTTCATTGGGGGGACTTGATAATAATGTTGGTAGTGCTTGTGAGGCTCCTTTATTTGTAGGGGGGACTATATATAGGGCCTGTTGTTTGGGTGCATGCTACGTTTCATTTAGTATGAGCCTCTATAGTAGATTTTGAATGAGGTGAATGGGAAAAATTAGAACTAGGAACTGATTAAAATCTAAGAAATAATGACATGTGGTTTAGCTGAGATTTCTTGAGTTGGTGGACGTGAAAAGAGGCTGAACAACTTCCTGTTGGGAAGATTGGCTTTAAGAAAAGTTGAAATAAGGTTGGAAGATAGTTTCTGGAAGGGCATTGTGAGAGGAATAAAAGTTTGGGTGATACATTGTCGGTTTGTCTCCTTGAGCGACTATGGTTTTGAAGTTTGGAGATGATGGTGCCTCATTTGGTGGCTTCTTTTTATTACTTTTATTAGCTTTGAACATTCTCTTTTCACCTTTCTCTGACGTGCAAAAATAGAACTTGATATGGAGACAGGACAATGGTTGCAACAGGGAATGACTTTTGGTATTGATGTTTTCTTGATTTAACCTCCATGGGAAGGAGAGAAAGTGAACCCCCACCAATGCCCAAGGCTCACTCCCACCAAGATAGCTTAAACATCTCTCTTACCCCCCTCTTTCTCTCTCTTTCTCTCTCTGCACTTTCCGATTTGTCTTTCACTACTTGGATTGGAGTGGCATGGAGGGAATAGAGTTGGAGATATGGATACATCAGTTTTTCACCCTTCCTGTTTGGATCCTTATGTATGCCAAATCACACCCACCTCTTGTTGGTATTAGTTTGGAGGTAGACGCATGCTTAAAGATAACCTACTCTATCCCTTAGAAATGTCATAGTCTAATTGTCTCCAAGCTCTGGAATTTTAAATATCCATAACAACCTATGGCCATATTTTATTGCTGAACAGAGCCAAACACACATTCCTCCATCACTTAGTCATGTCTAAATGAAACAAAAACCTTCACCGTATATCTTGAAACAGATAGTCTGACTGTGTACTATGCTTGGCCCACCTGAAGATTTTTAGAATCCCTTGACGATTTACCATATAGGTCTACTTTTAGTTACAGGTGTGCGTAAACAAGGTTTCCATATTCAAAGTTGCCTTTGAAGAATGGAAACGGAATCCTATCCCTGCCGTAAACATGCAATTAGCAATGTCGCTTCAGCTATAAGTAGCTATTATTTTGGCTTATCTAAAGTGGGTAACGGTTTCTGGCGAACAAAGTCATGAGCTTTTCCAACTTTGTAGCTCTTCCATTTGTCCTACTTCGCATTTAAATTGTATTTTTTGGAGAAACCCTAATAACATTGTTTAACGCTACCATCAAAACGAGTACAACAGCTGTACTTCAATCTATATTCAACACATAAAATCTCTCCACTTAAATGCTTGATTAGGGTGCTATGAGATAGTGAACCAATCTCTCTCTCTTTTCTTTTCTCTCGGTAGCAGTAGAAGGGGAAGACAAGTCGTGTTGAGTGGAGAGGGGGTTGATGCAGCCTGATTGACTGACCACTTCTTTGAGGAAGATAAAGAAGACTTGAAAGAAAAGTAGACAACTTCACGTAATGTAGTCCATCGACCTGTCATTTGTATAAAGCGGTGATTTATGATCCAAAGCCAAGTGCTTGAACGCTCATGTGACTTGATTTTTATCAAGTCCTGTACCTTCTTCTTCAATCTTGTTTCATGTGACATGCACGTGTAATTTTAAAATGTTTCTTAAAGAATGTAGGTTTCTTTTGAAAGTTTTTAGGCAAACATGTTCTGACATACGACCTTATATGAAGTTGAAGTCTCTCGTAAGACAATTTGGTACGTCTTATCAATGCATTCGATCAAACAGTTAGTGACTTGTCAAGGCTCGAACTGACTATTGCGAAGGAGGATAAAGCAATGATTCTTTTTTGTTTCTTACCTCTTTCTTATGAATAATGAACACGCGAGTTCTGAAAATGTCTTATAGTACACAGTCTTATCTTTATATAGTAAAAAAACTTTCTAATAAACTCACATATAAGTGTGACATGAAGATTTAAAAAAAACTAGATACATACAAAATAAATAAATAATTAGAATAAAGTAATAATAAATAAGTAAAATAGAATAATAACAACTTTTTAAAAAATTACAAATCTTCGTTTAGGTGACGCAAGTTTAGAAAACAAAGTTATTTAAGAAAAAAGCATGACAAATATACAGGACATGCTACAAAGTTTTGCCTATACCTAATATGTTGCAAAATTCTGCTTCCCATTTTTTGAACTATGCATGTCATCCTTGCACAGAGGCCATGTTAATCTACTCTGTAGCATTCTAATTTTACCGAATGTCTCCGAAGGGACAACCAGTAGCATCCCCTGAAACGACGGCAGGGAAGTCCAAAATCCATTCTCTCTCTAAAATGGTGCTGCTGAGCCAGTGTCTTAACTATTCAAGTAACAAGTCCAGCACCGATATACCTTCACTTTCTTCAGCCATGGCAACTGAAATAAGTCCACAACCTGTATGTGTACTTAGCTCAAAACCCATGAAGTGCTGCCAAGCTTAAATTCCCCAGGCGTATACCTGGCAGTTAATTTAGTTAATACAATCTCTATAGTATCATCTAAAAAAACCTAATATCAAATTCGAGCAATAACTTAATGGTAAGTTTATGCAGCTGCCACCCTGTTCAAGATATCTTGACCTCCAAGGATCTGAAAGAGATTGATGGCTAATAAATGGTAATGAAACAATGCTGCTTCAAAAACTCACTATGATTTCTTTGTATAATTCTCCCAGCAAAGGTAATTTGCACAGAATATTGCTGATATTATTTTCCTCATTCAATACATGTATAGGGGCGTAACAAAAAGGAAAAGGTCTAAGATGATCAGACGGAGAAAATCTGATCGGTTGTTGTGGACCTATATAGAATGTACATCAAAGTTAAAGACTTGGTACTTCTTGTCTCTCATATTAGACGACGTCCGGATCCCACGTTAGCTGCTCAATACTCATCCGTCTCATAGATCTTGCCATTTGCTCATCGGACAAACGAAGTTGTGTCAGCCTGTTCCGCATACTTGCAAAAGTAGAGGCATCAACAGCTTCAGTTATTATATCACGCTGCTGTTGATCTTCAGAAATATTGATGAGTGCCTCCACAACATTATCCCTTATTTCCTCTAGGTCATCTCCTAATAGCTCAATGAGTGCTGGAACAGCCCCTGCATCAGCAAGTATTACTCGGTCACCCTCATCATAACTAAGTTGAGCAATGGTCGCAGAAACTTTTTCCCTGACATTCTCATTGTCATCCTGCAGAAGCTCAATCAAAACTGGTATGGCACCTGAGTTTCCAGCAAGAGAAACTGAATGCTTGTAACTTGAGAGATCCCAAAGAACATCAGAAGCTGCAATTTTTGCTTCATCGTCACCTTCTTTCAAGATTTTCACCAATTGGTCTGCAATAGCGAGTGCATTCTCTTCATCAACAGCTAGTAAACAGAATACATCCTCAGCAATATCCTTACCATTCGAATCAGCCCCTTGAAGAAGCTCTGCATATAAAGGTATGACCCCAGCCTCAGCAAGAGGCCTAATGAAATGTATATGAGTGCAAATCACACCAAGGGAATTACCCACAATGAGTTTCGTTGTATTATCTCCACAGTGAAACAACTCAACAAGCACTGGTATAACACCCAGCTCAAAAAGCATAAACCTAACTCGTCTCATGAGACCAAGAAGTCCTAATGCTTGACAAGCTCTTTCTCTCGACTTCAAGCAGCCAAACCTGGCTGCTTCAACAAGATAGCTCAGTCCTCTTAATCTAACGAGCACCCGCCTCACCTCTCTCATCAACGCCAAAGCACTCAAAACTTCTAACAAGTACCGCCTATCATCATGCATATAGGAGCTCAATAAATGCATTGTGATGCTCAATCCACCACTTCTAGCCACAATCACACGATTTCCACCATCAAAATTAACAAGACACCAAAGGCATCTCAATAGAACTTGACGGGAACCATCACTGCACCGGGACAACAACCTTAATATTGTATTTGTAGCACCAGATTGGGCGATGTCTACAGCCAAGGCACCATCTCCCCGACAAGCAACACGCTTAAGGCAATAAGCAGCCGCTTCTTGGATGGGCTGTATTGAAATGTCTGAACTACTGCTCTCGAGAAGCTTGGCAAGAACCGGTATAGTTCTAGCCAAAATCTGCAAAGGTACATGCTTTGCCAAATGGGCTAGCTTGATTGTGGCTTTTACTTGCATGCTCACAATCCCGGATTCTATAACAGTTTCATAATTTTTCAAAGCCTCACTCCAGTCCGTGTTCACATAATCCATTAAATCTCCTATATTCAATTGACCCATCAAAGCTAACTCAACACAATACAGCAAAAATCACTGAACAAAAAAAAAAGTAAGGAAAAGCATTAACAGCTAGCGAATAATTCTCACGGGCATCAACCAAAAAACAAAATTCAGACAGCAAATGTGGAGACGGAACAAAACAAGAAAGAAAAGAGGGAAATAAACAATACCCTTTTGAGACGAGTTGGCGAAACAAAAAGAACTGACATTTAAACTGGGATTTTAAACATGTTCGGCCGTTTGGGAGACGGGAAACGAAGAAGAAAATAGACGAGAAAATGCAAGCAGGTTGAAATTGTTGAAAGTCCCTGAAGCTACGTTGTTCTTGTATATGTCTGTGGCCACTTGGCGTCTTCTGTTTCAGATATTTTTGGTTAAATTAAAAGATACAGAACCTACTATGAAATTTGCGTGCACGAGTTGGTCTGTGTGTCGGTAAAATTCTTATTAATTTTTTGTTAATTAGGATTTGGTTCTTCTATGAATTGTTTTCAATTAGGGTTTATTTTTGCTGAAACAAGGTAATTTCTTAAGTGGATTAGGTCATACTTGGTTGAGCTCTTATTAATAAAATAGTAGAATATAATATTATTCCATAGAAGTTTTATAATAACATGTAATAAAATGAGATGGAAGATAAAAATTTCATATCATATCTCATTTCATCCTAAACAGTAAAAAGAAATTTCTTATTTGGAGAGTTTAAGATAGAATATAAAATGGTAAACAATTTTTCGCTATATTGTTATAAACAATTTTCTAATATTACATTTATTTATATTTCATTTTATTATAAATCATTTCGTTTTATTAAAAACCTTTAAGTCCAACTAAATATAAAGGCTTTAGAGCATAAGATTGTCAAAATAAATAAAAAAGAAATATTAATTCAATTATTAAAAGTTAAAAGCTTTAGTAATTTATGTCTCTTAAAAAAATCAACGTACCTAGCATGCAAAGTTTTCGGTTCTACAAAATTTAAAAAGGGTACCTTCTTTTTATATTTTTACAATGAACTTATTTTTGTGATTTAAACCTATGACCTTAGAGTTACACTCTTAAACTCGATGTCAATGTATGACTCTTTTGAATTATCAATAATTATCTGACAATTTTTTAATAATTTAATCAAATTATATTTAACTCAAATTTTTTATCAAGGTATATCATGCAATTGGTGTTTTCAACAAATTAAATTTTATAGACATAGGTAATTATATATTAAAACATAACTCAATTTACCAATTTATTTTGTACTTGCGAAGTAAAAGAGATCCCACTTACTACGCTATTATGGTGATATAAAATTGTTTCGTACAATAGTCAATTTTTTGAATGATTTTACGATTGAGGATAACAATAGGTTGATTACAGGTTAATAAAAATTGATCAATTAACTAATAAATTCACCAGTTTTTAATAACAAAAATTATTAAAACAAATTGAACTAAAAAAAACTTAATCGACAAGTTTCAAAATTATTAAGATTAAACAGAACCAATTAAATTTTTTAAACAATAATTAAAAAACAAACAGAAAGAAAGTAACAATAACCGATAGAACATGTTTTGATGGCCATCCACCACCAAAAATATTTGGAGAACAGTGGAAAATTAAACCATCGGCCAAGAAACGTTGAAACATAATAGTGCAATGGCAAGAACATCTGATCTGCATTTTACTTTTCAATGTCAAAACTGAGGCACCATATTGATCTCTACAAACGTAGTACATCCTTCCTACTTATTGCATCTTTCGATGATCCAAATAAAATGATGTGATGATAATTTGGACTCAATCCATATTCTTGTGGTGATCCTATGGATGGGTCCCCAGATGTTATAACATTGAAGAAACACTTCCATCACTCTACATGTGGTATAGTTCAGAAAAGCCAATCTGCAAACCTGAATAACAGAAGAAATCACAATCGGAAAGTGCTTTAGCGTATGAAACGTATCCAGATCTGGAACTAGCAACTTAGAAACAACTAGAATCGCTTGCTTCGCACCACCACACTCTCCACCCATATCAAAACCTAGGAATTCATACTGTTTCATCGAGAAGGTGGAATTTTAAAATGCACAACTTTGTAACAAGATGAAGGTCATGATTCTATCTATAATGGGGCTAACAACAACTAAGAACTATATACATCTTTAAAAGAAAAGAGGAAAAACAATAACCTGTTAATTTTGTAAAACCTTGGATATAATCCAGGCAATTAATATAAACATGTGATATTGATTGTGTATCTATAACTTGGATATAGATAAATTAGCATCTAAATCAAAATATTGAAAAGATATCTTTCTATTGAACCAAACAAAATCTTGAAAAATAATCTTCAAGTGACTTTGGTCTAACTTTGTCGTCAGTTTTCCTCAAAAGCAGATTATTACAACTACCTGTGTATCATGCATTTTGCTGAACTTGACGATGCATTTGCAGCATCCAATCAACGTAACCACCGGTACCACCAATCTGGTCCTCCAAAAGATTCGTAAGGAGGAGAAAGCCTTCTCTGGGCTGTTCACCTTGTCTTACAAGATGACATGGCTGATAATAAGAAGGATCATTCTCTCTTATTTTCTTGAGTAACCCCATTAACTTTCTTGACATTTCACTATCTTGCTCACGGAGTGCAACCTGAATTACCCAGCAATACAAGTCAATAAAGTTACTCTTGATATTAATCACAGTACAAGTAATGGCAGTTTACGCCAAGATTAGGAAGGAACGAGGTGACGTACAAGGTACTCCATCAACAACAACAAAGTTTGGAAGAATTTTCCAATTTCACAGCATAGTTCAATAAAGCCTACTCTAGTGTGGATACACACAACAGTTGCGAGTCTTTTACTTATTACCTTTGCCCTAATGGAGAAACATTAATTTAAATTTAATTCTTGGAGAATAATTCCCGACATATCCAAGAAAAAATTCATACAAAAAAGATCGTGGTAGCTCAGCATGACTTAAGGCGAATAACAATATTACATCATTTTTCAAACAACATGACTACTCATATCAATTCTAAATGATTGGAGGTAAAAATCTCGTGATCTACAAAACCATGGAAGTGATAGTGCTTACTCCTGATCTACAAACACTGTGGAAGTGACAATGTTTACTCTTGATGCACAGAAACAGAAACTATGGAAGTGACGATGCTTACTCTTGATCTGCAAAAAGTTTAATTTCAACAAAAAGCATGGAAGCGACAGTGCTTACTCTTGATAGTTCTGCTGCAGCATCTGGTCCAAGTAAATTCATGGCTACATCAGGTGAAAGCATTCTACCAAACCAAACAACAAAGCGAAAACCATCATCGTATAGATAAAGGCCTCTAGAATCCAGGCTCTCTGCTGTTAGTGGTAATCTCTTTGATATGTTCTTTATGTCATCAGACAAGATAGATGCCTGAAGAAATGAGATGAAAATCTGTCGTCATCATTAAGGTTACAGGACCTTAGTAGTTCCTGTCAAAGTATAGGAAAATAGTTTACCTTCAAAAGGCAGTCATCCAATCTTATCAAGCTAGGATATAAAAGCTTCAACAGTTTCTTAACAGGTAATGCCATCATAGTGAATCCTGCAGCACAACGTTCATCCAGTTGAACATCAGCATACCCTCCACGGAGAGGGGCAGACTTGCAAAGAGCTAATCCGTACAAAGGTAAGCACTTCAGAGACTCCGGATATATCATCCTCCCCCCCAGCCGATGTTGCATAGCATAAAGATTCCTGTATTCTCTCAGAGCTTTTATAATCCTTAGCTGTACAGAGCTCCTTGCATCTTCCAACTTGTGAGATAAAGTTTTATCAATTGCTGTAAATATTTAAATTCATCAGCAAACTAATCTCAACATCAAGATATATTGTTCAGTGCTGAAACAAGTCTAGACCTACCTAACCGAGCAAACAAAGAAACAATGGCACCAGTGTCAGCTTGGCGGTACATCTCCCCCAATTCTGCGACTACTGGAGCTGCTGCTGTGTGTACTCTAATTCTTCTCTCTCCGCAAGATGCAGTGTAACTTCTAATGGTTAAGAAAATTCTGATTATAAAAATTATCCTTTCATCTTTCAATAAATAGTGAACCTACTCTGGCTCTGGGTGAAAGAACCACTGTTCTTGCCTTTGACGATACCTCTACCTAACTTATAGCCCTTTCCCATTTACCGGGGACTTCAGCCAGCCTTACAAGCTCATAAAATGACAATGATTATCCTCAGACAGTGGAAATGATGGACCAAGAAAATTCTGATCATAACATTCTCCAGTCAGTCTGAAAGCAGCACTACTAATTGTGACACACAACACAGAGTAACTGGTGAAACTGAAATGAATCCTCAGTAAAGATGACGAGGTCAATGAAAGCAATGTAAAACAGAAGATATCAATGGTTATGAAGAGACCTGACATAGAATTAACAAAATTTTTCGTTTCTTTTTCCTTTTCTTCAAAGAGATCTTGATCCATATTGGTCTATGAAACAAATCACTACAATGTATCCAGAATTATTAAAACAAGTAGGAAGCAATATGACACATGGTTTGATGATCCTATGTGGATTAGCTTAGCATGTCATTTATCAGCTTGACACTGAGGTAACTGCAACAGCCAACCAGACCTCTCAAATTCTATGGCCGACATTTTACAAAAAGTAATGGGAATTAAAACAGCATACTGCATTATACATGCATACATGACTAAGATGCACGATTCACCAAACAAAATTGCACTTAAAGGATACAGCAAAGCAACTTGAAAATATACTGTCTGAGTCGTCAGTAAAGTCTCTTCAAGTGATAACTGCATTGCATATGCTTTATCGCAATCAACAGCCGGAAGAGCTAATAAATCAGTGGACCTTAGCATGAAGTTCCCATGGTATGACGTAAACCGAATCCCTTCATATACAGGACAAAATCAGTAGGAAAAATCAGCTTCGTCTTTTGGTTGACAATTAAAGAAAACACACAGAGGAGTACGTGTTTGTAGATGCATAGCTTATAATACATTGCGAGAGATGGAGATAGAGAGACCTTTTCCACATCTTATGCGCATGACAGCTTCCCAGGCAGTTTCCCTGGTAAGATCTCTGGTTAACTCGTGTCTCAACTTCTCTCCATGAATAGCTGATTGAAAACTGGGATAATAGTACACCTGTCCTCCAGTATACTTTGCCAGAGTACCTGTAAAAATAGATATCAATATGTAAAATCAATAAAGAACTAATCAGGAAGCTTTAAATGGAGATTTTGAAAAGTGTTACACCTAATGCATCCAAATGAGAAATAAGATCCATGTGAAGAAGAGGCCAAGGAAGTGGCTCAAGGAGGAGAAAGACCATCAATTTAAACATGTTATTAGAACTGTTAAGTGAGTATCAAGAAATAAAAGTAGAAGTTTTCCAAAAAGAAAAACTCTCACATGATCAACATGTAGAAAATAAGGGATATTTGGGGGAAAAACAGAAGACACTCTATTCAAAATTTTAATAGAAACTTACAGAGAATGATTGGGAAGTTACCCAGAAACAAAAGTACGGCAAAGAAGCTTAATTTTTACCTCAGGAAATTGTCAGAACAACAAACAAAATAATGTAGCATATGAGCTCATTCAATCATATACTAATCAGCTATTCAGAACTTCACAAGGTATGGGTGAAAACTCAATTCCCAAAAGCCATAACAGTCGCAAGTATGGGGGAAAGAAAAACGCAGAAACCAAACATCAGTTTAGCTGCATGAATCCCATGATTTTAAATGAAAAGTCCCCCTTTTGGTCAGAATATATACCAAGCAAAAACATATACGTACCTAAGGAGGCTATATCAGTGTATTTGTCACTAAAAGCATAAACATTAACTCCTATCTGGTATTTGGTGAAATCAGCAGCCATTTGTTTATAGAATGGATCTTCTGGTACTCTGAGAGCGTATTCTTTATCAGTTCCATATACACGAGTATCATCACCACGCAATTTTAAGCGGCCAACACCAAGAGATGGCATTGTATTCTGAAATATCAGCAACTTTCCGCCAAGTTGGCTCTGCAAGGAATAGACAGCAACCAGAATCTTAGAAGACTGATTAGACAATGACAAAAGGTTTCCTAAAATGAAGGACACATGTCCATATCTAGCACTCCCCTTCACCTATTGTGGATCAAATTAGTTCTCATGATCAAATTAGTTCCCCACTAAAGTAAACACATTTATGCAATATACTTCACCAGTTTTGATATGCACCTATACGTAAATAAAGTAGTAGTAGTTCATGCAAGGAATACATACCATAACCATGAAAGCTGATTTTAGAGCAGGACCAAAAGCAGATTCTATGTTCATATTTTCGTGAAACATGGATGGTAAGCTATCCAGAAATGCATCTACCACACTTCTCGATTCGGACAAGTTAACAAGGAGATCATCAGGCAATGGAATAAATATATCATCTAGATCTGAAACCACCATCATTTGAGGTTGTGTTAAAGATGACTGCCACCAGGAAAATATTATTATTTATCAGCTGAATTGTCAGGTTAGACAAACAAATATGAAAAGTGTATTAAGGCTTATTGTAATTGAGGATTCTTGCCTTCATATTGTAAAAGTGGATTGTGCTGTCATAAGTGATAAAACCAATCTGTGTTCTGGGGAAGCCAGGTAAGTCATCCAAACAAGACTTAATAGTTTGAGCTACAACCTGCACAAGGTCAAAGGTCAAGATGGATAAAATATTGCGTGCATGCATGCACTATCACATGCCACAATCTACAGTAAGACTTAAAGGTAAATATAGCTTTAAACAAAGGCAGATAGTCATGCACCTGTGACTAGTAATTAGCAAAATAAAGTGCTTTAAACAAAGGCAGATAGTCATGCACCTGTGACTAGTAATTAGCAAAATAAAGTGCATTAAAAAATGCCAAAGCAACTCCTTTTGATTTTATAAAAACAGCAATCCAAAATTTTTCATAAGGTTGATGATTATGACTATTATGATGAATTTCATTGGGAAACCCAGTGGCACAAGAAGGCGATTCATTGGCTTGTTATTTTGTCTGAATTGGTGAAATGACAGAATCAATTAAAATTGTTCAACAGGCCCCAGAACAACCAAGAAATCATTTCCAAAAACATTATGTTGCATTACTTGGTCGTGCAAAAATCTGTTCACATTAATGCATGAACAAATACAACAGCCTATTGAACTCATACTTGAGATGTCCTTTCAAGTTTTTCTATCTGCAAGAAAAATTACTGGTGATAGAATGCACAACTTAACAGAAGAACTTACCTCAACCATACCACTTCGAACTGCAGATATTGAAACATCAATGAGGAAGAAGTATAGTGGTGGCATAGGTGGTCGCACCATGTATTCGGTTGGAGCAACAAACTCCACGCTACCCTGTGTGAGCTCAGGTCTCTCGTACAAATCAACTCTTCTGCCAGTGGCATCTAAGTGGGCAAAATACTCACTAGGAACTGAAAATGAGAACTATCACGGTTCGTCAGTCATGTTTGCAGACCGAACATTAAGAATAACAACAGAGACACTGTGAAGAAAAGAAGTTCAGCCATGCTGAAAATATTAATTTTGATAATTAAGTCCCAATCCCAAATAGTGAGCAAATAGTATGCAAGAAGTTCACCAAAATGAATGATAAAAGGCAATAAAACACAGCACTAAGCCATCAGATGTTAAACCAATTAGCACGTGGACAATAGTCAAAAGCATGTGCTTGCTCTAAATTGTAGCAAGCCTCAAAATCAAAGGATGCCAAATGTCAAAAAAGAAACAGATCAGTAGAGCAAAGGAATTCCTCATAATTGTATTCCCCTAAGCAAGAGGACAACTGTATATTTTGAATTGTCAGAACTTCTCATAATATGTTGTAGCTACACATAAAAAATATAAACCATGACTCCAAATAGCTCTGAACTATTACATAGAATTAAGTCAAAATGTAGCATGCTTTTACCAATTCAATACAATCACAGAAAATTAAGTAGAGAGAAATCTTCAAATTGCCGATTCAAAAAGCGTAATTCTAGAAGTATGTGATAAATTACAATTATTATGCTCCAAACTTTGTATGCATATCCACAAACCGTAGTTCACAATTCCTCAAACAAAAGAAGACGGGAAATCAGATTCAGCCACTAGAAAATCAACATGAGCACAAGGTTACTAGTTAGAGATAGCCTTCTTTAATTAACAATGGCAGATAATAAGAGAGTACCGTCATTAAGTAGAGAACATATGTTGCAGCGCCACTTTCTTCCAGCATCAGTAAAGGCTACATGTGGATTGACATAAGTTCGACATCTTCGACAACGGATGATACCCGTTTTAACAAAATTAATTACTGGGACATCATTCTGGATAAACAAGAACAGTATATAAGATGATGATATGGGTTCATAAATTCTAGCATATCAAAATTGTCAATTCACTTGAATTTGCACACACTAACCCCGTCAGGAGCTTCAGCAAGAGGACAAACAACTGCTCCAAGAGGCAAATGCCACCTTGAAGCCAGAGACTGAGAATTTGGTATAGCGCTTGTTGTAAGACGTACATATCTAGGGCTGCAATTCATGGAGTATGCTTCACCCAATGAATTTGACTCCATATCACCATCCAATGGTCTTGGCAATGCCTTTAAATCAAGTCCAGTATCAATTGATCCAGGAACGGACCCAATAGAGAGGGAGCTGAAATCTTCTGCCAAACCTTGGATGCCACCAGCAGGAGGCATATAGCCTGGATGTTGAATTTGTTCCCTTGCACCAAAAGGGGTTCCCATGGGTGGGGTTTGAGTATAGACCCCTTGATGTGAAACAAAAGGAGAAGATGCCGCTTGAAAAGGGGGCTGCAAGGGAGGTGGTTGAGAAACTGCATTCAATTTTGCATATCCAGGTAAAGGTGGTTGTGATATAGGTCTGTTGGAGGGATACAATGGTTCTGTTGGTGGAAAAGCCGGTTGAAAATTAGGCCTCGGTTGAAAAACTGATGAATCTGACAAAGACTGATGAACATTTGCAATTGTTGGCGGAGATCCCATTCCCACTGGAGGAACCTGGGTTTGTGAACGGAAGGAGGGTGTGGAGGCTGCTTGGCCGGCAGCAAGTTGAAATGGTACTTGCCCAACTGGTGGGGCCCGAGATGGTGGGGCTTGAGGTGTGGACTGATATTGTGCAATTGGGAAACGTGGGTAGGCTCCAATAGGGGGAGGCACATTTTGTGTTGGTGGAGAAGACACAGACGGATCATTAAACCTGGGAGGTGGCTGGGGTCTAAATCCAGAAGCATCCGATCCGATGGCAGGCCGAGACAATATAGAAGTTGTGGTGGTAGATGGAGGAGATGAAAAAGTAGGTCTACATCCACTGGACTCTGAACCAAACCCTGGGCCAGAACTTGAAAATGGTGTCATAGGTGGAGATGCAGTAGCAAAAGGTGTGGTAGAAGCTGCTCCAGGAAAACTTGGTTGGCTCGGATTTTCCATCCCCAGGGCTGTCAACACAACAACTTTGTCTAACTGGTAGAACTATGCTTCCATTACTTAGCCTGCCAAAGCAAGTATGAAAATAATTGTCATCATAGGAGTCAGAAAAAGCACCTCATAAAGAGAATGACATTTCAAACACCAACAAGATATACAGAGTGCTCATCAAAAGGTGAAAGTCAAGCTGTGTATAAGTACCCAGATGCAACACCAACCGAAACACAAAGATGACAATTTATTACACCCATAACTTCAATCGGTTTAAAATGGTATATTAAAAAGTTGCAACTGCAGGATCAAGTGAGAAATAGGGTTAGGTTATGCACTTCCATACCATAGAGTACCTTAATATCAGAATAAATCATAAATCAAAAGATAAACCGGTTTTATTTTACATGAATATCTTTAGGTCATGATACATATCATAATCTCTGAATATACTCAAGAGCAAGAAATCCATTCCATCACTTCAAAAATCATTAAGAAGGTTAGAGCAATTCACATGGTATGAACCACAACTAGACAGTAATAAGAAAGGTGCCAACATGGCATTTGCAAGCTCAATTCCCACCATTAGACAGTATAACACAGCTTAAGGATTCCTCATTGCAATCACTAAAATGGATAGATATGTCTTTACACAAATAAAGTCATAAAATTGTATGGTCCTGAAACCAGTTTTTAGTATGTGTGTTCTGTTTCTCTTATACTCGAATATTAAAGATCCCATATGCATTGACAGCAATCTAATAAAATTGCCACTTCAGAAACAACCAGAAAATACGTCACTAAATCTATATAAGAAAGAAAACCCAAAGGAAATAATATAGAACATGTATCAGAAAGCCTTGTGCCTCTAGAATGAGTTCCGGCAGCTAAATCAGTTATCTAGATCCATCTAGCTGCTGCCTTCCATCTCATAGTCCATGATACTGCGCTGATTATTACTTCAGATTCCATAATTTTGAGCTGATAATGAATTCAGATTGACCGTGCACTAATTGAACCACAAACACCGCACTACGCAAATCGATTATGAAAAACCATCTTGATTAAATTCAAAATTCCACAAGCACTAAACCATATCCCCACAAAACAAATAATTCCAGATTCAACAAACAAATCAAACACTTCAAGAAAACTGATGAAGTAGTCCACAACTAAGATATCGAACACGATTGTGACGATTAAATTCTTCAGATACGCAATTGAGATGAACTAGGGAACCACCTGATCAGAGTGCAAAGCCAAGAAATCAGATCCGCAGTGATAAAAACCCTAGGGAATCACAGGAAACCTAGCTTGGATTCAACCAGAAAATGCTGTACAATTTGTAGACGCCACTCAAGCTTCGATCTAGAAATCAAATAGACAAAAGAATCCTAGATCCGACTGAAAGAAGAAACAGAAGAAGAAGAGATTGGGAGCGACAAACGACAGCTCATACAAAGACGGACTTGGGCGATTCATAAACCCTTTTTGTCTTTCCCAGTGCTGATTCGGATTGTTGTTGGATCCGATCCGACCTGTTCCTATTTTTTTCTAATTTTGTTTTCTTGTTAATTGATAATATGTATAAAAAGATTGGGTTAAGCCGGTGACTGAATATTGTCAGGTAAGATAGGCCCAATTTTAGCTGACGAGAGATGGACTAGGCCTACTCGTCCTCTAGCAACTTCTAAAGAAAAGGCCACATTCGATATCACAGCCCAGTAAAGAGACGCCATCCGTATACCTAATCAATCTGTTTAAAAGTAAAAAACTTTAATTATTTAATTTATTTTATTTTAATAATTCTTTTTATTAAAATTTGATAAGTTTATTAATTAATCAGTCAATTTTAATAAATAAATGAGTCTTATATCTTTAAATAAATCAGTTAATTCTTAACAATATTTTTTCTTAATTAAACTTAAAATATTTTAATAAATAAAGACAATATCTTTCAATTATATTATTCAACCTTTAATTGATTTTACGACGGTAGTTTTAATCTTTTTTATCTTATAGTGTGCTTTAACTTATTTTTATATTCCAAAATTTCTTTCCTCTAAATTTACATTTTATTTTTATTTTAAATTGCTTATAACTATAAGAGTTTGCTAAACTAAGCGTAAAAGACTTTAATTGACATTTAAGCGAAGGGATGATATGGACAATTAGGAAATGAAAAAATACTAAAATAGGATATAGTTCTCAAGTTGATGGAGACAATTAAATAATAATCATTGGCCTCTTCCATGATTGTATATAATAATACGGGATGAAATAGTAGAGTCACCAGTGAAAACGACAATAATTTTAGTTTAATACGCTAGATTAATGCTTTATTTGATTTGACGATGATGTTATTAATATTTTTAATTTTCATTTATGAAGAAATATCTTGCAAAGGAAAGGATCTAAGGGGGGGAAGTCAAAAGTCAAAGCTTTATGTGAAAGAAAAGATAATGATAATCACAACAGATAAGCCCTATTCTCACTCCAATCATCCGAAGTAGAGAAAGCAAAATGGTTACCTTACCCACTAATCTCTCATCAATAGATATTTTTATTTTCAAACATAAATAAATAACGTATAATATAACCATAACCCCCCACATATCCGGCCAGTAGATCCGGTCATCATCTGATGATATTCCACAATTGCCCCTCTTTACCTTTCAAAATATTCTCAGATACAAATACTATTTTTAATTATTGTTTAATTACATGAATTCGTAGAGGAACATAAAATACTCCAAAATTTGAACGGCAAGAGTCGTTCTCGTGGACGCCACCCAGCAATTGGTGCCTGGCGAATACAACCATCAAATGGTCCATATTCACACTAAAACATGTCTCCTGCTGCCAACATGTGCAGTGGGAATCCTAAAATTGACCCACATCGGAATTTCCAAAATTTTATATAAAAAACCTATTTTTAATTTTTATCTTGAAATATATGAATAATGCTTAATGAATGTGTGAATGAATTTTGTTGTAAGTGGAAAATATGGACAAGGGGTCGTTTAAGTAATTAAGCAATGTTCAAGGTTGTTATTATCAAATTCGGAAATCAAGGAGAAAATATAGCTTATCGTTTTTTTTCTTCCCTTTTTGGTTTAAGAAATTAAGAAAAGCAAGTTTGGATTAAGTTCTGAAAGCAATAAATAGTTAAATACGGCAAGTGTTAAGCCGTGAGCGGGAGTGACTGAGTGAGAGTGAGAGTGTACATCTGATTGTTGGGATTGCCTTTTCATCTTTTGACACTCTCCGTCAGAATTGACAATACACTACGTAATTAAATTTATATATATTGTTCAGTTTGGTAAGTGAAGCAAAGACAGTTTCTTCTTAGTTGGCGTCTTGTGGATTATGTTTGCTTTTGAAGGATGAGAAAGAAAAGAATATGGCTTCAAGTAATGAGGGCCAGTGCTAAGAGTTGGTAAGTGTAGAAACAAGATGGCTTTATGTGGTTCTTCTTCTGCGAACTTAGAGTAGAGAGTCGTTACAAACGTGAATTGCTTGGTATCTGAAGTTCTTTTTTGTTTTGTGTTGAGCATCGCTCTCCATGAAAAAGTTTCCATTTTGCGAGTGGTTTTATCCTTTTCTTTTTCATTATTGTGGGATTTTAGAAGTGATTTTCATGCTGTTTCTACCGTGAAATTTCTTGTTTTATTTTTGTTTCTGTTCTTTGGATTATTTGTGGTTTCAAACTAAAGGTTGTCGAATCAGCAACCCTTTACTGTTTTAGCCTTTTAAAGTTTTTCCTGGTTTTTGTGTGCTTAATTGACGTCCGTTTCCAAATTCATGGCCGCTACAAAGTCCCAAACTTTGGAAGCATTTCGCTCCCTTTCTTGCTCTGCTTCTCTGTGTCTCCGAACGAGCAGTCCCGTTTATAGTTATCCTTTTCAAGTGTGGAAAGCGGCAGCTTATGTCTTTATGTTCTCGAGGACACTGATTGAATTCGACAGAATTGTTTTTCGTCATCTTTTTCCTTGGAAAATACGGGAATTTTTACAGCTAATTTCAATTTCCTGCTTTGGAATAAAATTCCCATTTTCATTTGTGCAATAAGAGATAAAAGGGAGACATTTTGATTGATATTAGCCTTTCTTTTTTTTTTTCTGGTGAAATTATGAACCTTTTTACTTGGTGGTGAACCTCATTTCTTTTTTCATATATAAAAGATCTGCAAGTTGTTATCGAGGCTTAGATTCTGCAGTTTTGGCTTTACTTCTCTTTTAGATGAAACATGGAAACATTCTTGTGGTAGCTACTGTGTATATTGCATTGTAGTGATTATGCATATTATATGTTTCTGAAGTAGGTTTCTTTTTGTATTTATCTTAAAACCTTAAGGTCCTTCATTCTTCTTGACAGAGTATGTGTGTGCAAAATTATGTGACGAACTTGCCTTTCTTTTCTTTGTTCTGTAGATACTTAGTCCTACTATCGTTAATGCAAGATGGATTTTCCAGAGCCCATTAAGGTTGTTTTTAATAGAATCAAGAAATTGGAACCAGAGATGGCTAACAAGATTATTGGCTATCTTCTAATACAAGAATGCAGTGATCTGGAAATGATTAATTTAGCTATGAGTGCTGATGCTGTTATTCAAGAACTGATCTTGAAGGCTAAAGCTGAATTATGCATGGGACCAAAGGCACTATCGCCAACGATCCCACCGTCCATGAATTTACCTCCTGCTAGAGAAGTTCTTCCATTTGATACCTTTCCGCCAGTTGCATCCCGATCCTTTGGCTCCTTTCAGATGCCTACTCTCTCCTGGGAATCACAAGTTGCTGCAAAGGTTAATTTAGATATAACGCCACTGAGTTACCCTGATTCCATCACGGAACTCCATAAGCAAGCTTCTCTATCGATGTTAGAGGATCAGCTTGAGTCTGTCAGCTTGGACAACACAGTGTTCCCAGAACATTATTTTCATTCTGATGCTGCAATACATAACTTAGCGGGACAAACTGGTCGTAGATATCCATGCCTAAACGAATTCCCAGTTAAGACATGCCACTACTTCAACAAAGGTTACTGTAAGCATGGAAGTAATTGTAGGTATTTTCATGGTCAAATTTCAGAGAGCTTCCCCCTAAAGTTTGATGCAGTTAATGATGACCAAGTTTTATCCTCGGGATCATTAGAGAAGTTGGAGATGGAAATTAGAGAACTCTTGAAGTCAAAAAAGGGAAACCCTGTGTCAATTGCTTCTCTGCCAATGATTTACTATGAGAAATATGGAAAAGTTCTTCAAGGCGAAGGCTACCTTACTGAGAGTCAGAGACATGGCAGGGCTGGTTATAGTTTGACAAAGCTTCTTGCCAGACTGAAGAACAGTATTAGGCTGATTGACAGGTCAAAATGGAAACTTCCTTGTATTATACAATCGAAAATATTCTTTGAGTATTTACTCATGTACGTATTAAACTTGTTTTTGCAGACCTCATGGACAGCATGCTGTAATTTTGGCTGAAGATGCTCCTAAATACATTAATAATCTGGGTGATAGAAATGACCCTGGTCCAATTGTTAGTGGATCTCACCAGATATATCTTACATTTCCTGCAGAAAGCACTTTTACAGAAGATGATGTCTCCAACTACTTCAGGTAATTTTCATTTTTTTCAAGAAGCTCTTGCTAGTTTTTCTTGTTTCCAGATTTCAGTGTTTATCAGATCTATCCTGATTTTGGGCAATCTTTGCAGCACATTCGGGCCAGTTGAGGATGTGAGGATTCCCTGCCAACAGAAAAGGATGTTTGGTTTTGTAACATTTGAAAGTGCAGATACCGTCAAGGTGGTTTTGGCAAAGGGAAATCCTCATTTTGTCTGCGGTGCTCGGGTTCTTGTTAAACCTTACAGGGAAAAAACAAAACTGTTGGAAAGGTGAATTCTAATTCTCCATCCTTAATAAATTTGAAAATATGGAATGCTAGAATTTGTTGCAATGCCTTAAAACTTACTACTTTCGATTGCAACTTAGCAAACTCAAATAATTTTGCTGCCTACTGGTTGCATGCTTGCAGCTGTTATGTATAGTATTTATTGGTTACAAGAAAAGTTTGAGAATTTACTTCTTCATTTTCTGGGCGCAGGAAGTATCATGAGAGAATTGAACACCCGATGTATTACTCGCCTCACTATTTAGACTTGGACACTGAACTTCATCCAATGAGTATGTCTTACATAATATCTTGAAAACTCAGAGATTGAAACTAAATTGTTTAGATTGCAAAAGGAGCTTGAATGTCTGTATATAAACTGTTCAAAATCCTAATTACTCAAAAGTCTGTTGGATTCTCTTCTATACTCAAGGCATACCGTTTCGTTATTGACTGATTAAACCATTTATAACTTATCTCTTGATCGGTTAAGGTTGTTTATGTTGTCCAATGAATACTTTTATTTCTTATAGTGCCAAGAGCATACAAGACACCAGGACTGCTAAGTAAGCAGCTTCTTGAAGAGCAGGATCAGGCATTTGAACTTGAGAGAAGGCGGCTGGCAAAGCTACAGATGGTGCAGAAGCCAATGGCTGATCCATCCTATTTTGATTATTCGATGGATGGGTTAAAAATCTCAGAAGGTTACTAAATTGTCTTTTATTTATTTGTTAATTTTTACATGCAGACATACACACAATTCCAGCTAGTCTCAACATTGTACTTGAAAATAATTTCAATCTACCATCTGCAGAACGCTTTGGTTATATATTGAATGCTCTGAACACTGGTTCAGCGAACGATGACAAAACCAAAATTGTCGATAGTAATTACATTGATCAGGACAGGTAAGTCCAGCATCTAACGGATGGATCTTCTTTTAGTTAGTTTCTCTTCTTGCTATTGTTACTAGAGTAGGATCTTCCGTTATTACTGATTTCATAGCTATATTTAGTCATGGTCTTTTGTTGTAAGAGAAACAGTGTTTAATATCTGATTCCGAGAAATTGATTTCATTTTCTTTTTTTTAATGCAGCTGTCAAGGAATTAACCTACCAGAGAGCCCATTTGCATCAGCAATAGCTAGCAGCATTTCCACAGTCATATAGGTTCAGCAACAGATAGCACATATAGAGTTAGCGACACGAAGGCAATATCTTTAGTTTGATACTTTGACAGCTCCTTTTTTTCTTTAAGCCTGTTTGCCAAAGTTTACTGCAAGTACATACTTGTCAACCTAGAATGAAGCGCCAAGCAGAATACCGTATATAGAAGTAACTGTAAGACGGCTCTACAGTTTTGTAGTGTCAAAATCACAGAAGTGTGGCCAGAAGTCTTGATATTTATAATGAATGTAATTAAGTATTAACCCTGTGCTAGAACAAAAGAATTGAACACATGCAGCTGTTCAGAGAAGTTGCAAGTATGCTTGACATATCGAATAATAACACTTTGTAAATACACGAGTTATCTAATAGAAGGCTCTGCTGTGAAAAGTTGTGTTGCTTTTGTCTATTAGTTCCTGTTAATAATATCCACCGGATTATTAGTTACTAATATATGAATGTGATGTGCCATTTGATTAGTATATGTATCCTGTAAATCGCTTTGTTCTTGATGTTTGTAATAGATAACTAACAAAATCATCACATCTTCCCACATGGTGATGTTAATATGAGGGGAAACCGTGGCATTGAACTTACCACCTTCAACAGCTACACAGACAATGGACCACATACAGCAATTAAAAACACAGCAATCCCCTTTTCTGAAATATTCTCGTTTCTAAATTGTGCTGTTGTACTTGGGAGGAAGACATTGAAATTCCTGAAAATTCCTCACCAAGTCTCCATCAAAGCTCTTCCAGAAGAAAAAATACTGATAATATGGTTGCTTCAGGCCTATAAACTATCAAGGAAGTAGCGAAGCCAGGACTTCGATGTATACATAAATAAAAGGGACACACCAGCCAAAGGCAAGTTAGACAATAGTAGTTCTTCGCAAGTGGCATCCAGATAAGATAAAGGGTGTGTCAACTTGTGATATAGATTCCATAAAATATAGAAGAACATATCTATGATTAAAGTAGTCACGAAGGCCACAAGAAAAGTAACAAGACAGACCATCATGAATATGAAAAAGGCAAAAACATGCATTGTTTCAATCTTGTCCAGCTTGTAATCTCTTTCTGGTGGTCTACACAATTCCTGAATAATGACCACCAACAACTGGGTGGGTCCTCTTAATAATATCTCCTGAGCTGAAACGCAAGCAACAATTAGTGCCCGTAATTTCAGGGAGTATATTCTGAGCAGCAATAACTGAAAGAGACATGGCAACCAATCCACTATTTACCACACAGCAAAAGTATTCCTTCCAACATCTTGACAGTCTTAAAGAAGACATATATTTTATGATTAACCCTTTTTGGTTGGTCTAGCAAATGATTGAAACTCACAACCTGAAACCTTTAGTTGCAAGGGAACTGGAGAAAGTGAAATGACTTCCAGCCAATATTCCAAAGTCTTGTTCCTTCTTCTTTTTTTTTGGGTAAGATTGAAGTTTTGCTTTGGCTCTTCCTTCCCTCTTTCTTGGCATCCTAAACAGGAAAATAAAACTGCAGATATAGTCAACCTGCAAGGAAAAACTAGTGGAATATTTATTCCAGTAGCTTCCAACTCTATAGCAGCAAAGCTTAGCAGCATATCACAAACTGTTGTATTCCTCCAGGTTGAGGAAAATGGCGTCTTTGAGAAAAATAGAAACTAATTGCAAAAAATTAAACATCAGAATTTGCAGGAGTGCAAAAACGCAGTAATATTTGTCAAGTTTGAACAAGAAACAACTACGAATGACTAGGTCAAGAAAACCATGAACATGGCATACCCAGTTTCTGTTCTACGCAAAATATAGCAGCAGACTCAACATTTGTACAAAATTCAGTATGCAACCTAGTCGTGGATCTTGCCAAACAGGTGTTATATGACATTTATTCAGGGAATATCCAAGGTGTTCAAAACAAATCAGCGTTGGACCGATGAGATACATAGCTCATATCCATAGAGGTCAGTGAGAGGCTAAAACACTTCCAAATTTCCCACACAATATACAGCTAAGTAGTTGGCTTGGCATGAATGAGTCTTAGACAACAGACAATGAGAAAAAGTGTACACCTAAAAATATATTTATTGAACATAATACAGAAGTAATTGAGTGATGGATAAATTACTAATTCTCTTAAATTAATTAAAAATTGTATTTTTCTTAATTATTTTTGATTTGATAAATCCTTAACTATGATAGAATGATAATTAGAAAATAATTTTCAGTATCATTAAGATAATTAATTATTAGTGTTAAATAACTAATATGATTAAATTTAAATAAAGTAGATACTAGATTTATACTATATATCTATATGATTAAATAATTGAATTATAAAAGACTTACAAACAAAAAGATTAGTAATAAAAACCACTTTATATTCCTAATATTTAGGTGAATCAAAAATAAATTAAATAATTTTAATTTATATCTATTGTCAATATATTAAATAATTTTAGTCAATTTTATGATAATCTAATATTGATTGAACCTTTTAAACATTAAATTTTTTGTTTTATCGGTTCAACTTTCAATCCGGTTTTTAAAATATTAGTTTTCAAAATTCTAAATATATTTAAACCACGGGGTCGTCTAATTTTTTTGTGTATTTGGAAATTCGAAAAGGCAATAATAGCTAATATGGTGAACGTGTTTTTTATATGAAATTTGGATTTTGGATACTAATTATATATTAAAATATCTCCTTTTTATTTGGATAACATCTTTGCAATTAAGATCGTTAAATATCATTCAAGAAGACTACTATATATGTATATATATCAAACAAACACTTGGGGATTTTGTATGCAAGAGTGTAAATTGTTTTTTAATGACTATTTTTAAAGGTGAACAGGTGTTACTAGCCTTATTTTGTTGCAATTACTAGCTTCAGGTACTATATATTGTGTATAAATAAGTAGATTGAAAGGCATAGAGCTCAATGTCAATAATACTAAACCAAACGCATAGATATTAAGTATATATATAGTAGCATGAATGCAAATGAATATGATTGATGACTATTATTAATGTTTATAGCTTATTTTTCATTAAGTATTTGACGTAATACATGAACTTTCAAGAATGAATTTTTAAAAAGTCATCTTCAAAAATACGAAAATGCTCTATTTTTATTTGAATTTTTAAATTCTAAAATAAATATTAGAATGGGAATGAAATATTGGTTCTAGATATAAGAAGTACGTCGAACAGACCTTCCACGTAGGTAATCACTTTCATTATTTTGTAAAAATGGAAATAAGCAGCTTAATGTGATAAATGAGAGGTTAAGGTTTAAAACAATGATGTCGAGATAAAGTATAATTAATAAAGGGTATAAGGAGTTGTTAGTAATATATAACCTAAAGAAATGATAAGTTTGCTTAATCTATCTTAATATATCAAATGTGAATTTTGAAGGATAGATTAAATAAGCAAACAAGTGAATAACTATCATTTGTTAGTAATATATAACCTAAAGAAATGATAAGTTTGCTTAATCTATCTTAATATATCAAATGTGAGTTTTGAAGGATAGATTAATTAAATAAGCAAACAAGTGAATAACTATCATTTGTATAGTATTTGAGTAAAGACATACGCGCTAATAAAAGAAAAGTCATGAATTATGCTATTTGTGCATTACGAACCAATAAAGATAATATAAGTCATATTCTCGTCTTATATTAGGTCAGTCAGAACCTTTTAATATTAATTATAAAAAAAGACTTTTACACTCATATTCTAATTTCAAAGAATTGAGTCAGTGTAAAAGTTTGCATCGACATGTATTCATAAGATCCACTTACAGTATGGATACAAAGTGTTTATATAATAAAAATGATGATGCAACAAATATCCGACATAGAGGATTGATTCACTAATCAATAACTCATATATTTCTACTATATATACGACAATGTACTCTTCCTGTGCACAGGAATAACAGAAAACGTTCAGTGCATGAAATTTAACCTGGGTAAGGCTAATCGAGACTTTCAAGCTGTCTGAACTGTGCATCCAGATACTGCACAGGAAATTGGTTCTCATCTATAAGCCGTCCCCAAGGAATCAACCTGTTTCCACGATTCTCTTCAGTGTTCCTGCCATATTTGCGGTCAAATATCTCTGGCTGCCTGAAACAACTGATTTTGGTATCAGTCATCTTCCCACTTGTTCAACTGAAAAACGAATGAAAAACCAAATCAAAGAAGTGGGCATAGTGATCAACTTGAAAATTAAGCACCAAAAAAAAATTCTTTCCAATTGCAGAGAATGCAAAACTCACATTCAACAGCCAATCATCCTCTGAAAATTCACCATCTGCCTCCTCTTCTTCATCCTTCTCGCTCTCGTGGGGATTAATAGCGTTGCCATCCCTTGACTTGTGAGGAGATAAGACCACAAATCCATTATTTTTTCTTCCTCTACTTAGCCTATTATCACTACGCTATTCCAATTCCAGGTTGAAAGATAACTAGAGAATGGAAGTGAAGACTGGGATTCAGTGAGTAGACAGCGGCAGAGTCTGTGATGTCTGGTGTTACAGAGAAATTAAGATAGAATAGAGTGGCAAAAAGGTTACAGAGAAAACAAAATCTGAAATTGAAGTTAATAACATCAATATCCTGTAAATCTTTGTTTCGCATTGACAACTTTTCTGAACAAGTTGAAACGTTATTGTATGTGGAATAGGATGTGTATTCACCATAAGAAACAATATTTGGAGAAAACATTTTAAACCGTTTAAATTTGTCCGAGAACTTATAAAATTTTTAGGACAAAAATTTGGAAAAATCAATTGTAAGACGAACCAAATGGCCACAAGAAATATGTGGTTGGCAAGAGACCACGACGAAACCAAGTAGACGTAAGCTAAAGTATATCAGGAAGAACCAGAAATTATCATCATCAAAGCCTGCAATGGAAGTTGCAGGCTCTTCTTGTCCTTCATTGCTTAGATGTTCAACCAAATCTAAGCTTTTCTCTTCTAACGGACTCACCAGAGAGTTCTCCAAGTCAAGGATCCATCTTGGCATCACCAGGAGAAAAGGATGGACTTCCAGAATTGCAGCCATCAGTGATGTCTCTGGTGTAGCTATTCCAGTTCAAGCTGGAGTCACCTGGCAAGTTGTTGTGGGAGCTGTAGGTTGGTACTAAATTTATTATTATTAACTCCAAGGAAGTGATTTTGTTCTCCAACGTTGTTTCAATCATGTTCTTGTGCGTGCAGCCGGGGTCACACCTTTTGTGGTTGCTGGTATAGAGTTCAGCAAACGAATTGTAAGCATATAGTTGCTGCTGATTATCTATGAATAGCAAGATGCATAAGAGTACCATAAGTTGGATTTAATTTTCTGTCTTTTAAGTCTTGAGAATTACTTGAGTATCATTCCATGGACTGGAGTATTATTAAACTAGTAAATTATTAGTAGAATTTCTAGGGATGACTGTAGTTGCAGAAGCAATACTTTGGCTTCTTTACTGGGTACGGATCAATCACCTAGTTTGGTTTGTTTGAACTGAAGAAATATGTGTAAATCATCCATGGCATGCAGATAGCTCAGAGAAGATGTGATGAATGTGAAGGGTCAGGTCTTGTCCTTATGGACAATAACAACGAATACGTTCGATGCCCTCGGTGTGGTATGGTCTTATTCAACTGTGTTTGTTGTCTTGTGGATACACAGTACACGTTATGCGAACGATCTTATTCAACTTACATTAATTTCATTTCCGTGTCTTGGCAGGAGGATTTCTACCATGGCAGTCATGGAAGAGATTTTTCTCTGGTTAAAATCTTTGTTTATTGTATTTACTCCTTGGCTTGGATTACATGTAATCTTATACCCATTTCTCAACCTTATTAGATTGTTCAAGCTCTTACGAGAAGACATAAGATGTTGGAAAATTTCCTTACCACTCGATGGACATAGGAAGAAAATGAAAACCCGTAAGTATGAAGCTTGACATATTTGATACCAATCTTCCCTGAAGCCTGATGTCAGTACCTCAAATCAAACCTAATGTTGACTTCTAGCTGATATCGATTCCCTCATTTGGAGTCAATGACAAAATATATATGACATTAGACTTTGTAACTAGATTAAATAAATCATTTTTAAATTGACTTACCAATGTCTCTCCCAAAGTATAATTATGGCTTTTTACAATGTTTATCACCAACCTACCTCGTTTGTTGTCGTTGTATCGAATGTCAAGTCAACCAGCGCGATTTTAATAGGGAATAAAGCCACCCAAGTCTCCACCAATTCGTACATAATTTCTCCAACTTGCAACTTTCCTACCTAACGATTGAGTCATTTTTATATTTTTCCCAAAAAAAAAAAAACTCAAATCCCTCAGGAATACCTTAAACATGAATCACTATCCACAAAATGTTCTCAAGTAGGGTTCTTGTTACTCTATATCTAACCTGTTCTATAAGCATCACCAGGACACTTTGCACGGACTTATTCTCACAAAAGGAAGAAAGATGCCAAGTGTTTAAAACAAATGCAATACATTCTGTCCATTCATTCTTCAAATAACTCTGAAAACTCAAAAGTTATTGTAGAGATTTTATATTTTGGTACAGAGGTTTCATAACAAACTTCTCATTTATCTGTTTGAGAAAAAGTATCTTCTGCAGCATGTGTAAGTATTAGAGTAGTTATGAACTCTGTTTGAGGTGCTTTATCCGTCTCAGGACATCTATTTAATTTTTATAAATCTTATTTATTGGATAAATAAATGCTCAAAATACAAGATAGGTATAAATTGTCGTGATCGATGATACGTTGGCTCTCAAGTAAGCAATGACAAAATCTTCATGATTTTCTTTTAGTATTCTTGTATTTTACTCAACTCCTTTATTAAAGCACGTTTCATTGACTGCTTGAGTGGTCGTATTCCCTCTTCCTTGAACAGATTTTCGGTTTCAAGTAATAAAAAGTCTTGTATCTCGAAAAAAAAAAGAGTTATCTTTCTTCTAAAACCATTGACTCAAGACTTTTGAATCTGACATGGAGAGATGAAAAAGTTATACTGGTTCCTCACGTTCTTCTTGTCAAAATCCCTTTTCATGTCTTGTTTGATAGATTATGGGAGTATCCATTTTCTAGGAAAGTTGTCTTTTTCCATTTTCCGGTAAACAACTCCAACAGTGTTCATTTCCCAAGCTTTGATTTTTCTTTTGAATGATCTAAAGTTGTTCGTTATTGGGGACTTGAAATGTTTATGATTAGAAGATGACGATACAGCTATGAATGCTAAATTGAGGCCACAGAACAAGATAGGAATTGAAGATGTTCAAAGGCCTTAGCTTCTTAGCATTTTATCTGACCTATGATGATGTGATCTTTTCACCGAAATTCAGCAATTGAATGACGTGATGCCATTTTGGTCAACTTTGTTGAATTGAAAATGACCTCATGAATCGAATTTCAACTTCATTTTAAAATGTCAAGAGTCAATATTGCATGTAAATGATGTAATGCTTACCTCAAAGCAATTCATTTCTTATTTTTTGTTATTCATATACAATTAGGCTGAAGAGATTTTCTAGAAACGATCTTTATTGTTTTATTAACATACACATTCCTAATCTTTAAAATAAAATAAATTTCGAAAACACTAATTTAAAAACTTCAAAATTTAAAATGAGTGATAGGTCAATTTTTATAAATTAACAAGTTTTTATAAACTAAAATTAATTAATTAATTTTTATTTAACAATATCATTTTTAATTAAAATTTAAAATTTTCAATTCATATTTAAAATTTTTAATATTATTTAATTTTTAACTAATTTTATTACTATGTATATTTTAAATCTTAAATCTTTTATTGTACCGTTTAAATCAAGATGAAAATATGAAAATCGAGTTGGACATTAATTACAATGAAAAGGACACAAAAGCATTTATGTCCTCATTAGAAAGACTTTTAAATTCTTAATCCCCACAGAACCAAAAGTGGTCGAGATGGACTACCAAAGTCATATTTTCCTTACGAAAGTCAACTTTGGCTACTAGGAATTTAAACCAAAAAAGCTATATTTTGGACTTTGTTTCTCCCATTGCTTAGACTGAAGATAAGCACAATGGACTCTAGTCTATACATCTGTAGATAACTGAAATTCCCAGATGGGTTATCTCATTAACAGCACAAAGCAGTTTTTATATTAAACCGTTGGCAGACTTAACATGGGGGTATTACTATTAAGTTCATTGCATTACAAAACATAGGCACAGAGAGGAATGTGCCATTTATGGTGGAGAACTTACCATCCCATGTGAGAGTTGTTTTATGTTCTTTCACGACCCATTTGCTTAAAGTCTTAATTAGCGCTATTCATGATTGAAGTTAAGAGTCTATTACTTACAATGGCAGTAAGAATTGAAGAAAGAAACATGAAAGGGAGCAGTCACTGGGAGAAAAAGGATAAGAAAGACGGATTATTCACTCCCCTTTTCCTTTGTTTTTGGTATTATTTGGAGGTAATCATTCCCTAACTGACGGAAGAAAGGTGCGATATGGTTTGAAGAGAAGGTAAAAAAGTTGAAGTTAAGAACAGAAAGTAATGTAAAGCCAGTGGGTCCAATACCACACGTTGGGACACTATCCTTTTTACCCACAAACCTTAAGGTTTGATATTAAACAAAACAATACTGACTGTAGTTAAACAAGTGCATAAAACATTTATTCTGTAACTTTGGACTGTAGTTAAACAAGTGCATAAAACATGTATTCTGTAACTTTGACTGTAGTTAAACAAGTTCATAAAACATTTATTCAGTAGACCAAAGATCTTGTCGTTCTTGACTTTTGACAGCCATGAACTAGATATAATTAGCAGGATCCAATACCAACTGTACCATTGAATATCAGCGGAGAAATTTATTGAAAAAGTGGGTGTCGATGTTGTCTGCATTCGTCATGTTATTATCAATTACCATGGATGCAGATGCAGTTGACCGCAGCACATAAGTCCACTTCAAGAGTCTTTAATTAAATACTACAAACGAGGGCGCAAGATTGTCGAATGAGACAAACCCCGTGGCAGATATGTAAATACTGAGGAATTCAACAGGTTGATTTATTAAATAAGCCTATAAGATAAGACGTCGCTTATCGTTAGGTTGTCTCTGATATTTGAAGAAAACAAGATCAGAAAAGCAAGCCTAAAGAAAGTTCAAAATTTGAAGGTATGCCCTGGAAAATGATGTTGAGACAGATATGGGTCTGTATTGAATTCAAATTTTGTTGCTGCTAATTGTTGTTTGTTGTATTTAAAACTTTTTTGTATGGCAATCTTCTATCTATTTGCTAGGTTTGAGCTGCGGTTGCTAGGTAAAGGTATGATCTTTTTGAAGTTGGGATAGTGGGAAATCTTTAGAAATGAAAATTTTCTTGCTCTAGCAAGTAGAGGATTTGCTTACAGGTTCCGTCGTAGCTTTAGAGTTATTTGGTGGAAAGCCTGCACTTAGACGACAGATAACATATAGCAGGACATAAAGTTCGAATCTTTATGGGAATTCCAATCTTGGTATTGAAACTTCGTGTCGTGTAAAGAGGAGAGGAGTTGTTCTTAAATGAAGTGAACATGCATAATTCTTGATCTCTGAAGGTTATTATGTTTCAAACGTTTTCCGTCCCCCCTTTCCTTTCCTCTTACTGCATGCTCAATATGGTTCTTCATATCAAGTTTGCTGATACACCTTCAAATGCCATTTCGATCATTATAGAGAATGCAAGAATCTCAAAGTGAAACTTCAGTGACGCCATATGTTTTATTAAGATAGCCTACTGTTGACATTGGCCTGTGTGAACGTGTAACTCGTAATCAGGTCAGGAAAACTTGTTATTTGATTCACAAGTTTAAATACCGGCAAAAGGGGTGAGATTAGTTATGTGCTTTCAGCTGCTATTTGCAACTTTTACAATAGATATCACAAATTAGAACCTTCTTTATGTAAAAATGGATACATGCTTTTGCAAGGTACTTTCCTCCTTCTATCTCTAATTGTTGTTTGATATATACTGTTACTGTAATCTGATATATTCTACTCATCTGATATTCCTGCAGATTGGATCATTCAATATAATTCTAACTACAGAAGAAGACACTGTTTGTAATGTGGAAAAGATGATGCAGTTGCTATAACTCAAACTTGCTGGCATCCAGAAGAACAGTAGCTGGGGTTTGAGGGAATTGGTTTGTGAAACTTGATAAGTATTGCTGTGAGCCAATACAAGTGTTCTTCGATGCAAAAATCCGAGAGAAATACTGTTGGAAAAGAATCTTATGGGTTATTTGGTCAACCTGTGCAAGATCTCGAGTCCCATAGCCAGCCTTCCGTTCAGAATCTGGATCACTGTCCGTATTCTAATGATGGAGACCCCAGGGTGCAGTTTTCTGCCGAGATTTTTGAAGAGTACTGCAACCTTGAATCATCCTCTGAAACTGGTAATTACCCCGTTCAAAATTCCC
Source organism: Erythroxylum suave (assembly GCA_027563595.1). Lineage (NCBI taxonomy): Eukaryota > Viridiplantae > Streptophyta > Magnoliopsida > Malpighiales > Erythroxylaceae > Erythroxylum > Erythroxylum suave. The sequence goes on from JAOSBN010000179.1 coordinate 49,092,243, forward strand.
CATCCACTGCTAGTTTGTCGGCAGATAACAGTGCAGTTTCTCAGCCAAATTCACATTCATACCCATTAGATATGCATGATTCCCCAGAAAATACTAGCGATTCACAAGCCAGTGAATCTTATGTTGCTCACAAAGTAAAAGAACTTGAAATTGCTATGCTTGGGCCTGATTTGGACAATTTTGATGTTTTTGCAATGGCAACATCAGCTGAATCCGACCAAATTACCTCTGAGTCAGAAAAATGGGATTTTTTTATGGAGATGATGTCCAGAAAAGATTTGAAAGAAATGCTTTGCTTTTGTGCTCGAGCTATTGAGAATGGTGACATGTTCACAGTTGAATGGTTAATGACAGAGTTACGTAAGATGGTGTCTGTCTGTGGTGAACCAATCCAACGCTTGGGAGCTTACATGCTGGAAGGCCTGGTTGCAAAGTTAGCATCCTCAGGAAGTACCATCTACAAAGCTCTAAGATGCAAGGAGGCTGCCGGTGGTGATCTCCTTTCGTACATGCATCTACTGTATGAGGTCTGCCCATACTTCAAATTTGGATATATGTCAGCCAATGGAGCAATTGCTGAAGCAATGAAAGCTGAAAATAAAATCCACATAATTGATTTTCAAATTACACAAGGCACACAGTGGATCACCTTAATCCAAGCTCTTGCCGCTCGGCCTGGAGGACCCCCACATATCCGGATTACAGGCATCGATGACTCTGTATCTGCTTATGCTCGGGGAGGAGGGCTTGACATAGTTGGACAAAGACTGTCGAAACTTGCTGCATCATATATGGTACCCTTTGAGTTCCATGCTGCAAGGTCTTCTGCATCAGAAGTTCAACTCGAAAATCTTGTAGTTAAAGCTGGGGAAGCCATAGCTGTTAATTTTGCCCTGATGCTTCATCATGTACCAGATGAAAGCGTGGGCACTGAAAATCATAGGGACAGACTGCTGAGGTTGGTTAAGGGCTTATCACCCAAGGTGGTAACTCTTGTTGAACAAGAGTCCAATACCAATACTGCAGCATTCGTTCCCCGCTTTATTGAGACCATGAACCATTATCTACCTATCTTTGAATCCATAGATGTTACCCTACCAAGGGATCACAAGGAACGGATCAATGTTGAGCAGCATTGCCTGGCTCGGGAGGTCGTCAACATTATAGCATGTGAGGGTGCAGAGAGAGTTGAACGTCATGAACTTCTGGATAAGTGGAAGTCGAGGTTTATTATGGCTGGGTTTGCACATTATCCACTGAGTTCTTTCATAAATGCTACCATCAAAACTCTGCTAGAGAACTACTCAGAGAAGTATACTCTGGAAGAAAGAGATGGAGTTCTGTATCTTGGCTGGATGGGCCAGCCTCTGGTTGCTTCTTGTGCGTGGAGGTGACAAACTTACTGTTTTTCAATGCTTAGATCTCAACATAAAAGTAGGAATGTTTACCTGTTGTTTGTAGTTTAATGTCATAACAGCGTCGCGACAAGACATTGTGTACCCTTTACAATCTTTTGCAGCATACAATGTTGTGTTGTTCCACATTCACTTTTTTTTTTGTATTCTTTGAATGTGCACTAGGTAAATCTCCAGATTGATGCAATAATCTATAAATTATGCTAATCAGGTATTTCGCACTAAGTATGTCAGTACGATAGAGAGAATTTGAACACAAGACTTTTAAGTCTTCTATTTTTTTCACTCTACTAACTTGACCACTCTTTAAAGACCTATGTCTTTACACCTTACCTGCTTTTGCTTGTAATAAGAACAAGAACTATAAAATGTGTAAACTACTGTTTGAAAGATTTACTCGTTAGTCATTAACAAGTTTAGGAACCTAGCTGGTATATGAATTCCAATCAATTACTACTCGTGGGTGGCTAGTAAAGTTTAGCTGAATTTAATATGGTTTAATCTTGATCACGTTAAAAGGTTTCCATGCCATGGTTATGTTTAACAAGATAAATATCACATAAATTCAGCTTGCACTTTCAGGAGAAAACTATTACAAAGCAGGGTAGTACAGCACATGGATTTTTTACGGTTATAATTTTTGAGTCAATATGTTCACTTCCAATTGAATCACGCGCCCCTTCTTCCTTGTTAACGACAGGGCCAGCAATTACCCTGCACAGAATTACTGCTCTTTCCCTTTTGTCATCGCTCACTTGTGGAAAGGTAATGATGCTATCACTCAATTCCTCACTATTTGTACTAAGCCGAATACCGTTTCGCCTGACATCATCAGTCTGGAAATCTGATTGAATTAATCTGCAGACTCTGCAAATAGGGTCTCTGCATAGCTGAGGAACTCTTATTGACTTTTCATAGCAACAGGACATTGTGGTGCCAAAAAAAAGCAGTAGCTCATTTCCATCCACCGTGCTTCTTGGATGTGTCTTGCATTGCTCGTATGCGTTCTCCTTTACCATTTCCCTATAGCTTTCAAATCTTTCAAGAGCTTCAATTGAGCTCTTCACCCTGAGGACCCTTTTGATCTTCTTGGATGGCTCTGATGGATTTATTGACGCTCTTCTGAAGATCATCTCAGTGATAATTCTTGCAGGGTCTCCCATCCTCAACTCTGTTTAGGTACAAGAAGAATCCAAATTTTCAGAAAAGAGGGCATGATACTAGTAATGAGGTATTTGTCACTTTGCCGGATAAGCCCAGATTAAACTACTAATGGACCATCAACTTATAACATGAAGATTGTTTAGCTCTTCACACTGTTGTCATTGCCGCAGTTATGGAATTTTCCTGCAGGACCTCATTAATCTGTACCTAGTGGACGATGTTGGTGTGGAAACGAATATTAGAACATCTCTAACTGAATACGATTTGCAACTTACCACAAAAGTGTGTGCGTGAATTACGACGACGGATAATAACTTCACGATATGAGTTCCTAATTTGATGATTGCGCTTGCTGTTTAAGCTTTCCTTATTAGGCGTGCCGCTCCGTCTGAGGCTGCATTTACATAGTTCTCGCCGGTTGACCACATCACTTAGCCTAGAGCCACAGCTAACGCTCTCCTTCAAGGACAACCACAAAGCCAGCATTTCTGCCCTCTCTCTTTCTCTCCCTAGTTTCCACGCCGCTCTAATGGTAAATATTTATATACTGTGGAAGGATTAGCTTTGAAAAGTTAGTTCAGTGGAGAGTTTGGCCATAACGTGGCTGCATGCTTTCCAGCTACTGAAGCAAAGACAAAAATGGTGAATTTAAGGCATTTTGTATGCTACGTACAATGCCCCTGCCAAAAGATCACCAAAATTATTATGACACCACAATGGAAACAAATAATATAAATAGAAAGTGAACAAAATTAGGGAAACGTCGTTTGGATTTATCTCAGAAAAGAAAGAGGGAATGGACGCGACTTACATGGTCCAACTCCAAACTAAGAGCCTTCTTTGTTTGCTTCCGATCTGCCTGCCTGCCTGCCTGCCTGCTGACCTCACTGTGACAAGTAGCTGTAAAATTGGGACAATGAGTATGGTTTTGTATTTATCCAAAAAAAGAAAATACAAGTTCAGATGGCCAGGTCCAGTGAAGAAACTTCCACATATAGACGGGCCTCACCTACGACACAATTTGACATCACTCGGATATAAAGCATAAAAGTCGTCGAAAAATACATGAGCACTCCGAAATAACTCAAATATATTCTCACAGTAAGGTATGCACTTCAAGCGCTGTGTACATCAATCTTTCTATTGGGAATAAATACCTGTCACTTTCATATTTGTACAAAGCGTCATGTTGAGCAAAGTTGATTGAAAAAGAACACACTATTTGGAAATGGTAGAATTTACATCCAGGAAACTAATACAAAGATCAGCGCTCGGAGTAGTAAGCAGGAGCAATTGAACAAGTCATATCCTAGAATTCAGATTCTAGCATTTTGGTGTGAAGAGGCTCTGCAACTTTATAAAAAGGAAAACGGGAACTCGATAGGAATTTATTTCCTTTGCAACCATGTCAAACAACTTCATGGACCAGTTAGTAATCTTCCAATGGTCTGTGGATACTGATATGTCGAATGGTTTAGAGGTGGAATTGTAACACTACGGCCATCATTTGCGATTTGTTTAGATCCATAGCGATCCATCCCACCGTTTAAAACAGTGTGGTAACTTGTAATCGGATTTACTTGAGCAATTCTGAGACTGGAACCACTTGTTTGCACTTGGATTTCTGCAAGTTCACAATGCAAAGCTTGTTGCTGATCTCTGGATCTATTTTCAGCAGCTGAACTGATCCCAACACCAAGATCAAGGCTAATTGTGTCGTTTTCACCTGATCTCATCCTTTGCGATCCATTCAATGTGGCAGAGCCAGCTGCGTCGTGACTACTGGTCCTTGCTGTAGGCACATCATGATTGTGTTTTCCTTCATAGGTGGTTATAACTGCTTTTGGATCATGAGATGCCCTCTCCACGTGTTTCCTAACTGGGCATCCAGCATTGGTGCACTTGTAATAACTCCTGTACAAGGAGAAGATGTGAGTTGAAGCAAAAAGAATGAGTAGATGTAAGATGCAACCTTTATCCTCGCAAGGAAAATTGAAGAACATAAAGATGTTAAAAGACAGCCAACCAAATCAAATTGCCAGACAAAGAATGAAAACATTCCAACTATTTATAACTAATCATTTCCTGACTTAACAAGGCAAGTATTCCCATCTTTTTGCTTTGTTATAAAGGAAGCAGAATGACATAAATGCTGCTCCTAAACAATCAAACAGCAAATGACACCACCACCATCAACATTAGCAGCAACAATTTTATACATGTATTCACTTAAACAATGCATTGTTAATCGTCTCACATCACATCATTAAAATTGGGAGGTGGAAATGATGTAGTGAAGAAAAAAGGCCCGAGAACCAAGGGACAAATTGATTCCAACCCACAAAACAGAAGGTTAATCATTTGAGATAAATTTCAGATAGCTCTGAATTTACAGGCTCCCTAAAAACTCTTTCTGCAACATGTCAGGATGCCAGGAAGATATATAACAAAATAAGGTATCTGAACAAAATAGTTGTTGACAGTCCAATCAAGTCTCCAGTGCTTGTAATTTGTTCAAGTATAATCCATAAGATTGGGACAACCTGACATAATTTTTAATCATGATTCCAACACAGCATTAGATCCAAAGAAAAGATATATATGTACATGAGAATAATATCAACTGAGACTAGTTATTACACTGCAGAAAAATGTGTAATGGCCAGTACGATATCCAGACTCAAGATAAACGAACATCCCCCGTATCAAATGCATGAATCATGGTATCATGTCATTCTATCAATTTACAGAATTTTTTTTTTTTTTGGGTTCAGAAGATGTCAAAGTTGACAATGACATGTTCATTAGTAAGAGGATTAATAAGTATTCGACTCAAATCAACAAATCAAAAACATACCTTGGATTAGGATTGCCTCTCACCACTTTCTGCCCATATTTGCGCCACCTGTACCCATCATCCAGTATATCTACCTCACTCAGAGTCTGAACTACAACGCGTGGTTCCCTTATAGGCTTAACTATTGGTGTAACATCAAAAACCCCAGTATCCATCTTCCTGCTCAGGCATATGACTTTACATTGTTTAGGACATCATTTGTTAAACAGTATTGAGCAATAATTTAAGACTGCATTGAATTAATTAAGACCTTCTTTTCGCAAAGGGATCATCATCATCCCCAGCACCTTCTGTGTTATCATCATTGGCCGTAATAGGAGGAGACAGTTCAGGATTTCCATTTTGCTCAACGTATTGAGATGGTTGACCACATAAACCCAATGATTTGTCTGCAGAGGAACAACAGAACAGAATGAAGCATGCCCAATTAATGGGTAATAAGAACAATGATGACTGACAAAGAGAAACCTAATGAGTTTCCACTTTACCATCTCGTCCTGGTGAAGGTGAAATCTTGTCAGATTTTTCTTCTTGTATAGACAGAACAGAACTAGAGGTATATCGACGACTGGGTTGAGGTTTTGGATGATCATGTGTCCCCTTGTAGATAATCTCTGTTATTTGTCCATCATGTGAACGTTCGAATAGCTTTTTCACCTCACAGTTAGGATGCGTACATTTATAGTAGCTCCGTGGAAATTCACTTCCTTTCACATGCTTCTGTCCGTACTTTCGCCAGTTGTACCCATCATCAGACAGCATGGGAGCCCCACCTCCTCCTTTATGATCAGGTTGAGGTGCCAGAAGACCACTATTAGTGAGCCCATTCTGGTTTAGTTCATCATGATCAACTTCAACAGGTGAACTAGTCCCGGTATTAACCATATGCACAGGTGCCAATAGACTTAATTCACTTGAAGAGACCGCCATCTCACTTTTATGCATGGAAGATGATGACACAAATGATCTAGACTGGCCTTGGTTTTGGGCTTGAACAGATTGTTCACTTCTGCAGGCAATCACATCTGCAGGAACCTTGAAGTCAATGAAAAATGTCAGGCAAGTAAAAATTTCTAACCAACAACTCATTCTTGCAGGCAAATAAATATGGAAAAGCAAAAGATAGCTACTAAATTATGCAAATTAACAGTATAAGCTACTATATCCCAAAATCAAGAAGGATTTGCATCATGATATATCCTGATTATAATTTGTTACTTATAATTTTTAATCAGATTGACATGCTCATAAGTGATCAGTTGCATCACAAATTACCATGATTGAAGTAGCATGGGGTCTAAACTCAAAGCAGCAAGAATTTCCTTCTCCAATGGCAGTACAGGAAACTGTAGTTGCAGAATAAGAATTTGAGACAAGAGGGCCATGTGCCGTTTGAGGTTTAGCAAAGGAGCCAGTAGTAGGGGAAGGCTCTGCCTGCAAAACCAATAAATTGTAAGAACCTGTTCATTTAGAAATTCTCTTTGTTAAGCCACTCTAACTGAATGCCATGCCCATTTCTTCTAATACTGACAGATGACTGATCTCTAAACAAAAGTATTAACAGAGAAAATGAAATGGGGAAAATACTAAGGTCCACATCAATGACCCAACTAATAAATGCAATAGCATTCACACTACTGTTTCCACACTTCTCGCAATAAATCATCTGCAATTCTTATAAAAAAAAAATCCTTCCTTATCAGGATCAATAAATAGACAGAGAAAACTGCACTTAACAAAATGATGTAGGCTAAATGATTATTTCAAGATCACATGTGCCACTACTATATACAAAGTGCAAATGAGGAATAATTAGTGATGCTATCTTTATGTATCAACAATGACTCAACTAATACAGCATTTAACCATATGATGTAAGCAAATGATTCTTTCAAGATCATATGTGCCACTACTAATAAAGAAAGCTCGCAGAAGGAATAATTAGTTATGCTATATTTACATAACATGTCTTTTAGCCCAAGAAGATACTATATGTAGACTTGATGGAGCGAAGTCCAAAATCAAAGGCATATGCTTGGGCATGTCGCTTTTTTGTTTAATTGCATTCAGTGCTAGATAGGGTCATAAGCTCACTAAATCATATATGCATCCACGTATCTTCTCACCAAAGAAAATATTAGGTATACGTTGCCTTGACCCACCCAATGTCTTAGCTCCTTGGATTCATGCTTCACATAACAACTATCAATCTTCCAGTTCATGCATTTATTCCGTATTCTACATAGTTAAATGGGAAAAATCTTCATCTGCCTCCTCTCTCTCTCCTTCTTTTTTTCTTTTTCCTTCTTACTTCTACAGGAACATCCAACAATACATTGCAGGTGTAGACAGACCAAAAGCACGAGAAAAAGTGTAAGATTCATTTTGTGAAAAAACAACACTGGCATTTGGGGAAAAAAAAAAGCAAAAAGTTTATACAAATAGTATAAAGCAATATTCTCCAAACAACTTCCAATAGAACAATCCACGTGTTCAAAGTGCAAATGCAGAGGTTACATCACCAAGCATCAGAATCAAACTTCAGGTTCCAACATGAGCACTAAAAACAGATAAGTTCTAGTCTCAAAAACCCCAAAACAAGACAAATATAGTAACTGAAAACTTCAACTTTTGAGTATATAAGGCCAAACAAAGAGCATCTTCCTCTAAATTTTTTATTTTTAACACAGAAATGCAAATTCCACCATCAACCCATCCAAGTCCTCATAAATTCTCCACTTAACAGATTGTCCTACTTCACAAGAACCTATAAACAAAACCGTTCCTTTAAACAACATCAAACAAAAAGAAAAGAAACGTCAAAAAGGTAAAAACTTCGATTCTTCCACTGGTAGATGTTTCACTAATTATAATTGTCCAAATCAACAAATGTGTTTCACAACAGAAAGCAGTAAATTAGCACTTCTCTCACTTTCCTCATCATCCAAACAGATCTTACGCTTCCAAAAAGGTAACCACGGACTTCAAGTTCCACTAACTGATGTACCAAACCAAGAACCACGCTAAAAGTACGGAAAAGACAAGCCCATTTCTCAACATTTTCGCTTTCCTCCACTTTTTCATCAACAAAACACAAACTAACAAAAAAAGCGAAATTTTATTCAAACAACCGCTAACCTTAACGTTAGAGAGCAAAACCGGAGACTCGAGAAACGAAGTGGGACTAAGGCCAGGAGGAATCGTGATGCACGGCGACCGTGAGATCGGAAGCTTGGCCGGTGACATCAGCTTGTACCTGGCGCCACTAGCAACACCACCGGCATCTGAGTCCTGCCTCCCCTGCGGATCGCCTCCGTGCCGGAGCTGAAGGCCGGAGTCATAGCAGTTGTCCATTAGGAGGGAGGGAGAGAGAGGAAAGGAGAGTAGTGTGAGTGAGTGGAGAGTCAAAAGCGAGGAGGAGAGTACATGTCTAAAAAGGGCGAGATGAGGGGCATTTTCTGTAATTTACATTTCCTTTTGTTTTTTTTTCTTATTATTATTGTATTGCTTAAAACTTTGATACTTCAATATTTGATGGCAAACACAACATTTTGACTAAAATTTGAGTTAAATCCTAATATTGCAGTACTTTCAAAATAAACCCTAATATTTGTAAAATATTCAAAATAAACTCTAACGTTTAGGAAACATTCAAAATATCTTCTGTCTGTGAATAATTCCGTCTAGTTATTTGTTGTTTTGAACATTTTCTAAACATCATAATTCGTATCAAATGATTTGCAAACTTAAGATTCATTTTAAGCGTTCCAAAATGTTATGATCTAATTCAAATTTTAATATAAACATTAGGAGCTCAATTGCTCTTTTAGTTATATTTGATCTATACAAGCAAAGAAAGACTTAGTCTTTTGTGTATAATAACGAAAATCTGTTTAATTAATTGCATTTTTTTCATATGTTTGGATGTTGAGTAAATATGAAAAATAAAAAGGAAAATGGAATGTTAAGGAAAGAAAATCTAAGATAGGACCAAAAGGTTCATATTATCTAGTTTAAGTAAATATCAATCTGACCCATTTTAGTGCTTGAGACTTGATTCCTGAAAAGAAAGAAGATCAATTAACACACAAAAAAAGAAGGCATTAACACTTGTTTGATAACGTTTATCGTTCACTTCTATATTTATATTTTTTATAAATTAAAAAAAAACAAAATCCTGTTTAATTGTTGATGCCTAGTAATTACGTATTAAACAAAACTTAAAGATAAATTACTTTTTTATAAATAAAGTTTATTTTAATCTCTTATATAATATTTATTGATAAATTATTAGTAAAATGTTATTGACATAAATAATTTAATATAATAATGTTTATTATTAAACATTATTTAAAATTTACATATTTTAAAGATATTTTAATTATATGTATTAAAAACTATCAAATTAAGTTTATTTTAGATTAATTATAAAATTGAATTAAATTATTCATAATTCTAAAATTGAAATAATTAAATAATATATTTAGTTTAATAGTAAATAATATTATCGGAAAAAAGAAATAGAAAACAAAAACTACTTTTAATGTTTTGCTAAGTTGTGAAAATCAGAATATCAATTTCTTATTTATGAAATCGTATATAAATATAACGGGGTTGAGTAATTTTACCAACAAAAAGAAAATATCATGAAAAGGTGTATAAATGTAATGGGGTTGAGTAAAGTGTTTGTGAAGTGGGGAAGGAATTGAGTAAAGCGTTTGTTCCAATCAAAATCAAAATGATAAGAGGTTGGGTTTGGTTCATAACTCAAATGACTTGCTACAATGAATTTAGATGCATCTCAATTGACCTTCTATCAAACATCAAAAAGCGTGAGTCACGTAGCCCTTCATGTTATTTCCTTCTATGTATCTCTCACCGCCAAAAACGTGGATTCTATGCGACATCTCGAAAATGATATTAACTTCATTTAAATAATCTGGAGAAGATCATTGTCGTTTTACCAGAATTGTGATACGCCATTATTGATTCATTATATCACTAATCTAATGAGGAAAGCAAGTAATTAGTAAGTTGGTGAAAACAAATTATGAATCCATCCAAGACTAATGGCAATGGGAAACGCATTATGAGATTATTTCATGGGAATATTGAGAACTAAGCTAGGTGAGTGAGTAATACCAATTATTGATGTAAATCATTGAAGTGATTGAATTGGAAATTCTACCAGTTTACCTGAAACCTTGATATGGAAACTTTGTTGAAAGGATTAGACTACACCTCTCCTCGACATTGCCGCCTTGGGGCAATCAATAGGTGAACAGCTCTAATCACTTTAATCCAGGGTGTTGAAATTGCAACTTCAAGGCGGCAAATCCCTTTCCAGTGGCTTAAGCCTCGAGTTCCAACGTGCTTGCCATGACCCACAAGAACAAACAAACACTTGCCTTCTTTAAGGAATCTTTATAAGATTTTCCAAAATAAAAATATCGTAATAGTACAAGTACAACCCCAGCAGGCTCAGGCCAGGGGTTTAATTCCTGTGTCCTCTCTCGCCTAGGATCTTGTTTCCCTTTGTACGTGAATATTTATCATTGTCAATAATGTCTTCCTGCCATTTGTACTTTCCTGAGACAAAAAGTACCGTTTTCCTGCCATTAAACAGATCCGAAATTATTGTCAAGAACAAGCAAATCATAAAGTAGGAAACAAAGATATAAAACGTTCTGATTACTACTACTAGGCATAGTTGTCAATCCAGGTAGCCTTGAGAAATATCCTGACACGTGAATGAATAGAAGCTTGTCACTTGAAGCCAATCACAAAAAGATTCCCAACAAGAGGGCAAGTAATGATAATTGATGGGGGGCCTGAAGACGGTTGCTTGTCTTTGTGTATTCATACTAGCCAACAAAAAGCTGTAAAGGAGCCATTCATTACACTAATTAACTTCCCGAACTTAGTTCAATACGTTCATCTCAAATAACGCAGATTGGATCAGCCTATCCTATGCCTCGCACAAATACATTCAAAGAAGCGTGGGTGGGATAAGAACAAACAAAGAGTCCAAGGCAGGGCGACAAATAGAAGCAAATCCCATGAACAGGCAGGACAAAACTGACCCAAAACATAAAATGATGAGAGAAAAATAAGGGCAAAGCAGAAAGACTAAATGGTAATTTGGATGCACGGATGAAAAGATAAAATGGGGTGATCAGGCCAGGCCATCTTCAAGGGCATGATGAAAATAAGGAAAATAGAAAACTTCAAAAGGGATGCGTGAAAAATTCGTATGGACCCGAACGGGATTGCATAGCACTGCGCTTGCTCGTACCTTAAAAAGCATTTCAAAATAAGCAGAATGACTGCTTAAGATAATGCATAGAAATGTGATGCTCGGTTTTATTTTCATGTAGATGGACTTTCCATAGCTCCTCTACATCAAGAAGCAACATCTCCACTGACATTTAAGTCGCGAATAATTAGTAATTGCGGATCACTTTCTGCTTTTTGTTTGATAATCATCATGATACTAATAAACATTCAAAGGGAGTAAATCCTATCAACAAAATTGAGTTGATGGACTACATCTGCAGTGGCTGAAGATGCAAAGCATGCTTCTTCATCAAGCATCATTGCAAATGGTGGCGAAAGCTCGTACTTCCAAATGTATGTGTTATCATGAAAAGCACCTTAAACTACATAGGATAATAAGGTTGATGGTGTTGAGGTGGATAACTATATCCACCATAAGCAGCAGGCCTCTCATAATAAACAGATGGTGTATGTGATTCTGAAGAATACTGATAGGTTGCAGTCGGGCCAGAGTTCCCAGTAAAGCACACTGCAGATCCCACTAAACCATAAGGTTGAGCTGATGAACCCACGTAAGGGGCTACAGGAATTGAGGAACCCACTACCCCATATGAACCAGCTGTTGGTAACATCGGCGCTGGTTGTAAATGAGAATGTTGATATGGAGATATCGAACTTGACCCGCGACCAATAAATGGCCCAGCTGCAGGACTGGGAGTTGCAACTATTCGAGGACGCTTATTCCCACTCTGCTGTAGCTGCTTCTTTGGCTGCTGTTTTCCTTTCTGCTTCTTTATCTGCTTGGGTTTCCCAGCCTGCAGCTGCTGCTGAGTTCTGCTGTCAGCAGATGTTGCAAGTTGCTTGCTAGTAGCATTTGCATTTTCTTTCTGATTCTCCAATATTCCAATTCTTTTCTTAAGCTCTGAAGTTGGAAACTCAGACTCAAGATTGTGATCCTCAACGAGTTTAAGTACGGATTTCAAGGAATTAACTTCTCTGGATCTGACTTCATTCTGCAATAGAACTTATTCAGGTGCAGAGAGAGTGAACTACTTAAATGAATGCTGAGCTAATAATCAAAAGGATGGAAGATTACCTGGTACTTAATAGAGGCATTTTTGTCCTTGCAAACTTTTTTTGTGAAAATCTTGCAGTCCTTCAGATGAGCATTCAAAAGTGGAACCGGCTGGAACTTGTCAGTCAGCCCAAATTCAAAAATGAATTTCACAGCCAGAAGTTGTTTGCTAGTGTCTATAAGTTTACTAATGATATCTGAAGAGCAGAGAACAATGACATAGGTATCCATCAGACTCAATTAGTGGGGAGCAATGAAGGACAATAAAATGCATTTTTGATCAGTACATAAATCAGGTATTTATATTCCTGATCAGCAGCTGACGTTGTTGACATGACTCTACTCTTGGCATGTGCAATCATCAAGAGTTGGTGAGTCAGAGTCCAGACCAAGGCATTCACAACTTTTAATAGTCCATTCACAGCTTAATCTTTTTTGTTATTATCCTAAACTTATCAGTCAGCCCAAATTCAAAAATGAATTTCACCGCCAGAAGTTGTTTGCTAGTATCTATAAGTTTACTAATGATATCTGAAGAGCAGAGAACAATGACATAGGTATCCATCAGACTCAATTAGTGGGGAGCAATTAAGGACAATAAAATGCATTTTCGATCGATACATAAATCAGGTATTTATATTCCTGATCAGCAGCTGACGTTGTTGAGATGACTCTACTCTTGGCATGTGCAATCATCAAGAGTTGTTAAGTCAGAGTCCAGACCAAGGCATCCACAACGTTTAATAGTCCATTCACAGCTTACTCTTTTTTGTTATTATCCTAAACTTATTTGCTAGTTAAGCAATATCAAAGCAATTTTCTATGACATAAAAAATCATGTCAGTAGGTTTCCTGTGATCAACGCATCATAATTCATGTTTTCTTTTTCCAAGAGAGTTCCCCACTAAATATTCCAAACCAAAATCTAATGGAAACTTAGCAATTACATCCTCAATCATAGATGGAGAGAATTTCTTTGCATCATCACTACAAACACCGACTGATCAGAGCATTCTCGTCCATTGTCATTCAATAAGCAACATGTGGCAGTAGAATTATTGAAGATGGTTCTGATTTGAAAGTAATTAAGCTGTTCATGCTAGTAGTTTTGTCACCCATATTGACACAATACAGAAGATTTTAGTAATTGAGCAATGGTTTGACCTATATCCACTAGAACAAACTCTCCATTATGGAATAAATCTGCTATTGCATATCACCTCTGAGAACAAAGTTTGTTCTTCCATTTTTTTTTCTGGTCTTAAGCATCATCAATTTCCACTGAATTAAAATTCAGGCATCTTCTCTATTGTTACTCGCTAAAACTTTTGAGTCCCAAGATGAAAAGAAAATTTTTAATTGGAATCATCTACTACTGTATAAATCCATCTCCTTCTAGGACTACAAATGATATCATACACATAACATGCGTTTAGTTCCAGATGTTTAAGCCCGTGTATGAGAAACATCAAATTTTAAAAGCATTACGTACGAACAAACGAACAAGAAGCACATACAAGGACATCCTACACAACGTAGTATGATTAACCAAGTACCAAATTTTGAGATCAACCAGAAATGACAAACTCAACAGCACAAACACGCCATTTGTGTCCATTCACGCTCCATGAACACTACGCAGAAACATGAACATAAATAAAAAATGAAACAAATTCAAGCAAGCATATGCAGCAGCATAAAAAAAAAGTCTTACCAGCAACTTTGTCTCCCATGCCAAAAGCTCTACACAAAGGTGGAGCTTGCTTAAATCTAGCAACAACAACCAAATAATCCACTAGCTCACTCACATCAAACACACTCTGCAGACCATATCCCATCAACAAATACAAGAAACATAGTGCTTCTAGAGGAGCCTCCCAATTCAATGTTACTTTATTTTTCCATTCCAGGGCCAAAGTTTTAGCTCTCTCCCTCACCTCATCGCTCAAATTAGGGTTAATCAACATCAAAGCCTCTAACAAATCCGAGCAACCCTTCCTCAATCTATTCAAATCCTGTTCTTCAGCCCCTTTCAAATGCAATTTTGCCGGGTAAAACCCATCCATAGCATCCAAAACCATAGTTCCTAGGTCAGGAGCGACCCGCATTGCACTAAATAACTCAGCTCTAATCTTACGCCGTTCTTTGCCATGCACAATCAGATACTGCCTTAAACCTTTCCCATTCATCTTTTGACAAAAAGCTACCAACTCCGGTCTCGCCACCACAGCAATGTCGAGCCCCTCTTTACTCGAAGAAGGGTCACCGGAACGGGTCACCTCGGAGTCAACCCGACCATCGCTCGGATTATCACTGGTCATCGATTGGACCCCAGAAGAAACGATTTTTAACTCATTCCCAGCCGAACATAACTTGTCCATGACGGAAACAGAGTCGAGACGGTGGCAGCTCGGAGGGTGGTCGTTGTTCTGGGTCTCCAGCGACGACTCAAACGACTGGAGGAGGAATTGGAAGCGGAGATTGAGGTGGGTCTGGAGAGATGTGAAGTGAGAGTCGAGGTCGGACCATGAGAGAGAGAAAGAGGAAGAGAGAAGGGAGGAATGGGCTTGTAGTTCATCGTACGCTCTTTTGAGGTTCTTCTTCTTTGTGTCGATTTGCTTCAGGGCTAATTCTATTGTTCTCAGCGACGGGGGACGCTGTGGAATCGCCGGTGGCTGATCCGCCATGATTAAGGATCTGTTTTTGGGTAGCGGTACCCTCTACAGCAATCGTCAGCACTGGCGACAAAGGGGCTGTGTGTTTAAACGACACGTCATTCCTCTCCCAGGAAAACAAAACGGGTAATTGGGTTCATCTTCCAAGTCTAATTGTTGTTGGTGATTGGAATTAAGGCCAACCCAACAAGGAAGTCTCTCAGAGTCCAAAGTCCAAAACAGTTTCTATCTACTAGACCCATGGACCATTGCATCTCTTGAAATTTCCTGTATCCTTTTGTATTCGTAGTCTATGTATTGTTAAAGCTGCAACAGCTTTTAATTTTTTATAAGTTTTGTAAATGAGGATTATAATTAAACATATACACAACAATGTGTATATTATTGGAAAAATTAGATCCCGTCTCAATTTTTCAACTAAGAATCGTAACTCATTTTCTTAAAGTTTTGAGTTGAGATATTGGTCGGGTCGGTCATTTTAGGCCCAGGCCCACCTCTAGAACCACTCTTGATGGTAATCAGCGGTGCCTGAATTCGC
>JAOSBN010000179.1:49108342-49122722 GCA_027563595.1 Erythroxylum suave
CAGGTGCGTCCATCGCCGCAGCTGACTGACCCATGGATCACAGCGGCATCGCCCAGCCCCAACCAAACCCGACTGAACCAGATATAATAATTTAGTTATATATAAACTCTCTTAGATTTGATCCAATTTTTTTCTAAGCGCCCTCAAAACCCTTGATTACTGTGAAAGTTAGGTTGGCAAAGTCTAATGGATAAAGATTTATGGATTTGAATAAGATACATAGATGATTCATAGAGTGACTCAAATGACTTCATACCAATTAATACAAAGGTCTCTTTGGGACTTGAACTTCTACCGAATTCTATTGCCGACACCTTTGTACGACAGTCTCACTTAGTTCGCTTAAGCAAGACTCAGCCCTCAACAAATCCTCGAAGTGTTTCACTCGCGCACTTAAAGAAAGAATACTTAAGAAATCAATAAGAAAGATAGGCAAAAAAGAAACAACAGAGATACGGCTAAACCAACCTTTATATTACTTTAGAAAACGTTAGTTCAATAAGGATGGATTTAATTATAAAAGGAAGATGTTGGAAATTTACAAGTAGAGTAATCTTATTTCTAAACAAAACATAAAGATAAAATGAATTATATATGAAGATATGACTCATTACCCGTTAACTTAAAATTTTTGGTTAAAATAAGATGTTCTAGTTGTATATGGGCTCACTTAAATCTAATCTAATATATCTCCAGACCTCTCAAAATCCTTCATATATTTATATGTAAGGAGTCACTTTGCATCGATTAAAAAAAACACCAAAATCACCATCTTGAGCGGTAATATCATCCATTTCTTTCTCATCTACAAATTCCTCTTCTCAACTTGTTCTTGTGTAAAAGTTCAATTGGCATAACTTTGTCACAAAATTAATTAAAGATTGTATAAAATAAAAGATTTTGAAATATAATTGAAATAAATTGTCCTCATAAATTTAATAATTTAAGTTTAATTAAAAATATATTGTTAAATGAAATTTAGTTTATTTATTTTAATTTATAATAACATTAATTTATAAAATTAACCGATTAATTAATAAATTAATTGTGTTTTAATATAAAAAATTATTTAAATAAATCAAAAAGTAAAAAATTAGACGGTGGGAAATGTTTACTTTTAAACCGGATGAGCTTAGTATCCCATCTTATGGCTGTTGACTGTCTTTATTTCACAACTGGCTTTTGGTTTTGTTGGAGGTACAATGACCAATTCTAAAGATAATGACTTTAACGTCAAATTTTGTATGTAAACATGACGGTGCCTTCCAACCGTGTGTAGGTCCTTCATACATACTTTGTTACATAAAAGTTGGCAACCACTAAACATTTAATATCCTTGACAATTCATACATTTGAAAAATTGGAAAGTAAATCCTTGTTTTGTTCATTTGAACAGCTAACTTGAGGTGTTTTAGTTGACTGGACCTTGTTAATAACCTACTAGGGAGGTGATGACTTGGTAAAGTTTTAGTTGACTGGACCTTGTTAATAACTTACTAGGGAGGTGATGACTTGGTAAAGTGGCTTATTGGTTTACTTCATCTTAGGGGAATGAACTTCATGTGATGTAATTGTAAACAAATGTGGGGTTGAAGTGGCTAGGACTCTATTGTATCTCATTTGTTGTCCGAGTCAAATTTGTTCATTTGAAGATAACTTTTCTTTTTTTCTTTTAATCTTAGAAGCCTCAAAATGACGGGATTAGATCTTTTGTTTCAATTATGGTATTCTTACCATATTTTATTAAATTTCATCTACGCATTTACTTAAACTCCTTGTAAATGTATCGATAAAATTTAATAGAATAGGGTTAGAACAGAGTAATTAGAACAGAAGATTTGATAGACAAAATTGCATAATTCTCCTTTCCATTATTGTATAGAGTTATAAGTCATCTTTCATCTTTTTTCTTGTACGAGTGGATAAGAGATTAAAGTTTCTACGTACAAGCGTTATTTTCCTTTTTCAAGTATTGTTTTATAAGAAATAAAGATTAACAATATTGAAAAAGAAAAGTTTGAATGAATTCAGACATTTCGCATGCCTAATGAAGAGAAGTACAAGGCAACTTGATATAGCCATCACATGTTATTTCATGTCTTCACAATTTTTAATCCGCAAAAGCCTAGATCACAAGAAGTTGCCTACCTATTCACCTTCTCTAGGTACCATGTAAATACATGGATTTGACTATTTGGATGGATTTTATTTCTTTTTTTAAATAAATAAGTTAAAGACGTTCCTTGTACTTAAGTGCGATGACACTAATGTGTTTGCTTGGAAAATAATTTCGTCTTCTTTAAGGATGGTATCTCTTAAGATTTCGATCAATTCCATTCAAAATCTTTGAATTTTTGGTCCACAAATGAATTGGAAGCTAAGCCATTATTGAATAACCGATTAATACGTACCATTTGAGTTAAGATCCATGTGTTTAATATTATTACTATTTTAAAATTAAACCGATTCGGCCGGTTTAACAGTAAAAAATTTAAACTAGTTAAATTTTTAAATTCGGTTTCCAACTTTCATATTTGATTTAGTTTAACAACATCTTGTTGCTAAAAATTGATTAATTAATTAATCACTTAATTAGATAGTTTTCATGAACTAATCAATTTTTATAACCTAACGTTAAATGATTAATTTTCATTTAATATTTTGCTTTTTAATTAAACTTTAAAATTTTTATAGGTATGAATAGTCTTCTTTAATTAATTTCCACATTATTTAATTTTGCTCAACATTTAGCCGATTTTATGACGGTCTAATATCAGTTGAGCCTTTTAGATCTTAAATTTTTTATTTTACTTGTTTAACTTTTAGTCCAGTTGACTTTGTTTCTTTTTTCATTTTCATTGCCATATTATGGAGAAAAAAAAAAGATGATAAGGTTATAATTTGAGGAATTAAGTTTATAAGAAAGTAAATTAAAGTAGTTGACAATTATAAATATTTAATTATAATAAATTCAATCATCTTTGGCAATATATGGTGTCCCTTGTTCTACCAAATACTATTTTTTTAATAAATATATTTACAGTTCAATTTTAAAAATGATTTAAATTTTAATTAATGTTTAAATTTATTTTATTGTCATTTCACTTTTTAATTATTTATTATAATTTAAATATGAAATCTAAAATATTATCAAAATCAATATGTTTGATGCTTACTAAAAATAATCAGTCGCTGTTTATTTTGAAAGGACGTAAAAGATGAATTATCACTTAATTATAATGATAAAAAAAACTCAACTAGTTTGGTCGGTTCAATTGTAAAACTTTTAAATCGTCCAATTTTTTGGTTCAATTTATTTTAATAATTTTTATTGTTAAAAACTTATCAAATTATTAATTAATAGGCTAATTTTTTGTAAATTAATAATTTCTTATAAAATAAAATAGATCGATTAATTTTTATTTAACAATTTCTTTTCTCGAATAAACTTCATAATTTTTGATTGGTAAAGACAATCTGTTTTAATAATATTTTAAATTCTTTTATTTTATTTTATTTTTAACCGATTTTATGGCAGTCTAATTTTGGTTAAATCTTAAATCTCTTGTCTTGCTAATTTAACATTTTTAAAACATTGTTTAATTAAAATCATTTCATATGTAGTTACATTAATCTTAATTATCAGAATTCCCTTTTCATGATTTCTTTTAAATTCTATTTACTCGAGGATTTGGAGAACAAAAATTAAAGATTTGGAGACTTCATAAGCAATAAACACGTGGTATTTGACTCCCGAAGATGAGAGCTTGTGGCATAAACGTTTTTCGGCCTTGGTCTAGCAGAATCTAGATCGTGCATTTTGTGTGGGACCCACGCGGATAAAAAATGAAGGGACCAGATCAAAAGTCGACAGGAGGGATAAAAGTTGACTTTTCAAGCCTTTTCACAATCCCAAAAGGCTCCCACAAACACGCAACAACGTGTTCAAGTCAAAGTCACAACTGGCATCTTATTCTCATTCAAAAATATAGAATGACCAAAAATTACAGGAATCCCAATAACAATAAGAATCCAAAGACGGTAGGGTTTTGAATTTTGATTATACAGAAACTCAGGATTTATTTAATAAATAAGGAAGAAATTACATTACACTCGAATTACATAATAGTCTATAAGGCATAAAGCAATTTTAATTATGAATTAAACTCAAAAAGTAAAATTGCATAAATTAAAAAGGTTTAACTTTAAGTGTGATTAAGCCCTAGTCCAAGTCCCATCCCTATATAAACCCCTCTCAAAAACTCTGCTGCTTTTCCATGTTTTCGTGTTTTGATATGACTGCTTTTTCAAGTAAAAGTTTATGCTCCTTGTAGCAGTTCTTCTCTTTCCTTAGCCCCAAGAACTTTGCTGGGTCTGTATTGGATTGCTTGTTATGGTCAGTACTCTTATCATTCTTTATTTCCTTTCTTTTCTTGTTTGTTTCATTATCGTCTGTGTAGCTTAATCTGTTCTGGGGCATTCAGTTTTTGTGTTTCTTTTGATAAAGATTGGAATTTTATGTGTTCCATGAACTTTGGATGTTTTTTCCTTCCTGGGTTTGAGGGTATGGGTCCTTTTGTCGAGGTTGCCGAAACTTTTTGTTTTTTGTTTGTTGGTGTAACGTAAAAATATTGAACTTGAATGCAGTTTTGATGAACTCGTTTTGTATTCATGTGTGAGAATTATGACTTTTCATGTATTGGTTTTGGTATATAGACTGTTCGATTTTGAGCTCGTAGATATCATCTTGATCTTTCTTGCTTAGCTCTACGATTTTGATCTTCGGGTTTGCGTTTTCGGATTCGTCGTCGGTTTTCTGCACATGATTGGATGGTTTTGATTTCTTTACGAATTGAAAGCTGGCGACTTAAAAACAAGATACTGTTAAAAGTTTTAATCTTCATAAAGTATTACCGTTGTTTCCATTCCAATTAATGTTGCATCGACTTTTAACGTCCTTTTGTATAGGAATCTGGCAATAAATCATTGGCATACGCCATTACCTGCTCAACGGAGTGGCTGTCGTCGTGTTCTTTTGGCTAACACTTTGATTTACTATGTAGATGCCTGCTCTCAATGATGATCCACTTGATAAGGACTCAGAACCGTTTGTGGAGATTGATCCCACTGGGCGCTATGGCCGCTATGAGGAATTGCTTGGATCTGGTGCGGTGAAAAAGGTGTATAGGGCATTTGATCAGGAAGAAGGAATAGAGGTAGCATGGAATCAAGTAAAGCTGAGAATCTTTACCGACGATCCAACAATGCTTGATAGGCTTTACTCAGAAGTTCGGCTATTAAGAGACTTGAAGAACAAGAATATAATATCCTTGTACAGTGTATGGCGCGATGAGGATCATAACACACTGAATTTTATCACTGAAGTTTGTACTTCAGGGAATTTGAGGGAGTACAGGAAGAAACACAGGCATGTTTCGATGAAGGCGCTGAAGAAGTGGTCGAAACAAATCTTGAAGGGCTTGAATTATTTACACACACATGATCCT
The DNA here is from genome assembly GCA_027563595.1 of Erythroxylum suave. Lineage (NCBI taxonomy): Eukaryota > Viridiplantae > Streptophyta > Magnoliopsida > Malpighiales > Erythroxylaceae > Erythroxylum > Erythroxylum suave. Next base: position 49,113,850 of record JAOSBN010000179.1, read on the forward strand.
TGTGTTATTCACAGAGATATCAATTGCAGCAACTTGCTTGTCAATGGGAATATAGGCCAGGTTCTAACGTTTGCTTCCGTTTTCTATATCATTTTTTATTTATCAACTATATATAATTAAGCTAAAAGAAAAAAAGAGATGAGAATATGATTCTTTAGCGCATGCTTTTAGTAAAGCTTTCATCGTCCAATGATACCAGCACATGGGCTGAGATTCTTAGGAATGAAAGGAGTTTTCCTTCTTAGTAAATACTTTCTTTTTATTTTTCTTCTTTTTAGTTCTTTTCCTTTTATTTTTCAGCCATTACTTTTCTTACTAAAACATTATATTAACATTTTTTCTCAAGTTCTATCAAACTGAATTACTAATTTTGATCCTTAATTAGGTACTAATACTGGCCTCTTCTTTGTCAACAGGTTAAGATTGGTGACCTTGGCTTGGCCGCTATAGTTGGGAAGAATCATTCTGCACATTCAATTCTTGGTACACCTGAGTTCATGGCACCAGAGCTATATGATGAGAACTACACAGAAATGGTGGACATATACTCATTTGGTATGTGTGTTCTAGAGATGGTGACTTTGGAGATACCATATAGCGAGTGTGACAATGTGGCAAAAATATACAAGAAGGTATCATCCGGAGTTAGGCCTCTGGCCCTCAACAAGGTTCGGGACCCAGAAGTTAAGGCTTTCATTGAGAGGTGCCTTGCTCAACCAAGGGCAAGACCATCTGCAGCAGATCTTCTGAAGGATCCTTTCTTTGATGAAATTGATGATGACGAAAGTGATGACTCTACTAGTTCATGAACACTGATGATTTGATCCATATGGAGATATTATTTGAACAATTTCTGATCTTGTTTTATGTTCACAATTGTGATGATTTTTAGAGCACAAAGTTGGAACATAGGTTTCAAGTGTTCATTTTCACGTGCAATCTTTTGTTTTTTGTGTTTTTTTCCCTCTTTCACATGAAGAGCTAGGATAGGGAGGGAAATTATGAAAGTGGATTTCAGGGGTGTTGGTTTGTACAGATCTTTCTAATGCATAAGTTGGTAAAAATGCAATATTTGTTATTGATTACTTCCTAAAGGTCTCAGTATCTTTTCTTAATAGGTAGTTAGTTCTTAAGGAGAAAGTTTGGTTGAGTGATTAGCAGTAAGGCCTAAGCAAAGAAAGGTCTATGAGATGTGATGTCAAAATGGTTGACAAATGTTAAACAAAAGAACTAAACCTTAACTAGGCATCATTACAGCCAAATAAAATAAAGCAGGCAAGTGGGGTTGTAAGAGTGCTACTCATGACTAGCTGGCACAATCAACATTGCAATTGCCTGTTCATTCCTCGAGAGCAAGACTGGAGCTTATATATTTATAAATAATATATTTTAATTTCTTATTTACGTACAGAGAATTCCTTATAAGTTAATTAAGACTTTAAATTCTCAAGAAACGAGGGATTTCAATCCTAACAAGTTGTTAAAACTTCTATTTCTTCTCTTTTACCTCACATAATAAACGAGAAGCTTGACAAAAAAAATAAAAAAAACATAAAAAGCAAGGATGTGAATCCAATTAAGTTGAAATATGCAATTAAAAATTGGTGAAATGCCACCTGTCATTAGTTTGGTGATAAAGATTGTTAACTCTTTGCTCCAAGCTCTTAGATTAGAAGCAAAGATATACCCTTTTATTTTACTGTGATAAGAAGCAAGGGTTACTGTATGACCTTTTTATTGTTCTGACACAAAGATGTCTTTTATCCCCTGATAACTTTATTCCTGACGATAAGGGTTCCTCGATTGACACTACCAACATATGAACTTTATAATTCTATCAAAGTGGCTTCGGAATAATAAAAATAAAACATATACTTCAGTGATTCTGGTCAAGGTAGCTGTAAGTTGTTCTATACTGATAGATTTATAGTAGAAGGTTATTATAGTGCTGAGTAGGGTCCGATTTTATATGCATCAGGATGTGATGGTTTCTTGAAGAATGAGAGCGCTAATAGATAATAGAGCAGCAAATCCAATATTCGTTACTCAGCTGTCCATTTAGTCATAACAAAACATGAAATGCTGATAAAACTTAAGTAGATCCTTGCATTGGAAATATAAAAGAATTCAGAGCTATTTAACATATTCTCCTCCTCTCTTCCAAGATTCAGTTCCATATTATCCAGAATCTGTCAATTCTTACATCTATTGTCAGTCACTCAAGGGGTGGTAGCCACTGAAAGTTGCTGCAAAGCAGAAAAATGAAATTTATTAGACAGAAATTATCATTGACCATGATGGTGGTGATTGATAATTCTAGGATTAGATGGAAGTGAAACTAATAAATTCTATGAAACTACTGTGGAGGAAGAGGTTCTGTTAAATCTCTTTTTGATAACGAGGACAAGGAAAAAAAAACCATTAGTAAGTTGGAGCGTGGCATAGTTATGTTGTCTTTGCATACATCCAATCCCAGTTGTCTTTATAAAATCAAGTTTTATTAGATTGAATGGGCCTGATTGAGTTCAGAAGCTCCGACAAGGATGCCTAGGAATCTCCAAATCTAATTTCTCTGATTGCAGTTGGATATACATTATAAGAATCCAAAGATCCTTCATGATTATCGTTAGGATATATAGTCTCAGCAACAATACAAAAAAACTACATCGACCACTGTTTTGGTATCCAAAGTGAGAGATTGCAACCCGAGACAGATAGGTCAGAAAATGTTTCTTTGTAGTTACCTGGATCGATAAGAACGATTTTACCATTACATCTGTTATCTTGTATTTGACGAATTGTGGAAAGTTTATAGCAATGCCCAACAAAGGTCAAAAATCCTTGAAACAAGAAAGGAATGTCCTCACATGAAACAAGAAAAAAATGCTCTCAGCGTAAAATGAACTCAGAGATCCATATCATGACATCTCGGCACAGTTTGGAAGGAAAACAATGGTCAAGTTGCTCTGCTGAGGATCAGTTGGAGAGCTGAAGGCAAATGAAATGAAGAGGAAAAGCTACTGTGACCCCTTTTCGAATGCACTTGTATGCATTACTGTTCTTGTTCTGATCACAGAATGTTTAGGAGGTGAATTATCTGAAACTGATGCTTTCTCTAGTTTTGTAAGAGCTGTCGATCCCCAAAATGCACTAAATCTAACCTGGAAGGATATAGCACCACATCCTTGCTCACATACATTGAAGGGTATCAGGTGCAACTCTGAAGATACATCTATAGTAGAAATCAAGCTTGAAAATTCGAGTCTCAGCGGGGTGATTGATTCAAGTTCTCTTTGCAAGCTTCAGAATCTGAAAGTTCTCAGCTTAGCAAATAATTTTATCAGAGGAAATATTCCTGAGTCGATATTGTACTGCAAAAAGCTAACTTATTTGAATGTGAGTAACAATCTTTTGAGTGGTAGCGTGGCCGTGGGTTTAACCAAGTTGAAACATCTCAAGACTTTGGACCTCTCCAGAAACTATTTTGTGAGAGTCAGCCCTCATTTAGAGCTGAAACTCAGGCACCTGATTGAGTACTCCATGGATCAAAGTGCAGCGCAATTACATGCTATCCAAAGAATGGGAAACAATACAGATTCAGAGCATAGAAATCAAAGTTCTAATGTGAATTCCGAGAAAAAGGATGGCAAACCCACTACTGTCATATTATTGGCTGTTGGGTCTCTACTCTTCCTCATTTTCATCTTGGTGGCATGCCTTGCAACTATGAGGGTTAATGAATTAGCCAAAGAGAGGGAGATTCTGAGAACTATTGCATATTCTCCCCAGAAAACTCCGTTCCGTGAACCTAAACAAGAAGTGGAGCCTCAAGAAGATTGCTCTGAGCTCGTGTTCTTCGTTGACGAGCATGAAAGGTTCAAATTGGATGATCTCCTTGAAGCTACTGCTGACTTAAGAAGCCAAACCCTTTGCAGCAGCCTTTTCATCATAAAACTGAACAAGAATGTGGTTTATGCTGTCAAAAGATTAAAGAACTTGAAGGCATCATTGGATGTGTTCGGCCAGACGATGAGGCAGATAGGGAAATTGAAGCATCCAAATATAATGCCTCTTGTTGCTTACACTTCCACCAATGAGCAGAAACTCCTGATATACAGGTATCAGATCAATGGAAGCCTGCTAAATCTGTTGCAGGGTAAGTTCTTATATTGAAAAGTAATTGATCTACTCACACATAGATAAACCATCGCACCTTCAATGCACTAAATCAACAAGATCTAGGAAAGCCATTTGTGGTCTGATCGAAGTGAAAAGAGACCTTTTGCTGTTTCCCTCAATAAAAGCTGATTCCTCCTAATCCATAGTTGTTTTCGTTAGCCAAAGGAAGGAAATTCAGTAGTTCCTACTGTTATTCAGGATCATTATAAGGTTTCAAAGTCATGTCCAAAACAAGTTAGCAACAGCAAGAGTTCATGTTTCAAACTTGAGAGAAGCAAAAATTTTCATGCTTCAAACTTGAAAGACGCATAAATTTTCTCATACGTGTATTGTTGCTGATGATCTGCAGAGTACATTGAAGGCAAGAGGGATTTCCCATGGAAACTTCGTCTGTCCATTGCTTGTGGGATTGCAAGGGGTTTGGCCTTTATCTATCAAGATTCTAATGATCATGAACCCATCCCTCATGGGAATCTTAAGCTTTCAAACATCCTTCTGGATGATAATCAAGCACCACTAATTAGTGAGTATGGGTTTTCAAAATTACTAGACCTCAGCAGATCTTACCTCTTCCCTTCGCATGCTTATACAGCACCCGAGAGGGGTTTATCAGAACAAGGAGATGTTTACAGCTTTGGATTAATACTGCTCGAGTTACTGACAGGAAAAGCAGTTGAAATAAGTGGAATAGACCTTCCTAAATGGGTGAGCTCCATGGTGAAAGAGGAATGGACTGGTGAAGTTTTTGACAAGGAGATTAGCCAAGCTCCACAGTTTGCATTTCCATTGCTGAATATTGCCCTCAAATCCGTATCTCATTCACCTGAAGATCGGCCACCCATTGCAGAAATCCTTGAGAAGATCGAGGAAATTGTGCATACAAATGATGACACGTTCGTTGCATCTATAGGTTCAAGACCATCCAGCCCACGTGATTTCTCTTTACTTTATACGGTTATTCCTGAAACCTGGGATACTCCAGGTTCGAATTATTAACTTATTGGTGCAATCTCCTTGATGTAGTTTCGTTTCTTCTGATCTTGAGAAACTCTCCTTTTTTTTTTTGCTTTTCCTGCTCTAGAAGTAGATATTGTGCACTGTATCTTCTAGGAACAATCTGTCTGAACCCGAACCTTCTAAATATACACAGAAGCCAGTTAAAACTCCAGTTATGATTTATCTATTCCTTGAACATGAATGATTGTCGGTAGCACGAAAAGAAACTATCTTGACAGTAGTGTAAATACACGTGAAGAGAATTGTTGGTGGAGCGAGTATATTTTTGAAAAGGAATAATAAATTGAGCAAAATGAATAGAAAATATTTAACGTGATTCACCCTTAACTTTGGGCTACGTCCACGGACAAAACTCAGAATAATTCTTCCATTGTTATAAATAATAGGTACACAGAGATAAAACTAAAATAGTGGCTCACAAGGTGTTTCCCAACCTAAAAATACTAACCTTATTATTTTGTCACTCACCAACTCTTTAAGAAAATATTTCCTAACTTCAGAGCATTTGATTTGTTCTAATTTTCCTTCTGTATTTTGTTGTTGTTTGATGAAGCAGGGATTGCCTTATATAGGCACTCCATCGCATGAGACAATTGCCTTTGCAGCCGTCTTCTACCATTTATTCAACAAAAACAGTATCCTCCACGTAAAAGGGACCCATATCTAACAAATCTCCCCCTCCCGATTACATGGAGGGCTCTATCAAGCCTGCTACTGATCGACAATACTCGAACTTGCCTTTTGGTAGAATCTTGATTAACATTTCTGATCCATTTTTATCAGTATGGATCTTTTCTAACTATAATTGTTTCGTCTCCATCATATCTCTGATCCAGTGACATCTTACATCAATGTGTTTTGATCGTGAGTGAAAATAGGCATTCTTACCAAGATGAATAGCGCTCTGACTATCACAAAACAGTTGATACTGTTCTTGTTTGATACCAAGTTCATTCAAGAACTTCTTCATCCATAGTAACTCCTTACAAGCTTCCGTTGCCACAATAAACTCCGCTTCAGTTGTAGATAGTGCAACACACTTTTGTAACTTTGACTGCCATGCCACAACTCCCCCTGCAAAAGTAATCAAGTAACCTGATGTAGACTTTCTCGAGTCAACATCTCCAGCCATATCTGCACATGTGTAACTAGCTATCACAGGTTCTGCTCTTTCAAAACATAAGCATATTTTGGATGACCCTTGAAGATACCTGAGAATCCACTTAACTGCAGCCCAATGTTCCTTTCCAAGATTTGAAAGGAAACGACTCACAACTCCAACTGCGTGAGCAATATCTGGCCGTGAACAAACCATAGCATACATCAAACTTCCAACTGCTAAAGCATATGGAACTCTGGACATTTCTTCCTTCTCTTCATTTGTAGAAAGGCACTCTCTAGAACTCAATTTAAAGTGATTAGCAAGAGGACAACTAACTGCTTTAGCTTTGTCCAATTTGAATCTTTGAAGTACTTTATCAATGTACTTCTCTTGTGACAACCATAGTTTTTTAGCGCTTCTATCTCTGATAATTTGCATGCCAAGAATCTGGTTTGCTGATCCCAAGTCTTTCATGGCAAAAGACTTATCCAACTGTTTCTTCATATTACTGATTCTAGAAACATTCTTACCAACAATCAACATATCATCCATATAGAGCAATAAAATAATGAAATCATCATTAGAGAATTTCTTCACAAATACACAGTGATCTGAAGTAGTCTTCTTGTAGCCTTACTCCTCTATAATGGACTCGAACTTCTTATACTACTGTCTTGGTGCCTGTTTTAGACCATATAGACTCTTCTTTAGTTTACAAACATAGCATTCTTTCCCTTTTTTCTTGAAACCCTCTGGTTGCTCCATATATATCTCTTCTTCCAAATCCTCATGTAGGAAGGCAGTTTTGACATCCATTTGTTCAACCTCCAGATTAAAACTTGCGGCTAGCCTTAGCACTGTACGTATAGATGTCATTTTCACCACTGGTGAAAATATCTCGTCAAAGTCAATACCTTTCTTTTGGTTGAATCCTTTGACCACAAATCTTGCTTTGAATTGAGTATGGTCGTTGTGTTCTTCATGGTTAATCCTGAACACCCATTTATTCTTCAATGCTCTTTTGCCTTCTGGCAACTTCATCAGCTTGAATGTTTTATTCTCATACAAGGATTTCATCTCATCTTGCATGACTTCTTTCCATTTCTTCTTGTGTTCATCATTCATGGCTTCATCAAAGCTTTCTGGTTCTCCCCCATCAGTCAGCATTACATACTGATTAACTGGATATCTAGTAAATGGTTGTCTATTTCTACTAGATCTTTGTAATGGGACTGGAGAATCTTCGAGTGTTGGTGGTTGAATGTGAACACCATCATCATCCTCTAGTTCAACTTCAATAGGGGCATTTGTATTATTAGCTTCTAGCTAATCATTCTGTACTTCATCACCAACTTGTCTAACCACCATTGTTGGAGGATTCAATCGGAAGCTTGTTGAGTCATCATCAGAGCTTGGAACTTCCTTCTCTACCTTGTTGATATCTTTAATAGTTTGATCTTCAACAAACATAGCATTACGACTCCTGATAAGTCTTTTCTTTACCGGATCATAAAACCTATAGCCAAATTGATCTTGACCATAACCAATGAATACACACTGTCTTGTCTTGACATCAAGCTTTTTCCTTTCATCTTTAGGAATATGGACAAAGGCTTTGCAACCAAAGACCTACAAATGATTATAGGAAACATCCTTTCCTGACCACACCTTTTCTGGAACTTCATACTGGAGAAAAACACATGGTGAATGATTTAATGCATAAATAGCTGCAAGTAAAGCTTCACCCCAAAATGCCTTAGGCAACTTTGAATGTGAAAGGAGATATCTGACTCTTTCCATCAAAGTCCTGTTCATCCTCTCAGCTACGCCATTCAATTAGGAATGTTAAAAATGGCCTGACCCAAAGTCAACGTGTTTGGCCCGGGTTGACCGACCCATGGGTTGGATAAAAATGGCCTATTGAATGACAGGCTAGACCATGGGCTGAGAAGGTGCGGGCCGAAATGGTCCACGACCACAGACCACGTGGGTGGGCTGAACCGCGGGCCCATCGGACCGGCCCAGCGGGTGGCTCGTGGCCCGCACAGAACGACGTCATTTTATGCTTTAATAAAATAACGTCATTTTATGTGATGAATTTTGTGTCTGCCCTGTTGTGAAACAATGTCGTTTTGCTTTAAAGTAAAACGACGTCGTTTTATGCGATAAATAATGAATCTGTCATGTTGTGAAATGACTTTGTTTTGCTTATGCGATAAATAACGCATCTGTCATGTTGTGAAACGACGTCATTTTGCTTCATCGGTCATGTAAAGCAAAACGACGTCGTTTCACAACATGTTAACTTCAAAAAACGACGACACTCCTCCTCACCTCAGTCGTCACTCCTCCCGCACGCTCCGTCTCCCGCCCCCAGCTACTGGCTGCCGTCTCTCTCTCCATCGCGAGGCCTGCCGCTGTCGCTCTCCTGCCTATCTCACCTTGCCGTCGTCACTCCTGCCACCAGTAACCAACCAACATCAAATAAGGTGCGTTCTTGTAACATCCCGTCCCCATATTAAAGGATTGAATCTTGATTTCAATAATGGAAAAAAATGGCAAAGAGAGAGTTAGA
>JAOSBN010000179.1:49122822-49157973 GCA_027563595.1 Erythroxylum suave
AATTCCTAAGCTGAAACAAATATCCTAGAATAAAGAAATTTAAAGGTCCATAACTGAATTAATCATAAAAACAAAATGAACAATTAACATCAACATGAAGGAAGAAAATTGAAAAATAGAAAAAAGAGGAAAAAGGAACTCCAATTTTGTCTTGGATCTTGATTTCTCAATCTCCCCAATTGCTCTTTGTCGATCTCTATTCTCCCCCTCTTCCCTCTCGATCTTCTCCTCTCTTTTTGCTCCCCTGTTGCCACCACCTCCCCTCTCTCTTCTCCCACTCTTCTATTTAAAATTCCAAAACCGTCAAAATTAACTGTTTTACACGGGCCGTGTGAAATCACACGATCTACCCGTGTAACTTTCGGGTAAGAATGCGCCATCCGACCTCAAGATTGCACGGGCCGTGTGAAATCACACGGTTAGCCCGTGTAATCTTATAAACCTGCAAAATTCAAAAAGCAAACGGGAGCAATGCCAATTTCACAAAAACTTTGGAAAATCCACATTAATTGATGCAAAAACTAGGATAAAATAGATCTAGGAATTAATAAGAACAACAACTTATCATACTGTAAATAGTGCCGCGGGACCCAGTTACTATTGCTACATAGTGCCGTCACCTTGTAAATTCATTAAAACTACTTTGGAGTACTGTTTATCACCTTTGCTGTTTTACGTCAACTTTTCGAACGGATCACGCCAAAAAATTCATAGTAATTTTGTCTTCTAGGTGACGTGCTTCTTTTAAAAAAATAGCTTTAATGAAAACACAGCTCTGATACCACTTGTTGGGGGCAGCGAGTGTATTTTTAAAAAGGAAAAATAAACTGAGCAAAATAGACACAAAATATTTAACGTGGTTCATCTTTAACTTTAGGCTACGTCCACGGACAAAACTCAAAATAATTCTTCCACTGTTACAAATAGTAGGTATATAGAGATAAAACCAAAATAGTGGCTCACAAGGTGTTTCCCAACCTAAAAATACTAACCTTACCATTTTGTCACTCACCAACCCTTTAGGAAAATATTTCCCAACTTTAGAGCATTTGATTTGCTCTGATTTTCCTTTTGTATTTTGTTGTTGCTTGATGACGCAGGGGGTGCCTTATATAGGCACTCCATTGCATGAGACAACTACCTTTGCAGCTGTCTTCTTTCATTTATTCAATAAAAACAGTATACGGCACCGATTTCGGTGCCATAATTGTGGACATGGAATCCCTCCATGTGAGAGGGACCCATATCCAACAAGAATTTGCTTCATCTAAAACAAAAACTGGTGGCAGCATCAACATCCTTTGTGCTGTTGCACCTCCATAAATAACATCAGTTGATATATATATATATACAAGGAAGATGAAGTATCGCTAGCATAGGTTGACCTTTCCTTTCCTAAAAATTGTACAAGACAATAGAGCCCAAGTTGTAGACAATTCGTATATGAGACACAATAAAAATAAAGCTCAATGCTTATGATATTTTTTGACGTTTATGTTCTGGAGCCCTTCATGTCTTTTAAGAAAAAGAAGGCATCGTCTGCAAATTCTTTTTAATACCCGTTTGATCTTAGGAAGTATCACATGCAAATAAAAGAAAAAGGGGATTTGGTTTCCATGTGATTTTGTCTAACGTTGGAATGGGATTCAAAACCTCCGTTTCTTTCCTTTTGTCTTCCTCCATGAAAAGCTTGCAAGACTGCTTTACTTCCAAGTCAACAATGACTGTAAGAACACCCTTTTCCAACTAAACTTAAAATAGAAGTTAAAAGATCAGATGGGATAGAGCTTGAGTGCTTGGGAACTCTGTATGTTTGCATGTTACGGCCTAGTAAACTGTCCTATTACAATGTGATGTTTTCAAATCCAATAATTACATATTGAGCACAGTACTTTCACGTTCAATGAAAAGAAAGAAGCTTCATTTCACCCAAAAAAAGGAAGAAGCTTCATTCTTGTTAATGTATCATCCTAGAGCTTAGTCTTAGTAAGGAGATCATCGTGCATCTGGTCTCTCGTATGTTAGGACGGTCTTCATAAGGAGACGCATTAACATAAAAGTGTACCTTGTCTAAAAATGGATGGAAAACATAAATGATTGCCATACCTTTATTTTATTTTCTTATAAGAAAGGAGGGAGACAAATTCAAAACTTAACATGGAAAAGGCAAGTACCTAATGAATAATTGTTTCCAACAAAGATAATGTAAGTGAAGAGACTTCCTCTCCAGTCACCTCATGGTTACTGGTAAACTTTCAATAATCTTGCTTTCCGTTGAGCAATATAACCATGCACATATGGCACCTTATAGATTGCAAATTTACACTATATAAACTTCCGGTCCATAGTATTACATGGTAGTGTAAATTTGCAATATATATATATATATATGTATGTATCATAACACCATGATCAGGTAACCTTTCTCTGCAACCTTTTTCTTGAATTTGAACTACTTATTGTTGCATACTTCACGAAAGAGGTCATCCTTTAGCACATTCATAAAGCATCCTTCCTTTCTTTCTAATTTCTTTTGTTGTTCATTCCATGTTTTGAGTTCTCAAGCATATGAAAAACTAATGACTCCTCAAAATCTTGTTTTTGCAACCATCTAAAGCAAACAAGAAGTCAAGCAGTGCCTTCGTCACTCTCAATCCAGACCAATCCAGTTGATGAGAAAAAGGAAAAAATAGAATTTCTATGTTCATGTGCATAAAATTTGTAATGCAAGTAAAGGAGGCCTATAAAACTTGCATGCCAAAAAAAACTCTCAATTAAACGGTAAGTTTTACTCGAACATATTGATAGAACGTATAACTATTATGAGTTGGCTTATATTGGTGTAATGCAACATGAAAAGCATAGAAAACATGCGAAATATCCTTTTTGAAAGAAAGGTAGTAGCAGAAGTAGGAGAGAAAGAGAATGATGAAAGTAATCGTTAGCAAGCTTTATTTCATAGCTTAATAAATAAAGCATTGTCTTACATAGAATACAAAAGAAGATCCTGTATATTGAGCAACAACTTTTTAACTTTAAAAATGTAAATAACGTTATAGTAGGAAATAAGCTTAAAATTAAAATAGCAGATATTTAGGCATGTTTAACGCTCCTCCTTGCCTTAATAGCTGCTGAACTTTAATGTCAAATAATTCATCCTCTTAATGTTGCTCACTTGTTGCTTTTACATCTTCATTTCGTAACTTGCAAATCTTCTCCATATGTCTAATTTGTCTACATTTTTTGTATTTGATATCAAGCTCCACCAACATTTTCTTAGTGGATGATTTGTTTTTTTGCAATGTGGGCATGGTAGCTATGAATCATCATTATTTTTATTGTTGTTGTTGTCGATCTTGTTAAAATTCTTGTTTTTTTCTCCTGCTAAATTTTTTTCCTTTGCAAGCAAAGTACCTTCAACAGTTCCTTCTTTTGTCATCATCTTCATTTGTTCTTGTACCTATAGTGCATTTACTAATTCTGTCAAAGGCATACTTGATAGATTCTTAGCTTCTTCCAATGCAGAAATTATAGGTTCGTATTTTTCAGGTAAGATTGTGATAACTTTTTGCACAATTCGTTCATCAGAAAAATCCTTACCTAATATCCTCACCTTGTTTACTATGCCAAGCAACTCATCATAGTATTCTTTAATGGTTTCTAACCTTTTCATCTTCAGCATTTCAAATTTTCTGATCAAGTTGAGTACTTACATGCTTTTTGTTCTTTTATTGCGTTGATATTTCTTTTTGAGGTAATCCTAGATATCCTTTACCGACTCTAAATTTATAATTCTTAGGAATATGATGTTTGAAACAGCAGAGAACAAGTAGGCTTTAGCTTTAGACTTCTTACTTTTCCTTTCTTTGTGCATCTTGTTTGTGTCATTGTAGGATTTTTTGGCAACGGAGGCACTTCGTAGTCTTCCTCCATAGCTTTCCAAATATCCATAGCATCAAGATGAGCTTTCATTCGAACAGTCTAAACTTAATAGTTTTTACCATCAAAAATTAGTGGTGCACATTTAGACAGCTATATTTCAATCTCTATTGCTTAAAGATGGTTGTAATTCTTGTTGTAATTCTGAGTTGTAAATCATGTTTGTATTTTGGTTTCACTTTATCTCATAGGTCTCTCAAGACAAAAAGCTCTGGTACCAATTGTTGGTGTAATGCAACATGAAAAGCATAGAAAACATGCGACATATCCTTTTTGAAAGAAAGGTAGTAGCAAAAGTAGGAGAGAAAGAGAATGCTGAAAGTAATAGTTAGCAAGCTTTATTTCATAGCTCAATAAATAGAGTATTGTCTTACATAGAATACGAAAGAAGATCTTGTATATTGAGCGACAACTCTTTAACTCTGAAAATGTAGATAACGTTATAGTAGGAAGTAAACTTAAAAATAAAATAGCATATTTTTAGTCACGTTTAACAACTTACAATGTTCTTAGTTGGACAACTATGATTGTGCAAGTGGATTCTTTGTTTGACTCCTACTATAAGACTAGCACAAATGGACACTAGCCTTTTGCTATAAGAAAAGCCCAAGTTGTCAGCATATCAAAGAAATGAACTATCACTTTTGTAGTTAATCATCAATAATAGGACAAGAATTATAAGAATGAGAATCAAAATTGTCAAAACTTAATGAAGATTTTACCCTGTTGAAGTGATATTTGCTAAATTCAATCACCATTAGAACTAAAAAGCACATACTCTTTTTATATGAATAATGCTACTAGTTTGTTTCCCTTGTCACATTGATCCTACTTTCGCAACATTACAATTGGCAGAAAATGCATCAAAGAGTTTATCTTGAATAGTATAAACAAATCCATTAGGTCAAGTAAGTGAAAAAGGATAGAGATGGCTTGAGTAAGGCTGATAACTTCCTGAATGCTTCTGTTTAGAGATATAACATGAGCTCATTTGGAAGTTTTGGAATGAGGATAGATGGTAGGTTTAATCCTCTCGCCAGTATTCGCAGTGGACTTCCTCCACTTAACACGACTAGTTTTGGAATGGGTACTAACTTAGAGCCAGGATTCAGTCTAAGCTACGGTGGGGGTTCCAGCCTTGGTTAAGAATGGCAGTGGGTCGTGCCCGTTCAGGCAGTACAATTTGGGTTCCTAATTTGAATTGTACACTTGAGAGGTCCTTTTAAGGATTGAGGCTATTTTCTTTTCCTTTTCTTTTCACCAAACTTAGGTTCCTCTCGTGGCATTTGAGTGAGCTATAAAATCATATTTAGGTTTGGCAATTAGTCCTAGTCCGACCAAAAGTCAACAAAGCCCGACAATTTGAGACTAGGCTGACAATGACTAAATAAATAATAACAAGTTAGTCAGAAATAAAAGGGGTCAGGTCAATATGACCTAGCCCATTGTTATTCCTAATCAGATTGAGGGATATACACTTAGAAAGATAGCATTTTTTTAATTATTTTAAAATCATTTCAATGTAACTACTTTTTATTAATTTATGTTAAGTTATTTTAACATAAGTTATTTAAATATAGAACAAGCTAAATGATTGTTTTGACTTAATTTTTAATAGCAAATTTTGTGAAAATAATTTAATAAAATATTCTTCTAATGCCATATGATATTTTAAAGTAATTTAGGATAATAAAAAATAAGTAAAATCCTATCATAAATTGCTGGCTTTATCTGTTCTTGAAAAGAGGACATTAATTCCGGACTCACACGTACCCTAGTTAAAGAAAGGTTCTGTTGTTCCAAACTGAGCTGCCTTTTGGCTACAGCTTTATAGGATTCTTTATTCTTCAAATGGGAAAAGGAGACATTCATCATTTTCTAAAAGCACTTAGAGGTCAAAAAAGCAAGGCCTCCCCATTTTCATCTAAACCCCATTCTCATGTTCTTAGAGACACCAGGAATTTAATAAGTAAAATGATTCTATCAGTTACTGCATAACAAAACAATAGTAGCTACTAGTTATCTCCGTATGAAAAGCACCAGAGTATGTTACGGTTTTAAGTAACATACGCAAACTTCCCCACTTCCTGATGGAGAATCTAAGTTAACAGGAGTGAAGTTATTCGTTACCTTAGCAACAAGTTGGTAAGCAGGAATAACTTATTCAAGAAGTTTGAGATTATGGCATGGAAGAGAATATGAGGTGTAGAAATCAAAAAGTCTATCCTGCGTCACAAAAGCATATATCACTGTCAATATCAGACAGAAAACGCGTCACTCAGCCCATATCCCACCGAAAAGCAACATCTGAAAGCAACACTATAAAGTCTTTTACTTTATGCTACATTAAAGAATATAGTTTAAAGGTATCATGTACAAAACTTGAAATTTTGATTATGCAGCAGACAGTTTAGAGATGATGGCAAAGAAATTTGGTCCGTCCTTGTGAACAGCTTTTGAGGATATCAGTAATGGGATCAAACCAGAAACTCAGGGACCTTCAATGGCTTCTTGAGGTGACCAAATCCCAGAGCCTGAATCTTCAAAACATCTCTTTCTGTCTTTCTCAGCCAATTTCTGGATGTTATCAAGAAACAGAGAACTCATTGAATGTGAACATTTCAAAGGACAGCAGTTCCATTTTCTCCAACATCCTCTCGGACCTTGGAACAGCTAAGAGCATTCAGTCAACTTTAACGAACTTGGAGTTTCACAGAGTGGAATGGGGATTGGAGCAAATGGTATATCTCGGAATACTGGTTCAGCATGGATCAAACGTCAAGCAACTCATGTTTCGAAGGAACAAATTCCCCATGGAATGTTTATCAGAGCTTTGCGAGGTCTTGAAGAGTAATGGAGTGATCAAAGAAGTGATAGTTTCTGAATCTGGTATAGGGTCTACTGGAGCAGGGCTTATAGCTGATGCTCTGAAGATAAATGAAAGCTTGGAAGAGTTGCAGATATGGGAAGACTCAATTGGTTCCAAAGGTGCTGAGGAGCTGTCCAAGATGATCGAAGTCAATTGCACACTGAAGCTTCTTACGATTTTTGACTCACACTTTTTGGCTGCAGCTCCACTTATATCAGCTGTTTTAGCAAGGAATAGAGCTATGGAGGTTCACGTTTGGAGTGGAGAAAACGGTGAGAAGAGCACAAAGGTGGTCGAATTTGTTCCTGACAACAGTACACTTCGAATTTACAGGCTAGACGTTTCCGGGGCTTGCAGGGTTGCTTGCGCTCTTGGATTGAACACAACAGTGAAGTCACTGGACATGAGTGGAGTCCACCTCAAATCACGGTGGGCTAAGGAGTTCCGATGGGTTTTGGAACAGAACCAGAGCCTCAAAGAGGTAAGGTTATCAAAAACTTGTCTCAAGGACAAGGGAGTTGTGTATGTTGCTGCAGGACTCTTCAGGAACAAGAAATTGGAAAGCTTGTATCTTGATGGAAACTGGTTCAATGGAGTAGGTATTGAGCATCTGTTGTGCCCTTTGAGCAGGTTCTCTGCACTTCAAAGCCAAGCAAACATTACTCTCAAATCTTTGGCATTCGGAGGAGGGAGAACCAAAATTGGAAGGGATGGGCTTGCGGCCATCGTACAGATGCTAACAACCAATGAGAGTGTGACCAAGCTGGGAATATATGATGATGAGAGCTTAAGACCGAATGATTTTGTCAAGATTCTCAGGAGCTTAGAGAGAAATGCAAGTTTGAGATACTTGTCTTTGCAAGGTTGTAGAGGGGTTCAAGGAGAGTTAGTAGTTAAGTCAATTATGGAAACATTACAGGTAAATCCCTGGCTTGAAGAAATTGATTTGGCAAGAACACCACTCCAGAATTCAGGGAAAGCTGACGCAATTTACCAAAGGTTGGGACAGAATGGAAAGACTGAACCTGAAACAGATACAGGTTTGCTCAAAGACATGCCACTTACAGAGCCAAAGAGCTGTAGGGTCTTCTTTTGTGGACAAGAAGCTGCAGGTAAGAATGTGAAGCTCCCTATTAAGAAATGAAACTGATTATGCAACTTCTCTATATCTATTATCTTGGAATTGAAAACCAAAACTAAATACTAAGCATACTTGCAGGCAAGACCACTCTTTGTAATTCAATATTGCAGAACTTCTCCTCCTCAAAACTCCCCTACCTAGAACAGTTGAGAAATCTAGTAAACCCAGTTGAACAAGCTGTTAGAGTGAGCGGAATGAAGATAAAGTCTTTTAAAGATGAAGAAACAAAGATATCTATCTGGAATCTTGGTGGCCAGCATGAATTCTATTCCCTTCATGATCTCATGTTTCCAGGTCATGGGAGTGCCTCATTCTTTTTGATCATATCGAGTTTGTTTCGACGACCCAATAACCGAGAACCAAAGACACCTGCAGAAATAGAAGAAGACCTGCAATATTGGTTAAGGTTCATAGTCTCCAACTCCAGAAGAGCTGTCCAACAATGTATGCTACCAAATGCAACAATTGTCCTGACGCATTGCGATAAAGTCAATCAATCATCAGACAACTTTCAGCTGACCGTGAAATGTATACAGCAATTAAGAGACAAATTTCAAGGGTTTGTTGACTTCTATCCAACTGTATTCACTGTCGATGCTAGATCCTCTGCATCCGTCGGTAAACTCACTCATCATATTCGAAAAACAACCAAGACTATCCTCCAACGGGTACCCCGAATTTATCAGCTTTGCAATGATCTAATAGAGATTTTATCAGAATGGAGAACAGAAAACAATAACAAACCAGCAATGAAGTTGAAGGAATTTGATGAACTTTGTCAAGTAAAGGTGCCTCCACTACGAATTAGATCAAGACATGGTGATAAACAGAAGATGGAAATGAGGAGAAGAGCAGTTGCCAGTTGCCTTCATCACATAGGTGAGGTGATTTATTTTGATGAATTAGGCTTCTTAATCTTAGATTGTGAATGGTTCTGTACTGAAATTCTTGGCCAACTAGTAAAGTTAGATGTTAGAAAGCAAGGCTCCATGGAAAATGGATTTGTTAGTAGAAAGGAACTGGAGAAGATTCTGAGAGGGAGTTTGCAAAGCCAGATTCCAGGAATGGGTTCAAAGGTATTTGAGAACCTAGAGGCTAGTGATCTTGTGAGAATGATGCTGAAACTAGAACTATGCTACGAAAAAGATCCATCTAATCCAGATTCACTGGTGTTGATCCCTTCAATCCTTGAGGAAGGTAGAGGGAAGCCACAGAGGTGGCAGTTAAGTGCACCTGACTCTATTTATGCAGGCCGGCATCTTGAGTGTGATGATTCAAGCCACATGTTTCTTACTCCAGGCTTCTTTCCCCGTTTACAGGTAATAAATATATCTCTTCTCCCCTTTCTAATCCTATTTGGTTGCCTTCCAATATTTCCCGTGAAAAATGAACTCAAAAGATTCATGAAAACTTAATATTCTGTTATTAGGAATACAGACTATCAAGATGAGCTTCAACCTTTGCTTTAGAGTTCAAACGTGTCCATATTCTTTTTATGAACTAAACACAATACGATAAGTTTCTGCATAAGATAGAGACACTGCATTGATAGAGAACTAAGAATTCCTGCAATGTGCAACAGTTAACCAGCCCATCAACTTTGCAATGGAGAATCGGTGTTTTGCAAATACCTGAAATAATATGTTACGATGTACAGTGACACAAGAACTTAGAACTGCAGATTAAGTTTCAAAACCTTTCATCCACACCTAACTAGTTTAGTCCACTTAATTTTAGACCATAATATCATTACTCCCTTCTCGACTACCAAGTCTACAATCTTCTGATACAGATAATCTGCTCTAGCAGCAACCTTGGGCTCGAAGCTGTTGCTTGGTGACATAACTGTGATTATTCTTATTTGTTTATGGCTATTTTTAACGTTAGGCTTCTAAAGTTCTCTTTCTTCTCATGCCTTTCCTACTCGGCCCAGGTTCATCTTCACAACAGAATCATGGCATTAAGAAGCCAACATGGTGCAACTTACAGTCTTGAGAAGTACCTCATCATGATACATATCAACGGCATTTATATAAGGGTGGAACTCGGAGGACAACTAGGACACCATATTGATGTTCTTGCTTGCTCCACTAAAAACTTGACAGAAACACTTAAATTCATTCAGCAGCTCATTGTTCCAGCAATCCAAAGCCTCTGTCATGGTGTCACCTTGACTGAAAGCATCATTAGGCCTGCATGTGTGCAAAATTTGACACCCCCCAGGCACAGGAGAACTCAGCATGTGTCTTTGCAGCAATTGAAACATGCACTCCTATCAGTTCCTGCAGACAGCATGTATGATTACCAGCACACTTGGGATTCTGTCTCAGACTCTGGCAGACAGATTATAAGAGCTGGATTTGATTTAGCCCGAGACCTCCTATCGGATGATGACTTCCGTGAAGTATTACATCGAAGATACCATGACCTATATAACCTTGCTGTAGAGTTGGATGTCCCACCAGAAAATCAAGATGGTACAGATCCCGCGGGCAATGAACTTAACACTGTCGATCCAAGTTTTGCTGGAATAGCAAAGGGTGTGGAACAGGTACTACAGAGACTCAAAATAATTGAACAAGAGATAAGAGATTTGAAGCAGGAGATCCAAGGTCTGAGATACTATGAGCACAGACTACTTATTGAGCTCCACCGCAAAGTGAACTACCTGGTGAACTACAATATCCAACTCGAAGAGAGGAAAGTGCCCAATATGTTCTTTTTTGTCAGGACAGAAAATTACTCGAGAAGATTAGTCACCAACCTCGTTTCTGGCATGAATGCACTAAGACTACACATGTTATGCGAATTCAGGAGAGAAATGCATGTTGTTGAAGATCAAATGGGCTGTGAAATGATGCAGGTAGATAACAGGGCAGTGCAATATTTGGCTCCATACATGAAGAAATTCATGAAGTTGGTAACATTTGCTCTCAAGATAGGAGCACATCTTGCTGCTGGAATGGGAGAAATGATACCAGATTTAAGCAGAGAAGTTGCTCATTTAACAAACAGTTCCTTAATGTACGGGGCGGCTGGTGCAGTTGCTGCTGGAGCCATGGGGGCTGCAGCCATGGGACGCATAGAGGGAAGCAGGAGCAGAACCAGAGCAGCACAAAGGGACGTCCAACAGGATCATAGAGCAGCACAACAATGGGTGGTTGATTTCTTAAGAGAGCGCAGATGTTCCACTGGAAAGGACATTGCTGAAAAGTTTGGATTGTGGAGAGTGAGATACATAGATGATGGACAAATAGCATGGATCTGCAGGAGGCACATGATCACTAGAGCAAATGAAATTCTGGAAGTGCCCATTTGACTTTTTTGTATGAAACCATTAAGTTAATGAGCATTAGTTAATATAAGTTTCCCTGTATTGGGCTGGAGAGGACTGTCATCTCTTTTCATGTGTTCTGATAAGTTCCTGTCTTATGAAGCAACGGCATGCTTGTAGTAATCTGAAAAAAAGTAGAAGCACTCCCATTCGTACCCAAACCAAAAGTGCTTAGGTATAGTTCCACGCAGGTTAAATTGGACGAAATAGATTGACGGGAATATTCTGTACATCAAGATACTGGACATAATAATTGCAAATGGCAAAGGCTAAATCACTGCAAGTTTTTGCTTAAACTTTTTGTTTCAAATCAACATGTAAGCAAGGACCCATCATATAGCCGATATCACAACATTCATTATCAGTCTATAATCAGATGAAATTTAATACCATGATTATTGGAAGTTGCAAAAAGTATGAACAAAATTAGCCAAGATATTTTCATATATACTAAATAAAAGTTGTTATAGAAGAAAGCTGATAACCACATACAGAGTCAAGATTTCCCGTTATCTAAAGCATTCTCAGCAAATAAAAGGAAAACACCACACTACATGACATATTATTAGAGTTCACTATTAGTTGAGTCTCAGCTGCTACATAGTCTACGGTCACCTTAGTGTTTTCCTCATCCCAATAGCACTAAAAGCTCAGAAGAAAGCTCTACTACCATAAAACACCCGGGAACCAGGGTTCTTAGTTGCATTCATCTTCTGATCAGAGCTGGAACTTCCTGAACTCGCTGGTCCGCTATCAGTGTCCAAAGGAAGCTTCATCTTGGCCAGTGACTCTGTGAATTGTTGCATGCTCTTCATGTACATGTCTACTATGTCCTGCTGAACCACATTCTGTTCTTGTTCAATGCTCACAGTTATAACAGGCTTTGTAACTTTCTCGCTCGAAGCTCCAGCAGATGGATCACACTCACCATCTCCAATATCCACACTCTTTTTCTCCTTTTGGGCCGACTCATGTTCCAGGACTGGTGTTTCCGAAGCTACATGAGCATCAGAGCTTTCAGAGCTTGCAGCAACAGAAGGAGAAGAAACAGCATTTGTGGACACACTGCTTGGAGGAGAATCGAGCTTAGGAACTTGGACAGAATTGACAGTAATAGCAGAGAAGCTCTCCACAACTCGAACACCTTCTGAATCAAGTTGATGCTCAGTATCAGTCGAGACCAAGCTTCCAGAGTGTTCAGCTTCCATACTGCTACATGGTATCCCAAAATACTCTGAAATCATCATCTGATTTTCATTCACAATATTAGGATCAGGGAACTCAATCTTATCAAACTCGGTAGGCACCGACTCAGATTCCTGTGTGGTTCCATCTGATGGTAATGCAGCAGTAATTGCTGGGATCGCCATTACTTCTGGTGAAGCACCTCTGTACACAAGCGATAACTGAACAAACCCTGCTGGAGAGTGGAACAAATCAGTTGATGAAAGAGAAAACTCTTTCTCCAACTTCCCATTCTTAACAAGTATTTCCGACAATGGCACCAAAGAGAATCCCAATAACTGATCCTCAAGATAGTTTCTTACCCTGCTCATCATGAATATCTCACATTTAAGTGAACAATCCACGGTCTTAACATTGAGCAGGAGATTCTCATTGAAGACTGGATTTCTCCCACCACCATTGATTGTTTTAGTGGAGACACTCTTTTCAGGGTCACTAGTCAGGCAAATCTTAGCATAAACGTCTTGCTTGTGGTAAATACATATGTTATGGATGTCCCTGGCCTGGTGTATGTAAACCTCAAGAACACCGATGAATTCCTCCAGATTGTCAGCCATAGCTTCCTTGCCGGTAACCTCAAAACCCCTGGACAATCTATCAGCAAACTGAACTGACTCATCAGTTTTCTGCTTAACGGGATCAGTAACAACAGAGGTCTTAAACGGTGATACAACAGATTGAGGAGAATCCATTACAAGGTGGAGAAAATGAACCTGGCAAGACACAAAACAAAATGTATTTTAAGAATCCAAGTTACCCCGGCAAGAAAACTACAAGGAAAAGTAGAAAAAAATACTATTTCACTATTCAACCTCAATGTCTCAAAATCCAGAAATGCAGCCAAACGAAGAATAATTCATGAGTTAAAGAATCCTAGACTAGGCATCAATTATCAAACCTCAAAAGATGAACTTCTACCAGTTCCTTTCTAGCAAAACCTTAAAACCAAAGTACCTAAATCATAAATTATCTGAGACAGAGAATCAAACCCCATGAAATGCAACACGCACTAAAAAGTAAATTGAAAACCATGCAATTATATAATTCAAGAAGCCAAAAACTGAAATCTCAAGCCTGCCTCGAGCTAGAGCTTAAGTCCAGAAAAAACTTCTGAAACGCTAGAAGTTGCAGCCACTCTCACTTTCGAGAGCAAATCCAACCTTAAATTAACAAAAAGCAAAAGGAAGCAGATCAAAAACAATTCAGTTCAAAAGAGAAAACAACTCTCCGAACCGACAAACCAGAAACTCCAAAAGAAGAAAACTTGAATACGAACCGCTACAAATCCCTGGACCTCCTGAAAACGTGAAACACGCTCTTAGACCCGCAAGCGAAAAATCACCCAAGGAGACTATACACCGTCTCTCCAAATCCTAACCTCAAAAACTTAAAAGCAGTAAGAAGAATATCGTGAATAATTTGATGCCTGACCAGATTCCAATAAAGCTATCAAATTTTCAACGCAAAAACCGCAATCCAAGGGAGTGAAACGGGGAAAGCAAAAAGGCACGGTAACTCGGATCACTATACCAAAAAGGAAAATCTGAAATAACTCCTTTAAGACCACCAATAACAACACCTGATGAACTTTTCAGAGCAAATATACTACAAAAATCACTAGAAGCCAAAGATGGCACAGTGGCCAAGGTTTGCAACCCGAAACTCAAAAAACACTAATCCACTGAAATTCTCCTCGAAATCCTTCAAAATGGTCAAGAAAGCAGAAAAGACCTTGCTGAAACGGAACCAAAAAACAAGGAAACTTGACGAACGAAAAACCAAAAAATGTCTATTTTTAAAACAGACCTTTAGCTGCGAAGTCAATCAGATAAGCTTATAATCAGGGCTCTAATCCAAGATCTGGCGAAGACCCAGTTCGTGAATCGAGGTGACCATGCAGATTTTGTTTTTCTTGTCAAACAGAAAAGCAAATAAGTGCAAGCGAGCGAGTTAGAGGACTCCTAGACAGCAACTGAAAAGTTACGGAACAAAATCTAAACACTAAAAATAAACTCTTTTCTGATAGAACTCAGTAAGAGCGAGCGTGCCTTGAGACTTGTCAGACGAACCCCCGTGTCCCCGTGTTACAGGTAAAGAATTCAAGACTCTTAACAAAGGTAATGTTGTTCAAGTGTCACAAGAATGGGATTTGATATAGAAAAATACTGAGCGAGACACACGCAGAGGCCGTCCCACGCGTTGGCAACAAGAGACCAATGAGAAGAGATATGGGTGCGGTTTTTGTGGAAGTGGGGACACGTGAAACAAGGTTAAGACAAGAGCATTTGTAAGATTTCTTGCAAATACTTATTTGCTGAAGTTGCGGTAGTTGTTGCTTTTTTAGTTACTCAGTCTAAGTAAGCTACTTAGTGTTTTTGCTACGTAATCATTAACTCACTGATGATCTGATCTCTTGTGAAGTTGATCCCATTTATGCAATTGGAAATTCACATTTAGTAGCAGTTCATCTGTCTGATGATGAAGCAAGAAAAGGATAAAAGTTCGCTCCTTTATCACGATTAAAAGACAATATGGTACAGTGAAAGTAGTTATATCAATGTCACAGATTTGGCAAATTAAGACAAGGCAAGAGGCTTGCAAAAAGACCATATCTCATTGTCTGCCATGTGGGTTCATCGCAACTTTACTTTTATCAATCACTCCCATCTCTCTTTAGTCCTCCTTCCATGACATTGTTGGAATTTCATAATCAAATATAAACGTGAATCCTGCCAAATGTAAATATGACATGATTATGGAACCCAAAATGCAAAAATCATTAGGGTTGGTCTTTGTTTCTGTTCTGTATAAAGCCATTGCTATTAGACCAATATTATGAATTAATATATCGTTATATTATGAATTAATATATCGTTATCAATATTTGATTTAGTTTTGGTATGGTACAAAATTGGTATATATTATTTTGGATATTTTCTAAAATTAAAAGATAGACATTTATGTGCCACATTCATAAAGATCACAAAAATTTAATGTTCCTATCTCTGGAGTCAGGACAAAATTAGGTAGAGGCAGCGACCAAACAGGTTAGGAACAAGATCTTTGTGTCCCTGTCATCTGTCTCCATTCTTGAAGACACTAACCAAACACTGCATAAGTTTATCCATCCAAACGCCGTCGCTCACCAATTCTCTCCCTTTTTTTAATATTTTTTTTTCCAAAAGAGTATCTTAAGATTATAAATAAGGACCTTGAATTATCTAAAATCTAGAAGGCGTGACCTGTATGTCTAGTCAATAGCTTTATTAAATGATAATTAGGAGAAGATTCTACTTGAAGGAATACGATGCCTACTTCTAGCAAGAGACCAAATACTTCAACGTTACACAATAATTGCCTTGCTTATAATACTAGTTCAGCTGTTCTAGATAATTGGTTACGCATGAAGTGGTTAGATTTGGAAGATAGAATGGTCATAGCTATAGTCTTATATTGAGCTGATCGAATAGTGCTTGTTTAGTGTAAAGTATTCAGTTGATATAATTTGTAGATTATTACGTCAATTCGAATATTTATCCAATACATATTTAAAAGATGACGATCCGTTTTTAACGTTGATACCTATAATCAATTAATGTATGAAGTGTTTGATAAGAGAATCTAAATTGTGACAACAGATTGCAATCAATTTTATTCGATAAATCAAAACTTGATTAAAGCAATTTGATGGCGGAGATTTTGGTTAATTTGGTCGGATGATACAGGTGAAAGAGAAAGAGAAAGAGAAAGAGAAAAATAAATAAAGAAATAAAGATGCTAGATCTATCAATGTAACCTAAAAGTGAAATAGGACAACTTTAGTTAGGAACAAGATAAAATATCAACCCACTAAATCAGAAGGCCCACTAGTTTCTCTTTTTTAATCCAAAGGTCTTTGTGGTCTCCAGCACCTAAGAAAACGTCAAATTTTATTTTCGTGTAGTTAAATTTTATTTATATATTTATGTGAATTTTATATAAATTTGTAAATAAAATTTAATAAAAAATTGATAATCAAAACAGGAGGTATAATCTTCTAGAAAATAATTGAGAAATAAAAGGGTTATTAATAGTATTCACTCTAGGTGGGACCATAGTTCAATGAACTATAACTATATCTTTTGAAAATCATATAATCCATCCAAAGTAGACTTTTGTGTGATAGGATTAGGGGCCCCAAGAAAAAAAGTTTGGGACATAAAGATCCTCCAGGTCATAATCATGGCGTGAGACATGAAACTATCTTTACCTTTTATTTCTCCCTTTCAAGAATGATAGAGATGGATGAGACCAATTTGAAGTACCCTTTGTTAGATATGAATAGTTTACATTCACACTATTTCCCTCAAAAGTTTCAATGCAATAATTGTCAATTGTATGGTGAACAAGCATCATTCTGAACAAGTTTTTATTTATATCAATCAAACTTTAACCTGCAAACCAGTTTTAGACTTTTGCCCTCCTTGCAAGTGGATACAGCGGTAGAAAGGTCAAATCTGGAGGCTGCATTCAGACTTGGGGTCTCAAACAAGTGTCGCTATAAAAGTTCACAGATTTTTATTCCCAGTTTAGGCGTCCCCATACAAATGTCAGCAAATGTTGACTCTTATTGAAACTATGTACTAAATATTTATTCAGAGTTATCATATCATATTTGTAATTCCAATGCACAATATGTCTTTTTGTTTTAACATAGCCATTTGAAATCTGTGGCACCCCCAATTTCAATTTTCACCACTGGGCAGGCAGATTTTTGGTGTTATCTAGACACAGGCCTTATGACTTCTGTACCTTGAGCCTTGTACTTTTCCTCTTTTTGGGTTGAAAACCTCCTTACACTACAGAAAAGGGGTGTAGTCCCATCTGAAATCAGTATCAGAGCACTCCCATCCCAACTCCCTCTTGACAATGTTATTATGGATAACATTTGGGAGGGATGTAGATAAAGACCTTTGAAAGATGTTGCTCATATGATTAGTGGGTTAGAAAGCATATATGAATAAATAATTTGTTTGAATTCTTAGAATTTCATCATAGAAGTGGCTTTCAGTGGCTTTGGTTACTACCAAATGCAATAATGAAGGAAAGAAGACAAAAAGAAACAGGCTCCAATTTGTTTCTTTCTTTGCAGTTCAAGATGGGCCAATATCTAGAGTTTATACGGATTCATTAGCAAATCCTTAGGCTTTGGCGGTGACTGCATGCTTACAATACCTCACTAAGAGGGTTACTAATTGTCAATTTGGTTAGGCATTGACATGTTTAGTACGATAGCACACCGGTTTCTCCTTTACGACTATAACAATACACGTTTAAATTACGGAAATAACCTTTTTGTAAAAATATAAAAAAAATTTATGTATATTATGACTCTCTTTAAATTTAGATAAAGTGGGAAGCTTTGTATTTTAGATACGTTAACTTTGTCTGACATCTTTAATATAAGCTATTGGCCTTTTATGTGGTTTAAAATTTCTTTAAAAAAATCTGAATTTTTACGATTTTTGAAATTATTTTTTAATTTTTAATTTTTATACAAAATTTTTTATCCTAAACTTTGATCGAAAGTAATGATCATATGTATGAAATATAATCATCGTATATAGATTAATTAAATGTTACTAATATAACAATCTAATTTATCTATAAGTCTGAGCTGAAATAATCAAATTCAACTTAAGTTGGATTGTCATGTAATAAATATTTAATTAGTTTATATATGATATTCATGTCGTGATTATTTTTTCATTATTTTTCAACCAAAGTTTAAGAAAATAATTTTTCTAAAAAATTGAATATAATAAAATTTCTATAATAAAATTTTTATTTTTAAAATTACAAAAAAATACTCCTTTTCTTTTAACCCTTTAATGGACAAAATTTAATCCAAAAAGTGAACAAGTAATCTTACACTAGCTACAAATTACGCACAATTGATGGGTAGTTTTAAGTCAAAAAGTGGTACATTCTAAAATCCAACGAGGGAAAATGGTTAGATACTTAAACTTATCAGCAAATTGAAGTGGTCGGAGGGCAAGCTGGAACCTGAAATTTTGGACTCAGTCAAAAGGGACCCAAGAAATGAAGCAAAGCAAGAAAATTCAATCACCCTTTTCTGGAGATGCCTGAAAAACGCAGGCCCTTCCATGGGTGGCCTTTCTAATTATGACAAATAGACTGAAAAGCTGAGTGCAGGCCACGGGTGGGGCCGGGGGGGTAGTTCGAGAAAGGGCATTTACTTGGACTTGTTCAATAAATTTTTTCATTGGATGGGTTGCTTGATCAATTAATAAATGGTCGGTGGAAATAGTTGAAAATAGGGCAGATGTTAGAATGGTGTTTATAGTCATGTCGGTGGCTATCTTGGGCTAGGATTTAAGCCCAGTAGACATTATTTGCCCACCCTCATAGCTATCTTCATCGTGCATAACTTCACACAAGTGAGAAACACAGCCATGTGGTTGGTTGGAGGTTCAATTTGAGGAATGAGGGATTTTTACCTAAACCCGCCTATAATTCGATTATCAGTATTAACTACAGTACAAATTCGTAAATTTGTAATGTCATATTTGATAAAATAGTTAGTGGGTCAGATAGACCCGAAGATGTTGCAAGCCAAGAAAAATACAAAAATTAACGAAGTAGTGGTTCGACTTGAAAGAAAACGGAATAGCACAAGTGACTTTAAATTTTTTTATCAAATGCCTTTAGAATATTTTTCCAACACAGTGATAAAGTGTTCAGGGGAATATTTAGTAAAACAATAATAATAATAACAACTCAAGGAGAATCTCACCTATCATTAAGGTTTGAAATATTCAAAAGTACACAATTTTTATTTCTAAGTGATAAAGAGGCTATTTTTGGTACACAGATACAATTAAAATAATAAAGTCATAATAAATAGAAATAAAAATAAAAATACTAATAAAAGATAATAATATTTAAATACACTAAATATTCCTCTAATATAGAAAATTTCCTTATGATTATTTCGACACACTAAATTTTCCTCTTATAATTATATGGAATATATATTATAGGAATATTTAGTGTATTTAAATAATTGTAAGGAAAATTTCCTACTTGTTAGCATCTTTTTTCTTTTTCCTATGAATATCCTTTTGTATTTAAGGGATAGTTTAGGTAATGAGAAAACAAAATTGGACTAATCTAAATTTTTTTATTCTTTTTTTTTGAGCTTCTCCTGTAGAAGTGAAAGAGTTTTTAGCTGACATAATTTCTTTCTATTATTTTTAGGCTTTCATTGATTTTTCATGCTATCTAAACCTACACAATCTTAGTCTTATCCAACCTTAGAGAAAGTTATTGCATCTCTCACCACACAACTGTAGTTGATGAATACAAAAGAAAAGAAGCTTAAATCTTAAGTGACCAAAAATTAGGAAACAGTGAAAGTAATGCTTGCTGGTATTATAGAATGCCTCCCAGCATCCTAACTACCATCAAATCAAATTGGTATACAATCTCTAGTTTCAATTGTACTTCTTTCGTCTACCCAGATCCCATTGTCTACCAGACCAATGTTCTCCCTGTTGTTATCGTTTCTATATACTACAACTACACCTCCACTCACTTCAATTTCAACCTCCATCTTAAGTTTATAATCACAACCTCTCTTCAACCCACCTTTTCTTTTCATCATTTCCTTTTCCTTCTATGTTACCAGATATGTTTACACCTCATTTCCCTGTGGATCGTACGCCTTCATCCTCTTCTTTTGTCATTCTCTCAACTTCCCGTCACACTTATTCAGTTTAAAGAACCCCCCCAAAAATACATCTACACATTTTTGACAGTCTAACCTTTTGAATTGACTATTTCACGATGAACAATGCTTTACTTTGTTCCATGTTCCTCCAATCTAGCATGTTGCTATGACTCCTTTCTAGACACAAGGTCAAACTTTGAGCTGGTTTAAATCAATGTTCCACAATTAGTAGATTACTATATGGGACTCTTTTGCTCATGCATTATATATATGATATAGGCGACCTACATATGATAATCATCAAACTAAACTTTTTAAACTTTGTCAAATCACTTCAGCTACTACCTAACAAGTTGAGTTTGAGAAATCGAGTAATAAGAGTCTATGAGATGGCTCCTAAAAGCTTTCTTAATTGCTTTATTTCTAGGTTAATTCATGCTATTAATAGAGACCTTGCTATTGTGAAACCTGCAAATATTACCCAACTCATAGGTCTTGTCAAACTTATTGAAAGCAAAATTAATGATTCCAAATCCCCTTTATGTTATTTTACTAGACAACTTACCTTCATAAAACTTACCTTTCCTTTCCCCGCTTCCTTTTTAACCCTTAATCCCTAAAAACAAATCCCCACTATATACCAATATCAGCCTCTTACCCAAGCCTAAATATAAGACTACAGAGTTTGCAGACTCTATTTTACCAATGATAAAAAATTTCATCCTAGTCATAATTGTAAAGGTAAACAATTTTTGATACTTATGCCAAATGATACTGATTCCTCAAATTCTATATTTCCATAAAAAATTTTTTGATTAATATTTCATTACTTAATCGTGACCCAAAGCTAGAATATCCCAATATTCATTTCACTTATCATATTCAACTATGGAAGGTTTACCTTCTCCTAAAACCCTTCAATTCCATAGGTTTATTCAGGATTATAAGGTGACAACGTTAGTGGATACTAATAGCTCTCATAATATAATGCATCTTTTTATTACATCATTTATAATTTTTTCAATCACTCCTTAACCTAGATTCTCAGTTATAGTAGGAAATAGAGCCTATATCTATTGTGATAGCCATTCTTTTGACATTTTTGGTAACCTTTAGTCCCACAATTTTATTATACCATTTTGCTTGTGACCTATTAAAAAAGTTTATATTATTCTAGGTTATGTATGGTTGTAGTCAATCAACCCTTTTATTTTAGATTTTGGCATTCCCTCAATCACCTTTTGTTACCAAAACATGCTCATAACCTTAAAGGTGATCTTTAAATTCTACCCTCCCCAGTGTCTTATAACTAGTTGTATTAGATAGTTGACTTTGATTCTATTGGCTTTATTTTTGAGATTTTAGTTGATCCTATCCCACATTCATCCTTGGAATATCTTTCCTTATATTCTATATGCTCTGATTTCTTCTCTTATCTAACTGACCTTTAACTAATGCTAAATGATTTTCCAATAGTTTTCACACCTCATATTATACCCCTAAGGAAACCTCATGACCATTATGCCCCAATCCTACCTATCATCCCTAATAAACATCAAACACTACAGATATCCTTATGCCTAGAAGGATGCTATTTCAAATTTGAAATTAGAAATACTCAAAGAAGTAACTATTACCTGTAACAAAAACATGTATTCCTTCCCTAATCCTATCAACACAAGAAAAAAGATGGATCTTTTGGCACTTTTGTGTAAATTATCGTACACTAAATGCAGTAACTATTAAAGATATTTCCTATTCTTATAATATGTGAGTTATTGGATGAATTATATAGAGCAATAACTTCTCTAAGATTGACCTATACTTAAGTTGCCATTAAATTCAAGTGGCACATAGGGACAAACATAAGACTATATTTCAAACTTTTAATGGCCACTATAAGTTCCTAGTTGTGCCATTCATCCTAACAAATGTTTTATCGACCTTCTAGTGTGCTATGTATTACCAACTATGACCATTCCTTTAATGACTTGTTTTTGTATTTTTATGATATTTTAATTTACAATTAAGATTAGTCTAAACACATTGAGCATTTAAATCTAGTAATATATATTTTTTCTAAGTTTTCTAAATGTATTTTCAGGTTCTCTTTATGGACAATCTTTTCCATATCATCCCCTTTGAAGGTATGTGGCTAAATCCATATAAAATTTAGACTATCTCAAAGGTTTGTGCGACTTCTTGGGCCTTACTGGTTTTTACTGTCTCTTTGTGCAATAGTATATAACACTCCCCTCTCCTGTCACTGATATTTGAAAATAAACAATTTATATAGGTAGGTTAAATACTTACAACATACAATAACTTTTTCTAAAAATCCTAACTACAGTTCTTGTGCTTAGTATTTTGATTTATTTATTTTAATGTTGCTATCGATGCTTCTAGAATGGCTATTGGCACGATTCTTTTATTGGCAGTTCACTTGATAACATGCTTCAACAAGAAGACATCTGTAAGAATGCAACAACATCAGTACAAATTAAGGATATATGCTATTATAGAAATAGTTAAAAAGTGGTGACACTATCTACTAGGGTGGTATTTTCTTTTATATTCAAATAAAGAAAGGTTAAAAAACTATGAATAAGGTCATTCAAACACTTGAACAACATAAATAAGCTTGTAAAATCTTAGGTATGATTTTAAAATCCTTCACCAACTTGGTCACACCAATACATTAGTTGATGCTCTATATTGTTGCCACTCCAAGGATGATTTTATCTGCATTGCTCTATCTTTGTTGGTACCATCCTTGCTTAATCACCTCAAGCACTATTAAACTCAAACGGAAGGAAGAAATTTGATCAGTCACATGTAGACAGTTGCACCTTAACATTGTCAGTTTCAAATGGACTACTTTATTATAAGGAAGAGTTTTTGTACTTGATATGGAGGATCTTCAAACTCAGTTACTTCAAGAGTTCCATTCTACACCTACTATTAGCCATTTTAGTGCCAAACTGACAATAGCCTGCTTGTAAACAATCTTTTTTTTTTGGCCTAGATTATATAAAGACATTAAAATTGTTGTCCTGTAATATGTAAGGTATCATAAATAAACATTTACCATGAAAACCATATGGACTTTTATAGTCATTACCAGTAATTAACTAGGTATAGAAGGACATTTCAATGGAATTTATAACTAAGCTTCCTACTTATTTTGGACACTCAGTAATATGGGTGATGATGGATTAACTTATTATGTATACACACTTCATTAATCTGTCCATTAAGTCTACAACAACAAGTCTAGTAGCCTGACTCTACAGAAAATTTTAAACTGCACAAAATTCTAAATCCAATAATTAGTGACCAAGATAAGCTTTTCCTCAACATATTTTAAAAGGAATTATTTAAAAAACATGGCACAAACTTGAATTTAACAATTCTTACGACCTACAAATTGATAACAGAAGTGGTAGATAGAATCTTAAAGACTTACTAGAGATGCTTTGCCAAAGAGGAATGCAAAAAGTCTATAAATTACTTCATATTGTTAAATACGGTACAATACCACTAAACAGTCGGTTATAAGACCTTCTTCATATCATGCTATGTACAGTAGCCCTCTTTTGACCATCAATAACTATATCACTAAGTTTGTTGTTATTACCACACTATACAAAACCTTTCAATAAGAAAATAAATCATTTCTAGGTTATGTGCTACACTTTCTAGAGTTCAACAGAGGATTAGGGAAAACACAAATCAAAAGAGACAAGATGTCAAGATGTCAAATTTTAAAAAGGAGATTGGGTTTACCTATACCTTCATCTATATTGATAGTCCGTTATTGCTTACTGCTCTACACAAAAACTCCCCCAATAATTTTTTGGGTCATTCCAAGTCTTAAACAAGTTCAACAAAATCATTATGAACTAGAATTATCAATAGGCTCTA
The DNA here is from genome assembly GCA_027563595.1 of Erythroxylum suave. NCBI lineage: Eukaryota > Viridiplantae > Streptophyta > Magnoliopsida > Malpighiales > Erythroxylaceae > Erythroxylum > Erythroxylum suave. The sequence continues at coordinate 49,147,007 of JAOSBN010000179.1, forward strand.
AAATCCACATGTTATTCCATTTTAGTATCCTTTGTTGGCACAAAGGTCCCCCACTTGTAGAGCTTCCCTCATTTCCTTTTGAGTACATTGAACAAAATGAAAGTTATTATCTATTTTAAATGGTTCTCTGAATGTAACAAAAATGAAGATGCATATGTTTTCTAATTCCACATGCTTTTCCAATAATAAGGAGTAGATTAAAAGGTCCTTATTAAACCTTTTTGATGGAAGGAATAAGACCATCACATATATTTCATAGTTAGATTCCACTCAACTTCTTACTATTAATTTTGAGGTTCCTTATCACCATCTAATTGCTTAAGAGTAGACCTTAAAGATAAGGTCTTACTCGATGGGCAGAGGAATGATAAGTATATGGTTATTAGGCCGGATGGACCTAAACATATTGTGGGCCAAGAAAACATAAAAGCTAAGAAAATAGTGCTTTGGCCAAAAAAAAAAAGGAATATCCTAAATGGATAAAGGATTTTTATTAAAAAATATTGGAATATTTTCCTACCAAACTAATGAGAGTATTTAGTATATCTAAATAATTATATGGAGTTATTGTCGGCTTTCAACATCTAACATATAAGAAGGAGCATTCTAATAAATAAACTCATGTTTTGTTTTAATAAATTATTTTAATTTTTTATATATAGAGCAATATCAACATGGGAGAGACATTAGTCTTCATCTCAAGGACGTGCATATTCAAACGATTATGATTAGGAAAATAAGAAATGAATGGTCGAAAGACAAAAACAAAGTTTGTTGGGGTTACACTTATTGAAGAAAACCATGAAACAAAGGAAGTCGATATAGTCTTGATCATGGGAATTCATGCTTTGACAAGATGGAGTCTGAAGCATTTCCAAAATTTAAGAATCGAACTGAAATTGCTTAAAAATTCACCAACCAAAAAGTTAATTGATAAGCTAAGATCGTCTTGGTTGGCATAATCTATTCAATTGTGGAGAAGCTCAAGATGGGAGGTAAAGATGGACATAAATGGAAAGTTAAAATATATATCTTTAAGGGATAGGCTGAGGATTAATTTTGATGCAGAGAAGCTGGAGATGTAATTGGATCAAGAGAAGAAATTCGCTAAGGAGTTAAACAATGTTTTTATTAAGGATGTTCTTGGATATGCTATAATAATAAAGCACTAACTGAACTACAACAGAAACCTAATGACGTAGTTAGTGGAGCTCTTTGTACAAAGAGTAAAGAAGGAAAGAGGAGTTGTTGAAAAGAAAGAACAAAAGTCTTCAAATTTAGCTAAGAGACATAACAAGAGTTGTTTATTTTATTGGAGAACTCCTTGTTAGACTAAAGGAAGGTGAGCAAGTTGTTGAGGCACTTTCATTTACAAAGTGTGGGTTTGACCTAAAGTTAATAGGTTAAGGTGAATTGAATTGAATTTAAATTTGTATATTTGAGTGCAATTGGCTATAGGCTCAAGTTTATGTTTAACAAAATTTTACAATTTGAATAAATTATAAGAAATTAACTCAATCTAATTAAAGTTTAATAAATAAAAATATATTTGATCAAACTTAGGCTCGATTTTAGGTCTTAATATGCTAAAGCCCAGACTAATCCATTTTCACCTATATTTTATTCATACTTCAACCAGAAAATGGCTTCATCATTAAATTTAGCTTATCATCAAAACTTGCTACCTTTGAACTAAGAATGTTATTCGTTTAATCATTCATTATAAAGTCAAACATAAAGATTATAATTTGAGACAATATATCTGAGACCAATTAAACATAGTAGATGTAGCCTAATCTAGTCTAATTTAAAGTTAACAAGTTTAACTTGAGTTGATCAATTTTAGGGCAAGTTCATATTTAGAAAAAATAAGTTTCAGGATGAGTTCAGACTTAAGCTTCATCATCGATTTAAAATCCAAACACATCATATAATATAAAATGACATTATTTTTTGTATAAATAAAATGAATTCATTTTTTGTATTGATGAATGGCTAGGATAGTGTAAACTTGTTATTTTTTGGAAGTTAATTAAGGAATATATTTAATCAAAAAAGATGGAAATTACTAGGAGAGGATATACAACTCTTGTAGTTAGAGTTTAGATAAAATATATAACTAGCTACTCAACCTTTCTTAACTAAGAACCAGCTCTTACTATATACTCAATTGTTGCTTGAGTCGATCATATATATTTTGGAAATAGGGCATTGATAGGATTGTCATCTGTAGCTTGAGATAAAACTCATTCCAAGTAAATTTCTTATAGTCTTCTGTTGTCTCAAAGATCTTTGTGTTCTTTAATCTCCAAATGAAATGTACTAGCGTGACAAAACCAATCTTAAATGCTTTATGATCCATTTTGCTATGCCAGTTTAGATCAATTGACCTAATTCAAGCAGTCTTTCCAGGCAAGATTTTTATCTTGTAGGTTAAAAATGCAAGGAAACTTACCCCATAGTTGTCTTATGCAAGAGCAACAAAAGAAGAGATGATGTAGAGACTCATCTTCCTCACTACATAAAGGGTAGGATCTGTCTGGCATCTAGATTTTATCATATCTCTAGTTCCTAGTTTCTACCCAGCTACTAACCAAAGTATAAACGAGTGAGCGTGTGAAAATCACATATTAGCTTGTGAAGAGAAAATCTAGTGAGTAGACCAAGTACTAGTTATTTTACACGATTGCTCTGTAAATTTATGTGATGCGTGTAATTCCATCTAACTTCATCTTCCTGCCTCTGATTTGGTGAATAAGTTGGCATCTGCTCCATAATTGGCGTGGTTCTTCTGCTTATATGGAATGACCACACCCAGTTGTTATTTTGGATGAGTATCTGCACTTTGGTATCTTTTGGAATTGAGCTTTTCAAAACTGGAAAAAAACTGAGTATTACATTTAGGCCTTAATGAATGCTAGTTATCAAACAAGAATTTGGTATTTTGCCCATCTTTGATATAATGCTAGATATGAGGATGCATAAATGACTTGGTGAGTAGGATTTGTTGGAAAGTGTAAGAATGAGAGCTTGTTTGATATTATAATTCCCTTATTGTTGTCAACTCTCTATAAGTGTGTGTTCTTCCTCCCTAATTCCATTCTTGTAATTGAAAACCCTAATTCTCATAGACTAACATAAAATTTGTAGTACAATCCTTATTAATAGAGCTAGTAAGATTCAATATCAATATGACTGGACTTATGATGGTTCTATAAAGCACATGTTAGTTTAAGAAAACAAACACGAAAACACATAAAACAAGGACATGAATCGTTATACTCAAGAAAGGAAAGGGTTAGAAGTAATAAGATTCTAAGTTTGATTGCCACTAATAAGATAGATAATATTTTAGTTAATATAGAACTTAATCCAAAAGTATATCTAAAAATAGATGAAGAAAAAAAATCTCTCCGTGGTAATTTGATTAATTTAAAAATAACTATCCTTTTTATATCTATAACATAGCTTATATAGGCTTAAAGCCTAACAATATCAAAACTCTAAGAGATAGATTCAAAAAAGGAAATAACAATCGAGATGTAATCTAATTAAAAATAAATAACTTTGAAAGGTAGTCAATCCCTATCTAAACATAAATATGAAACTTTAAACAAACAAAAATACCTAATTATATGAGTCCTAAAAATGAAACATTTTAAAATAACAAGATCTAACTATTTAAAATATTTAAACACAATTAGCACTGATTTTGTTTTAGAGCTTTAAACAAGACTCTTCATCAGTTATATGTTAAACTCTAACGTTTATTTTTCTCTGTAACTTCATACCATAAAACCTAATAAAAGACCATTGTTGTTTGTTTCTAAGCCCAGTATCAGTTGCATTTTGTAACTGCATCTCTAACTCTTTTTCGACCTTTGATTTGAAGCCTTTATAAGCTTTCCAAACCCGTCTTCATACCTGTCCCTTATAGAAGTTTATATAGTTTAGGTTACTAGTTTAACTCTATCATTTTTTCTCTTCTCAAAATAATTTATTTTTCAAATCAACACCTTCGTCTATAACATCAAAAAAAATTTAATGCTTGGTCAATAATGCTTCTCTCACATCCCACATTCTTACTACTAAGCTTACTCCTTTTCTTCTCATGTTTATCTCTTGTTTTCACTATTTCTAGAAGACTTGAATTACTTCCATATATTTTCTCTCATTTCTTTACCCTCAATTCGTTCTTCCCACTTACTTTGTGCTCTCTAAATTTCATGCTCATATGACCAACATCCTTGTTGGGACCCTGCCCTTGCGTGACACGTGTCTGACGTCCCAAGTGACATCTGAACACACATCCCATAAAAGTGGAATGCCCTCACTAGGACAATCCTCAAACTTGAAACTTCATCTTGTCCTCTTCGAACATTTCGTCCCTTAACTTGTACTTAGAGCCTAAATTCTTGGCTGTTTCTTGGTCCTTGACAACCAACTTTTGTTGAATCCCATTAATTAGTAAATTTTGTGATTTACTTCCAACTAAGTGACTGTTCAATCATACTGACTTAACTTCCTCTTATATCGTCCATGGTTGGCCTATCGTCTGTATTTGCTTATGGTCAGTGTTTTATCGTCTGTCCTAGCTATCGTCTGCCTTTGATTTTCTTATCGTTTGTGTTTGACTTTATATCGTCTGTGTTCTATCGACTGTGTTCTATCATCTGTATTCTATCGTTTAGGTTCTATCTTTTGTGGTTGACTTTCTTATCGTATGTGTTTGACTTCCTATCGTCTGTGTTCTATCATCTGTGGTTGACTTTCTTATCGCCTATGATTGACTTCCTATCGTCTGGGTTCTATCGTCTGTGGTTGACTTTCTTATCGTCTGTGTTATGATGTGTCATCACAGACGATTCCTTGCGTCTGTGTTTTCCTTTGCGTCTATGTTTCTCATTTGTGTCTGTGTATGACGTCATCACAGATTATACTCTTCCTCTATATTTTTCCCTTGCATCTGGGTGTGATGTCATCACAAACGATAAACTTCGTTTGTGTTTCCTTCTTGCAATCTGCCTTACTTAATGTAGAGTTAAATCTTTTCAACCACCCCTATTCATTCCATTCCAAAGACAAATTCAACCGAATATAAACATCAACTGCTTCTCCAAAATGTCCAACTCATTTAATCATCACATGCAACGTGAACTCTTAACAGTGATTATCATCAAACCCAAAGGATGTTTCATTCATAATAATAGGCAGAAATCATTACAAAGCTTTACTGAACATTTCAAGGTACAATACGTCTATTGAGTTTAAGAACTAAAATACAAAATACACTTGAAATGTGGCTAAAGCCTTGAATTCCCAGAAATCTAACTTAAGAATACAGAAGAAACTAGGTAGATTTGAGTGATGCCTTGACTCTTAGCTTACTCACTCCCTTGCTCATCACCTGAATGGGACATAATTTGGAGGGTGTGAGCTTAAAGCTCGTGGGTAACAAATTTATAATCAAGAAACAAGCAAGAACCCTTTTTGCAAAACTCATTGCATTTTACACTTTAGCAATTGTAGCAAATTTGCTTGAATGGTCATCAAATACATATTTCACAAAATTTCACTTTATCAAACGATTTATAAGCAAGGTCATGTATGCATCGACTTACAAACACATAAGCGCATCAAATTGGTTTAGAGGGTCCATAAACAGAACGAATAATCACAATTCCATGTAATGGTCCTGTGAAGTCGTAAACAGAACGAGCTAGCATAATCCCACTCAGTGGTTTTTGTTTAGTCGTAAACATGAAGGAGTCCATGAAGGAGCTCCATGCCACTAGCGGGCAGGTGGGAGAAGCCTTTTGTCTAAGTGCACTTGACAACAGAATGAACCAAACCAAACCCACATGACATGTATTTCATAATCTTGAATACTTGCTGCCCAAAATGGCAATTCTTATGAACTTGCTTTTCATTTCCGAAAACATGATTTCATAAACTTGCAACTTTTTCAAAAAGAAACATTTTCCAAATCATGCAGCAATATATAACACTTTTATAACCCAACCAAGAACAAACAAATGCACATTTATGAAGTAATTTAAATCATTCAATTTTCTTGGTTTGAAAGAGAACATTAATGGCTTATTGCTTTATCATAAAACTGTAACCCACCTTAGTTTCCTTTCTTGAAAAATGGTTCAAATATGCCTTTTGTCTTGCTCCTCTTGTCTCTCTTGATTTTCTTCAACATTATAAAAGTCTCAAATCAATAGACATTCTAATTTGAAAACTCAAAGAACCAAAGCATGAAATTGACCATAGCATTCCTAAGCCCGTACATTTCTTAAGCTCTTTGAACCAAAAACCTTTTAAAACTCCAAAAAGGTTAAAAATCAATCTTACCTTGAATCCTCACCAAATAATGAGATTCTTGGTTCTAAAGAAAACCCTTCCTTTCCTCTTTCTTTTTCCCTTCTTGAGTAACCTCCAACTCTCTCTTTAAGACTAAGGAAAATTGTAACCTAGTTTAAAGCTCTATTCTTTTAACTCCATTGAAACCTCTCTTCTTCTTTCTCTCTCTTTTACTTTTTGACTTTCTCTCCCTCTTCCCTTTCCTTCATTCAAGTTTTTGATCTTCTTATATACAAGAAAATCATTTTCTCTTCCCATTCTACCCTTAGTGGGTGAGGAAAGTCCATCTACCCGTCCTTTAATGCCTTAATGCTTCTAACCTTAAGTAATCCACCCAAAATACCCTTATGCATTTTTAATTCTTCAATTTAACTTACACTATGCTATACTCTAACTTAATCTTAATTCTTCCATTTAATACTTAAAATTTTCCATCAATTTATGAAATAAATCCTCCTAAACTTGACATAACAATTAAACTCTAATTAAAAATGATTTATCCAATAAGATCACAAAATTCATTCAACCCATGCTTACTAACATAATGAAAAAGAATGCAGGGTCCAACAATCCTTTCCTCTTTGAATATTTTAAGTAGCCTAATTATCACTTGTCTCCTTTACCCGTAAAAATATATTTAAGCCTTTTAACACACTCGTTTTCAATATCATCCTCCAAGTTTAGCATCTTTTCCTCTAAGCTAGGCATCTCATCATCTACTTCCTTTTCACTCTTGGGCACATCATCATCTAATTCCTCTTCACTTATGTACACATCATCATCTACTTCTATTCACTTTTGGAGATATCATCATCTTATTGGATTGAAAACAAAAAAATTCTTGGTTTAGCTAAACGGTAGATTTCAAAAACTTTTTCCAAAATCAAAGTATAGTAGAAGCGTAAACACCAAATTAACATGCTTTTAATCCATACATGATACGACATAAGGAAAATAAATAAAATAAGAATAAGATCGGAATATTACCGACTTCTCACTACAGCTTTGACTCCTCGCTGTTGAGTCCTCAACTAATCCGATCTACCACTTATTCTCCTTGGACAACTTGGTTTACAAGATCCATTGGTGGGAAAGGAGAAGAAAAATGTAGGAGAGAAAACCCTTTGCTACGGCCTAACGTTTTGAGAGCTTGGAGAGACCACTCCTCTCACACCTTCATTTTTATCAAAGCTAAAAAATGAATTGTACAAAAATTGAAATCTCCAACTCTTGGACGATTTTTGGGAGAGAATTAGTGAAGATCAAATTCATGCACCATTCATTTTGTCAATCAAAGCCAAAATGAATTGTCCTTCCAAGTCCAACAATTTTCCTTTTTTGAGAGAATGAAGAGACAAATGGAGAGCTGCCAAAAACGTTAATTTTTACATGAAAGCTAAAATGAACACATGTGTCCTTACAAGTCCAACACTTAGACGTTCGGGAGAGAGTCAAGAGCGATACCAAAAATGCACCATCCATTCTTTTGATGCTAAAAGACCTTTGTCACTTTAATTACCACAACTTGGAAGAGAGTGAAGAGAGACAACAAATAACGCACCAATCCGTTCATGTACATTTTTTAATCTTTTAAAAGCCATTAAACCATTTAATGAAGAGCCGTCCACTCCATTCATGCTTTTATTAATAAAAAGTATAACCGAATTTGCCTTCCTTTTTTTAATTCAATTAATCTAATTAATTAAATCAAAATCCAGCGCAATATTAAATATTCCTTTGGGCTTATAATTAACAATTAATAAGCCTAACATTTAATTATAGGCTTAAGACCCAATTTAATTAACTATTAAGTAAATTGTTCTAGCTTTATTGGCCTGAATCCAATTCGTCCTTTTGTCTCCAAACTATCTCGTTTTCTTTCCGATAACCTCCATTTATTTTTCTTACTGTGCAGAATCTAATTTGACTTAAATAATTCAAGCGCTAATACGCCCGGAATTAATTTAATCTCAATAGAATTAATCTCGACTTATTAACCAAATGTCATTCCACTAAAGACAATTGGTTTCACTCTTGAATTACTTAAAATTATGAGAAACCTTGTTTCAAAATATTAATACGATGTCCAATCGCAAGCTCTATTATGAACTATATGATAGCCATCCACACAATAAAAAGTAAAATTACCGTTTTGCTCTTATATTAGTTTTTCCTTCTAGATCTCTGTAAAACATCTAGAAGTAATGATATCACTATAAATTCTTTATTTGAGTGAATTTTCCCTGCTGTATGTTTCAATTAATAATTCCAATATGTGGACACTAGATTTATACCCTGTAAAAATTCATTATGATCATATCAAGAATTATAAGGAAACACATATGAGTTCACCACTCATAAAGATTGTAGTTTGTAATAAATGAATGCTAAAGTGTATGTTTTAAGATTAAAGTAACGACTTACTTTATTCTTTAAAAACATACGCGATTCTATATTCATTTAATAGTGTTATTACCGATAGTCAACTACTATCATGATTTGAAACTCATCATTCCCTTGAAGTAAACTCCTTTACATACAAGGAGGTAAATCACAACACTACAGTCTAAACCATAATCAAACGGCCAACTTAATTATTCGACTATGAATCAATTAATTTAGACTCTAATACTACACATGTTTCTCATACGTCTCCATGTATATGTATGTGTATATTACTTACAAAAGAACCTTGGTACCTTGTGACTAGTTATATTATGCTCATACAAATAAAACCAAACTTTTTTGTTTTATTAATAATAAATATTTTCATTACAATATTGTAACTAGACAAAAATTAAGTTATATGTAAATAAACTTGCTTTCTAGGCTACTATATTTACATAACCCTAACCTCCCTCAAGTAGTTAAAGGCGCTACTATCATCCTTATCATAGACTTTAAAGTCATCCAACCTAGTACTTAGAGGTGAATTATATTGTAACCTATATATGGTGGCTTCATATTTATCTAACCTATTTCTTGCCTCACCAAATTGACTAAAAAGTTACTTTTATTGATTATGTATTATGTTTAAGAAGAAAGCCACGTCCATCCTTACTCTTTTCTCCCCAGTTCTCCATTGTCTTTTGATAAGTTCCGTGGTGGGTTTGAGTCATATTGTGCTTGTATAAAAAGTTAGTAGTGAAAGCACTCTTTCATATGTTTCTCTCATAATTCTGTTCAAAGTTTCACTTAGTTTATAACCTAAACTTTTGACTAAAGATTCTTTATAAATTAGGAAATTTAAATAAAGAAAACTAGTTTAAATCTTATAAAAAAACTAGTTTAAATCTTCTCCCTTTTCAAATACTCCTAAAGAAGCAAATTGGACAAAATAAACAACAAAAATACTACTAGAGGACAAGAAACAAGAAAACTAAAAAATACAATTGAGTTCAATGGAACTTAATTAGACCTAATAGAAAAGAAGAATAACAACTCCACAAGAATGAATTAAACAATAAGGGAAAACAAGACAATAATAAATAGGATTTTTATTAACTTACAAAATCACAAAAATAAGAAACAAGAAAGTAAAATAATTTTTAAAACAAATCTTATTAATAAACCATAAGGAACTTGAAGATTTGAAACATAAAGGCAATAATTTTGAAAATGTAAATAATGGTATTAAGAACAAACTTAAATATAGAACTATACCTTGATATTAAATTCTAATACGACCCTAAAAAATCTAGTGAGATTTGATTTCAATATGATATGACATAGGGCCCTTCTATAGACATAAGCCAATCCACAAAAACAAATACAAAACACATAAGAGAAGGATATGAATCTTCACACTATAAACAAGAAAGGGTCAGGAGTAATAAGATTATAGGTTTGATCAACATCAGTTAGTTAGATCAAATCATAGTAAAAGAAGAACTTAATCCAAGGGTATCTATAAAAAAAAAAAAAGATGAAGCAAAAAACTCTCAAAGATAATTTGATTAATCCCAAAATAAATCTTCCTTTTACATTTATAACATAGCCTTATATAGACTTAAAACCCTAGTAATATCATAATCTCAAGAGACAGATCCTAAAAGGAAATAACTGTTGGACCCTGTCTCCGAGGCCCAACATTCGGAAACACACAAGTACACATAAGCATAGAAGACCCATAACTCACCACAATAGGGGAAACTTTTTTTTAAAAATATGTTCCTTACGCTCTCACGGTTTCAACGCCACTAAAAACGCTCAATTTGGATTAGAAATGAAGAAGTTATGGCAAAAATGCTATCTCAAAAAAAACAGAAAACTGATAAATTAGATGTAGAAAGTTAGAAAAATCTCTTAGAAATCCATCGCTTTGAAAATGGGGTCAATCGGAGGCCTGTGTAAAAAGTTATGGCCAAAAGAAGGAACAAATCATGCCAGTCGACTATTCGGAGAGCGGAGATTATTTTTCGTAAGTTCTAGTCGACTACAAATGTTTCCAGTCGACTACAATCAGCAAAGGTACTTGTTCCAGTCGACTACTACAAGTTCCAGTTGACTACAATCAACAAAGGTACTTGTTCCAGTCGACTACTACAGGTTCCAGTCGACTAGAACTACTCGACCAGTCGACTATCACATGTTCCAGT
>JAOSBN010000179.1:49168197-49192415 GCA_027563595.1 Erythroxylum suave
CCCGCCATTCGCGATGGCGGGGTGATCCAGGTGGCCCACCCCGCCAACGAGAATGGCGGGTTGAGTTACACCCCGTCAACTCTACTGGCGGGATGTCCTACTTCTATCAGACCGTCGTAATTCATCTCCATTTCACGGATGAAAAAAAAAATCATCTTAATTTAAGAATTTTGCCCCCTTTTTCTAATATTGCCAGAAACGGCGACGTGTTAAGATGAAAAGGTAGTGCCTAGTAGTTATCTATTGAAGCTTTGAGAGGCTTTGATAGAACCCAGAACTGAAGATTTTGTTAAAGAGAAAGAGAGACAGATTCAGATACTCCATGGGAACTGCTGATTCTGGAAAGCCCAATTCCGACTCCGATATCGAAGATACCAACCCTGACCCTATTTCCATACCCAATTCTGATTCTTCCAATGCATTGGTTTCTACTCAGTCCAACACCCCCGCCGTATGCCTCCTGCGCTTCGCCGGCGACTCCGCCAGCGGCGCTGTCATGGGCTCAATCTTCGGCTTCGGTCCTCTCTCTCTCTCTCTCTCTCTCTCTCTCTCTCTCTCTCTCACGCATAAACAAACACACTCACACGCCTGCACACTTGCAATTTTTACCTGTTAGTTTGTGGGGTTGTTGTGGGCTCTGCAAAATAGATGTTTTTGCTGAGAAGGGATGGTCGGATTGCTTAGAAGTTGTGTTTGCGAGCTTGGTTTCATTTCTCTTGGTTAGGGTTTCTTCTAAGTGCTAGAAAGTTTTAAGACTCGAGAGTTTGTAGGTCAATTCCAGGATTTTTTGGGATTGGAATTTGGATTTCCTTCATGATGGGTTGCTCATGTAGGTTTAGATGGGTTCATTTAAATATTTTATGCAATTCTTTTTTATGTCTAATGCCTGCTAAAGGAATTGCCTTTTGTCTCTTACCGTTCGGTTTTTGGTCATTGGGGTATTATATACTGAGTAAGTGTAGAGAACACAATCAATTCACAACGTGATGAGAGAGTGAAATTGAATGACTAATCCTAGCTTATTTAGCATATTGAGAGTTGTTTGAACAGTTCCAGGGAGTAGTTTATGAATGATAAGGCAGAATCATCATGCTCACTTTGCCATTGTGTTCAGGAAGCCAAATTCAGTATACATAGGTCTATTATTATTCATATCCGTTGCAAACCATTCATTGACATAATGCTGCGCTATTTCACTTTACATTTGTGCAAAAGCTTGGAGATATAGTATGGATGCCCATTCAATGATTGTTTTGGGGGAGGGGTTTACAAGTTACAAAACCAATTATGAAGGCGATTGACATTTTCCCATTAAGCCCTACATTGATGGATTTCAGGTTCGGGCTTAATAAAAAAGCGTGCCTTTAAAGGATCCCTTGCCGAGGCAGGTTCATATGCCAAGGTATGACATTTTCCAAAATTCCTGAATCTCATGCATCGAAGATCATGAGAACATTTCATTTTTATTGCCATAGTCCCTTTGTTGCCATAATTTGTCGATAGAGTTTGCATTTAGAAGTAACATCATTACTTTGAACTACTTTTAGATAACATGATAACATACATTTCCTATCCAAGTGATATGGTTGACAAGCCACAGTTCTTTTGTACTTTTGCCAAATGCAGTTTTACAGCATTCTTTTTGACTTTTTGTGCTATTGAACCTACAACAAGTATATATCTTATTGCCATACTACTAAGATTACTGACTTATTAAAGTTGCTGCATTCCAGACTTTTGCAGTTTTGTCTGGGGTGCACAGTTTGGTTGTCTGCTTTTTGAAGAGACTTCGAGGGAAGGATGATGGTGTGTATGCTAACTATAGAAATCCATATTAGATGTTAGTTTGTGCCTTAATTTAACATATTTTTTGCACAGTCATTAATGCTGGAATAGCTGGATGCTGCACTGGTCTTGCTCTAAGTTTTCCAGGTACATAATCTTTTCAGCTGATTTTGTAATGACAAGATGATTTCGAGTTTTCCATTTTACCAAGAAAAAGAGCGTGGAAGATGTGCTAAGGCTGTCTTTTGGCCTTTTTTTTTTTTTTGTGCAATTGCTCAGCTAACTTATTATCAATTCTCTCAGGTTGGACAAATAGTATTGATGAAGTTTAATTTATGATTAATTTCACTAGACCTTGTAGTAATAACGGCCTGTTTGTACTTGATGGGTTGTTTTCTTTGTGCAGGTGCACCTCAGGCACTTCTTCAAAGCTGCCTCACATTTGGGGCATTCTCATTCATCATTGAAGGTCTTAACAAGCAGCAACCAGCAATGGCTTATTCTTTGTCGGCAAGAATCAAGCAAGACCACCATAAGTTACCTTCTCCATCAGCTCTGCCTCTTTCAATTCCCCTTCCGGATGAACTAAAAGGAGCCTTCTCCTTCTTCTGCAACTCCTTAAAGAAATCCAAGAGCAGCCATTTTTTCCCTTCTCACAGATAGGCTTAGCAGGGTGTTATTTCTTGTTCTTTTGCTTGGTAGATTGTAATGGTGAAAAAGAAACTTAAATCGTCCAGATTCCAGAGCTTCTCAAAGCTTGAAAAACAATGGCCTTGACAAGCATTGCAAGTTTTATGTTCCTCGTCTTCCTGTCATGGTATCCCTGCCCGACAAGAACTCAATGACTAAGGTTAAGATGAAAGGCCCTATTGTTTGTTTCTACGCATGTTCTTTTTTCAGTTAACCTTAGCCGAACATTGGAGTGGGAATCACAAATTGATGAAGGATAATATTGTCTGCGGATTTTCCTTTCCTTGCTTAATAATTAAGGACAAACCAATTTTAGGGATGGAGGTTAATTTCAAAGATTTGCAACTTCCGTAAAGTTGCCAGCAATTGAGGCGTTGTACCTCAGCTAATTGGTTGTTCTATAAAGATAAAACCATGATTATGTACGGCAATCTGAGAATTGTGAAATTTAGGCAGGGTTGATGCAAAAGGACTATTATTAGAAGGTGATTTCTGCCAATCTTGATTGTATAATAGCTTCCGTCAGTTTTACTCCACTCTACTGATTGGATGCTACCGTTTGCTGGGTTGTATTAAATGTTTGCCTTAAAACATTCTTATAGCCCCAGCAATTACTTTCATTAAGTAGAAGGTTAATCTTTTTCATGTTCTTGGTTTAGATGCTTTATTCTCAGAACTCAAAATGATAGTAAATGAAAAACACAAAACAGGAGCAGACTCTTTGCATGATATCCAGATCACCCTCTCTTGCTTTCCGTGGCGAAGTCTACCGTTAACACCAGCAGTCCTAGTTTGTTCTTCATAATATTCCCTCTCTTCCTAGAGTACTACTTTTTCTTATACAAGGCGTTCAAATTTATCACTGTATTACCATGTTATTTGCAGGAATTTAGCTTTATCAAATCCGATATCATATATTTGGAATTCCTTTCTTTCTTGTAGTTGGATCATTGTAAATTTCGAATTATATATCCACGTTCCCAAGTAAACAAAGGTAACCAATTCTCCTGTTCGTTCTGTTAAGCTTCCAATATGACTCAAATCATATCCAGGAAAACTGTCTGCCTGAAACACCAGTACGTGAAAATATTAAATTACAAGAAACAAATTTTTATTTTATTTTATTTAGCAAAAGGGGGAGATATCACATTAGTCTCAACAAATTCAGAACTTATTGAACACTTCTCAGCTCCCTTCACTTCCAAAGCTAAGAGGGAGATCATAGAAATCTGCCAAGTAGGCTAAAGCTTCCGAGTTACTGTCACATATCTTCCACAAGGATCCAACTTCCCCTCTAGAGACAGTACCCCAATCCTCACAATTATCAAGGAAATCAAAGAGCTTTTGGTAGAAACAGTCATAGTTCATCACAATGAACGGAACTGGAAACTTAGACCCTATCCTTTTTAGCTGAATCAGTGCTAAAATCTCAAACATTTCATCTAGAGTTCCTATTCCACCAGGGAGAGCTACTACAGCAGTTGTATCTGAAGAACTATTCCGAACGACGGCATCCACCAAAGCGTGCTTTCTTGCTGAGAAGAACCTACATTTGTGTTTAACTGCTTCATCCTTCAACCTCAAGAACCATTTCAATGAAGCATCTAAAAGTGGCAGCAGTTACCTGCATGTCAGGTACGTTTCTAATGGTAGGTAGGGATGGAAATTTGAGGCTGTCCATTCAGCAGCTTCTTTGCCTATCTTAAATCCTCCAACTGGTTTTCCTGCTTCCAATGCACCTTTAGTAGCAGCATCCATTAGGCCTGGACCAGCACCTGTCCATGAGGTACAGTTCAAAAGCTTTGCAATCTGGTTGAGAGAGTAAAAGTCACTATAACCCATTAGGGATGGATATGCTAAAACCAGTATAAGAATCCATCAGAGTCACTTGCCTCTCCACCCAACTCCAATGTCTGTAGGTAATGTGGATGGCCACATCCCATTCTCGATGAACCCAAATAAACAACTCCCCTTCCAAGTCTGTGTATGAGTTCATAGCAACGACTTATCTCCTTTCTAATCTTTAAAACAAAATGAAATTATTAAATGAACTTCCAGATCATTAAACATAGTTATTCAAATAACTTCCTGTGCTTGAACCAAATAACCATCAGTAAAGTACACAACGTTAAGCATTGAAAAATGATCTGATTGAATCTCCCTTGATGAAGCCATCAAGATCTACTCCACTAGTCCAATAGCAAAAGCCTAAGATCAATTCTATCACCAAATCAATAGTGGCAGTAATATTGTGATTGCTAAGGACCACAATCAGAATGAATGAGAACACAATCCAGGCAGCATCTTATCCATGAATAATCAAGGGAAATATCCGATAACTACATGACTTAAGGGAATATAAAGCCTGAATGATGGATTAATAAGAAAAGAAAAGTATTTGGAAAACTGCACACAATCATAAAATTTCAGAAATAAAAGCCTGTGTTTTTTCATATCGCATACAACTTCGAGCAGGCAAAAACAAGAAAGAACGGACATTATGAATGATTACACTACTATAGTTTCATCAGAACCACTTGTACAAGACCCTCTCACTATGTAAATCCTAATCCGTCTGAAAATGTTTTAGATAAGTTGAGTGTTGAATATATCAAGATGTTTATTCACATCTAGCACTTTCAAGACTAACATTTCTCTTACAACCATTTCCTTTTGTGCTCCAGACAAACTTACTTTCCCAATGTGATATTAAACCTCCATGTAGATAATACAGTTCCCAGTATCATATATTCCAGTCAGAAATTCCTTTTCTTTGCAATATTGTAACTTAATATTATTTTTTCATTCCATTTCTAAACTGTGTCTCAAGTTATGATGGCTATCACTCGAAATAATCCACAACCCCTACACATCGCAGCCCCACTCAATAGATTGACAGTAGATATGTAGGGTAACTTTATGGAAGATAAACAACAAGCAAGTTGTTACCTCGTTTGGACTTGTTCTCTCCTCAAACTCAACCGTTTCGGAGCTGCACATCGAAATCTTCACAGGACAAACCGTTGACTTTGCACACTTGATACGAAAACCAAATCTCCCTTTCCCACCTAAAGATTGAAACATTATAGTCTTCTTACCAGAATTACTCGCCAAAACATGAGCGCCGGATGAGCCCAATATTGAAAACCCCATCTTTTACGACGGAATGAAACAAATATTAGGTTTTATGCTCTAAATGATTGACAAAAGGGAGATGATATGCGTACTCAACTCGTAAGCTGATAACTGTGATGAATATGAACCGAAAAGAAAAGGAATCACATTAGCAAGTTGAAATTCGATTTGATGGAAGCTATGGGGATATAAGCATCTGGTATTCCCACTTGTTTTTTCGCCGTTGTTGAACAAGGTGAAAGTGATGCCTTAGTGATTAAAAGGACACCACGGTATCGGGAGAATTTCGGTGCAACTGAACTGTATTCTTCTTTTTTATAAATAAATGACTTAACGAACAGGGTTATTAACAAGCTCACATGTCCTCCTAATCCACGCCAATACCCCCGAACCCTAGTTCTTGTAGGTCCCGCAAAATCAGATCCTAAATTATCATTCAAACATGATCAGACATAAATAGCCGGATTTATGTTTCGCTTCAAAATATAAGATAGTAATTTCAGAAACTAGGACACCTTAATATAACCTTAAACCCCTGAACGTGGTTGTGGAGATAAAGGATTCCTGAGGCTTGAAAACCTTGTACCCTTCCTCTTCGAAAATGGGTATCTCTTGGATTTGTTTAAGTTTTCAAAATCTTTCGTCTTTATCAGTTTTCTCTTTGGCGGTTTCCGGTTTTTTGTGTTGCTAGTGTCAAGCTCTTTAATATGGGTTGGCGGGTATCTCTCGTGACTCGATGCACAAAAGGCGTGCCACTGGTGGCAAACAGAAATCTTGGTTCTTGGAGGACGAAGCGAAATTAAGTATGAAACAAGTTGAAAATTTTGACCACCTTGTTTTCTTTGTGAGCTTATCAATTCAGTGAGACGAGCCTAAAATTGGTATTTTTGGATCATTAATGGCCGTGTCCGAAAATTGATGTGGGTCTTTTGGGTTTTGATATTCGCCTCTTTGTTCTTGGAACAAAAGTAACGATTTCTTTTGGGCTTGTTTGTCCTAGATTTAATGTGAAGATTCACTTAATGGGTTGCTTCCGTGTAAGAATATGCCATGAAGTATATGGTCATTGGATTTTTGATACAAATGGTTTGCGAGCATCATGCAGCTATTTCACATTGTTAGTTTTCATATTGGATTTTTCTTTTTTCTTTTTTTTTTGGCTAATGCTCTGAAATTGTAGTTCTTGGAATGGCTTCGAGTGCAATGTTCGATATTGAATACTTTGTAGCGTCACTCATCAACAGATAGTCTATTTTAGTTCTTGGAATGGCTTCAAGTGCAAAGTTTGGTATTTACTTGTAGCGTTACTCATCAATGGGTTACTTACTTTGATTTTCACTAAAGGTATGAGCTCTGAAGGCAGCCTGCAAACACGAAACTGTCTAGCAACAAAACAGTGAGAAGGGTTAGAGTTCGAGGAGGCAATGTGAAGTGGCGTGCTCCGAGACTTGATAGTGGAAACTACTCATGGGGTAGTGAGGCTGTGACTAGGAAGACCAGCATCCTTGACGTGATGTACAATGCATCTAACAATGAACTGGTGCGTACTCAAACTTTGGTGAAGAGTGCCATTATTCCAGTTGATGAGGCACCTTTCAAGCAGTGGTATCTCCAGCACTATGGGGTTGACATTGGTCGCAAGAAGAAAACTGCTGCAGCTACCAAGAAGGAAGGAGAGGTTGGGGCAAACTTTTATCTCATCCATTCTATTATTAGTGCAATTCCTTAACATGTCAATCACTTGATTCTCTTTGCTTTGCTATTTTAGAATAGTTTGTTTGCTATTTTCAAGTTCAGGTGGACATGATTTATATAATCTTTTCTTGTTTATTCATCATATTGCTATATGGTTTACAATTGTGAAAGGTGTTCAATTTTGTTGGTGCAGCTATTGAGATTCCAAATTGAAACTTCTCTTAAATTTATGCTTTATTTTCTCCTCTATGATGAGTATGAGTTGTATTGTACCAACTGAATCATCTGCATGGTCCTGTCGGAAACAAATCTGACTTTGCTACGGCAGTTGTGCATGTGAGATTGCTTATTGATTGTTCCACTAAATTTTTAGCTTGCTTGTTCCTACCATCAGAGACATTGCATTCTTATTGTCATGAGGCTTTTAGGTGTGGAATGGGAGATCCAAGAGAGTATGCACATATGCAGTAAGAATGAAGAATCATATTTATGTGCTTTGAATTGCTTGTGTACTCGTTATACCATTTCGGTTGTGAAATCATTAACTTGAAAAATGATCGACAAACTTAACTAGCTTTCTTTCTGCATTCCCGACATAATGGATGATAGGAAAGTGACGCTACAACTGAAGAGGTGAAGAAAAGTAATCATGTTTTGAGGAAGCTGGAGAAAAGACAACGAACTCGCAAGCTCGATCCCCATATTGAAGAACAATTTGGTAGTGGACGTTTATTAGCTTTCATTTCATCATGCCCTGGTCAATGTGGCCGTGCTGATGGGTACGTGATTGCCTACTTCACTCATTAAATCGCTTATAAGAGAAGGGCTACGATTCAGTGGTTATAAACTGCTAACTACTTGGGTAACCACTTTCATCTTTGTACATTTGGCATGCTAGATCCGTCTAGTTTCTTAGGCTTCCAAGATATTGGAGGGCTTATTGTATGTCACCATTCTTAATTTCTTCCTTCACTGAAGTAGGCCAATTGGATTTATTTTCTTGTTGATAGATACATATTGGAGGGTAAAGAGCTGGAGTTTTACATGAAGAAGATCCTGAGGAAGAAGGGAAAGGGGGCTGCCTAAGTTTTTGTACAGTATCTTTATATTTCTCAGACATACTTGTCCACCTTACAAATTCCATTGAGTTTTTAATGAGATGAATGATCAAGACTTTTTAGTTCATGAATAGCATTGGCCATAGGCACATATTGCCTTGCATTGATGGTATTACTTCAGCTAAGTAGATGAAAGGCCGAATGTTGTTTTATGCTTTTACCCATTAGTAATGACTCCTATGCCAATGAAAGAGTAGAATAAGGAAAGCAAAGCTCGCCTCAATCTGGCAGAGCACAGTTGGGAGTTCAGATGAGGAAAACACTATCTGCTAATCGTTTTCTTTCAAAAAAATGCAAAAGCAAATGGAATCACAAGGGAACAACATTTATCATCAGTAGACAAACACACAAAAAGAGTAAATTTGTACAGGCGCAGAAGAGTAGATGGCGTACATAAACAGTCCTGGGGAGATAAAGATGGTCCTACCCTTTGCCATGTTTCTTCCTCAATTTGTCTCTAACAAAATCATTTCGAGCCTTGATTCGAGCTTGTTGAGGAGCAATGTTGACGTAAGACAGATGACTTCCAAAGGCGAACAAGGCCATTCCAACAACAAAGCATCCCAAGTTCACTGCCAATTTCTTTGTCGTTGAAGGGTAACACAGGACCATTTTTGCTTATCTGCAATCACAAATTCGAGGGTGACAATCTCATCTTTAAACAACCACAAATCAAGAAAGAAAAACATTAAAGAGCAAAGTAGATCCCAAACATTTTATAGCAGCCTTTTAACAACTAAAACCCCTTGCTTGATGAATCAAATGTACCTGAGAGCCCTAGAAATAAACCGAACCAGTCTCACGCTCAGTTTCTGCTTCTTCTGCGAAGAAACACAACAAATTCAACTTGTCACCGTTTATGCACCCGAGATAGAGTAACAGACAGGTAAAAACTAGAAACCCATGTAGAATCAAACACAAACGTCTGAAAAAGACAGAGAAAGAGAGCACACCTTTGGTCAGTAGCAAATAATCAAACATGTAATCCCCATTATTTGCCACCATCAAAGACGAAAACTTTACATCAATTTAAGGTCGAAACATCAATAAACATCCAAACACACAAGTGTAAACACCGTGATCAATGAAAATGGGATTAGCACATGACCTTGGATCGACTAGGGTTGGATGATCGTCTGTTACTATCATAAACAAAGCAGTTCTTTTAAGACGGACCTTTAATATGGGCCACTAAATTCTGCACCTCCTGGTACGTATCACAATTTGGGCCTAAAATAGTAGTTTACTCTAGCTTTAATTTTTTAATATTAAATTATTAACTAGAATACAAGTTATATTCGTGGTTATAATTTATAATATTGAGTAATTCTATATAACTAATTGCAAATGTTATATAACGTGAA
The DNA here is from genome assembly GCA_027563595.1 of Erythroxylum suave. NCBI lineage: Eukaryota > Viridiplantae > Streptophyta > Magnoliopsida > Malpighiales > Erythroxylaceae > Erythroxylum > Erythroxylum suave. Next base: position 49,177,985 of record JAOSBN010000179.1, read on the forward strand.
TTTTTAAAAAATAATGTATTAAAAGAATTATAATTCACCTTAATTTAAAAATAATAATAATAGAAATATGTTATCACTTACAAATCCTATTTAGATGGAGTCTAATTTTAAAAAAATCTCCCTATTAATTAGAAATAAGGCTGTGTACTATTAAATCTCTTCAAAGCCTGATTGAGCAGCGACCAATTACTTTTCAATCTGCTATAGATGAACCCAAAACATTCTCAACATCGACCAAATAGTGATCAAGTGGTTGTATTCTCCTAAAACTTGTTCTAGTTTTTGCACAAGCAAGTAATATTGAACAAACATGAAAGATTTGAAATAAAGAAAACAAGAATAAGAATAGAAAGTAAAAATTATAATAAAAATAATATTATTTATTATACGTGTTTGATATATATTTATTAAGAATGAGATTGATTAAATTAATAGGTATGCTAATATTTAGCATAAAAAACTTTAAAGAATAATGAGAAATTTTTAATTCATATTTATTTATTATCTAATTTATTTTTGTAAATAATTATTCAAAAATTTATTTTTGTAAGTAATTAAAAAATTCAATGATTTATGAGTTTGTTATTTTAAATAATGTTATGAAAAGTATAAAATCAAAGAACTAAAAAGAATTTATTTAATATAGTATCAATAAAATAAAACAAAATAATTATTAAAAAATTAAATATAAAAGAGTGATCTTGATAACAATATTATGATAAGAATCAACATTCACAATTTTCTAATTCTATTTAGATAATATTTTAATAATATGTTATTTATGAGAATTTCAATTTGTATCCAGTTCTTAATTATCTAAATTTGATTTTTTAATTCTCTATTTTGTCATTAACCATATATACCCCTCTTATCTCTATCACAAAACCATGTGACACATCAGGATCATCAAATGCTCATTAACCTTTGCAAGCTAGTGTACCTATATTCTTTCCTACCTGCATACAAAACTATGAAGTCCTAAGTGGCACTAGCTCCACATTGCAAGAGGGAAGAACGAGGATACACCAACACTCTCCTATAAATTAAACAAAAAAGGACTCATATTGTTCGAACTTGGAAATTGTTGTCCAAAGTTAAAAACTTAGGAACTTAAAGATGCCCACAAAATTTAATAGAAATACCGTAATAGAACAGAAGATCTAATATCCTAAAAGTAAGTAGGTCCTTTTAAGTGGTCCGTGCAACAAGTTGTGTAACGTTTGTTACTTGGTTTCAGTAGTTACAACTAACTAATAAGTGGAGTATGAGAATACCCTTGTTAAAATTGAAACCATTCAGTTGGCCTAACCTGTTTCTTGTATCCAACATATTTCAAACTTTCATCCTCAGTTATGAAATAGGCATCAAAACGTGTTGAAGATATGCCCAAAAACGAAAATTTTCACACCAAAATGTGAAAAGAGGGATTACCATATTCTTATCTTGTTCCAAGTAAAGATGGTTATGTTTTGAATTGGTACGATTTGTCATTAGAATGAATTCAAAACGTAAACACAACCGAATTCTTTCTACTAATTTCAGATTAATTTCTAATTTGAAAACTAATGTACATCTATATTTTTTTGCTCTTTTCCTTTCTTCTCTCAAAATAAACAAACAATTTCTTAAAAGAATAAGAAGCTAAAAGTCGAGGCTAATAGCAGCCTGAGATCTCCAATGCTTGGCCTTCTCAAACCCGTTAACACAGTTCTCAAAATCATCGACTGTCTGGTCTATTTCCTCTTGAGTGTTCATCACGAATGGTCCAATTTGTACTACAGGTTCATCCAATGGTTGCCCTCCAACCAAAATGAACCTAAGAGGCTTAGACGACTTGTTCCATGCCTCCAGTCCACCTCCACTGCCTAGTAGGAGAAGGTTGTGAGCTGGTACTGGCGAAGATTTTGCATTGCCAAATACTCCTTCACCTTCCAAGACATATGCAAATGCATTCCAGGACATGGGTATTGGTTGTTGAAGGTGAGATCCTGGTTTTAGAGTGAAATCCAAGTACATGGTAGGAGTCCTTGTGTAGATCGGTGATTGAGTACCAAAGGACTCTCCTGCTATGACCCTAACCTTGACACCATCTTTGGCAGCTTCTGCAATGTCCTTGCTAAGCATTTCTTGATATCTCGGTTCAATCCTGTTAAAAAAAAAATATAAGGTTGATTTATCAATTATCATCGGCTGCACCAGAAAGTTATGCCAGACATTTATACATTATGAGAGTCATTTATGATTTTCGGAGAAAAACATGGAAGACTTAGTGACAGAAGCATCATGGGATATGGAAGGTGCAATGAGGGGCTCAAGGAAAGGCAAAGCTGAAAAGCCAGCATGCCACCATCAGGCTGGATACAGATAAAACTTAGTGCTGCATTCAAAAGCACTTTTGCGAAAAGTTGAATGATGACAAATCATAACCAGCCATGTCAGAGATCAACATATCCTTGCTCCAAATTTTCAATCAAACTGGCTCTTGTACTTGGTCGATTTAATTCAGGAAAAAGACATGGGCTATGGGACTCAACTTAACCTTCTAAAATTTATCTGTCACAAGTCCTTCCAGCTAAGTTGCTTACATTTTATGTTTTGAGGAGAGATTGATCCACAGCTGCAAACCCTTTTGGGTGCCTTGTGCTGCAGGCATTTCTGAGTGAACGATCCCCCTTCCTGCAGTCATCCACTGCAAGTCACCCGCCTTTATCGTCCCCTTATGTCCTTCAAAATCTTCATGCGAGACAGCTCCCTGTTTGTTTGTAGAAGTTCCATTCAATCAAGGTAAGTGAAATTTTCTTAAAAGTCAAAGCTCGTTTTTAAATATAAAATAATGGTGAATAATCCTATCCTAGCTTATCTAATCCCGAGGTCAATTTTGGATTCGCTCCATTTGTTTTTTCCCCTCCTTATCTGTTCTGGACAAATGTGTATATGCTGTTACACGATTATACAAAAGTACAGCAAAGGTGACATGTTACAAAGGCTGGTGGCCCTTTTTAGCTGGATCACTCGTTAGTGACTTCTTGCTGATCACTACAGTGTTTCCCTGAATTGATAATTGTATAAATTTGTGTTGTGACTGGTCAAATACAAACAACTGCACCAATCAACTGATCAAGAAATTGATTAGTTCCAGGCTACCCTACTAAAATCCTTGAGTTCTCAATTTAAATAGGAACAGTTCTGTCTCGATAACTGCTTGCCAACGTTTTTGTACCCGGAAAAGATAATTAATACCAAGTCAACTACTCAATCGTCAAATTTCGTACCTGCAACACGTAAGTTACTGTCTCGAAACCTGTTAGGAATGAAAAGAATGTTTAGAACCAACTAATTATATGACAAAATATGCAAGGAAAAACTTTATCAGACAATGCAGAATCCTGACGAAGACATAAAAGACAGACCTCTATGAGGATGATCAGGAAATCCTGCTGGTGAAGTCACTGAAAAATATACAAAGCGAATAACAATTAGAGAAATGTCATACGAAAACTAAATAAACAAGCAATCACATTTCTGAAGAAACACAGAAGAAAGCACAGAAAAATGGGAAAAGGAACACAGAAAAACAGAGCACCCACCAGAGAACTCATCCAAAAGAAGGAAAGGATCAAAGTATTTGAGCTCAAACCTACGGAAAAGCAAATTCCCATCAAGACAAACATATCAAAGTTTCAATCTTTGAATTAAAAAAGATCAGCCATGACTCAACTTGTTCAACTTTTTACTCACCTTCCAATGCTCCTCCTAACGGTGGCTCCCATTCCTTCACGTTGAGGCCTTGCCAAGAACTTTCTCACCACTTGCCTCGGCTCTTCAACGACAGGAGTACGCTCTGTTTCAGGCATTATGTCCTTCAGGTACCAAACAATGGTTCAAGACAAGTTGTTTTGAAAGTGCAAGTGTATGGAGACGAGGAAAGATATTTGGACATATATATAGGGAGACCATAGACTTGAACAAAATGAAGATATTTGGTTTCAAGGTTGGAGGGTCAAAGCTAAGTTTTGGCCGCCACATGGGAGTTTTCCTTCAGCTCAAGGGATCTCTCCTTAGCCCTTACAAGTTAATACAACGTCAGCTTGGCGTTGCGATGATGTGTGTTTTTAAGGAAGGTTTGAGATCTAACCGTTGTTTAAATGACACGTGTCGAATTGTTGTCCTTACAAATCCCAGATAACTGTTGACGTCAGCATGATATTGCATGGGACTCGTAATTTTGTGGACTCAAAATCTGTTGTTCTTTTGTCCAAATATGTGGCTATGGCTTGCCTGAGCTCTTCCTTCCTTTTCATGGAAGCTTCGCATTCTCTTCTTTTTATTCAAAAGTTTCACTTCTTATCATTTTAAAATATCCGACCAAAAGTTTGATTAATAAGATTAATTTTTAATTTTTAAAAAGCCTCATAAAATTAATTAAAAATTAAATAAAATTTAACAATTTGTAAATAATTAAAAACTATTCTTATTTATCAACAAATTAAAGTTTAATTAAAATGAAACTAATTGATTTATAAAAACTTATCAGTTTAAGAAAATTGATTGATTAATTAACAAATTAATCAGTATTTGATAAAAAAATTATTAAACTAAATCAAACCGAAAAAATAAAAATTGAACCGAAAAGTTGACTAGTTTAAAATTTTTATTGTTAAACCGGTTGTATTAGCTCAGTTTTTAAAACGTTAATTTATCTTTTTATTTTACTTAAAATACATTCCATGATTATTAACATTATTAATACCAAAATTATGCAACACTTTGATGTAATCATTAGGAATATTCTTTGGTCAATTGTTTTTTTAATAAATTATGAATCCAATTCATCGTATTTATAAAAAAAAACTTACCATTTTCTGAATTTTAAATTCTACTATATCTACCATTTTAGTCGTAATCCAATTGCCCAGAAGTCCAACTTGAGCATAGAATTCAAAAATGATGTATGTAATATATATAATCTTCTTCTTGTTCCTTTTCTTTTGTTCCTAATCACGGAGTTAGATCAAAATATCTAAAAGAAGAAGGAAGGAACACATCTTGATCATGACAACAACATTTTCAGCCTTTATATTCCCTTTCAATTAATGGAACCAATGTGATTAAAAGCAAAAGTCCATAATTCAAGTGCTCTTTAAATTTTCCTTTGTTCAGTAGTTGTCGCTTTTATTAGAATTGACCACGCTGAATCCACATTTCACATAAACAATGGCCAAATGAGATTTTCTTTGAATATTCTTAAAAATAAATACAATAACAACGACACTACTTATTAACAAATTTTCTTGACATATAAAATTTGAGAAGGTTCAATAATATATATTTTTATTTTTAGTTAGGAAGATTATTTTTAAATAATTCATATAAATGATTGAAAATAAAAATAAATAAAAGTACATAAAAAAGATAACTAAAAATAACTAAAAAAGAAATTAAAATTAAAATAAATATTAACCAAAAACAAAAAGAAAGAGACATGTAATAAATTACGATAAGAAAACGTAATGTCATGCGGTTGATTACTGTTTATTTAGCGATTGACTTGACTGTTGAGCTAATACCATAAGATAACTTTTGCAGGCGGCCCACTAGATCCCATAGGATATCAAATAAGATGACATCATTGATACCAAAGCATGATGCAATGAACACCGTCAGATTATTTTATTGGTGGGTCAAAATCCGATTCCATAGCTAGGAAGTTTCCACTTACCTGTATGGTATAATACGCTAACACGTGGACGTTTCGAGTCTTTAAAATGGATACCCAGAGAGCGGCAAACGCTTCACTGTGTTGATGATATAAGAATTACAATATGGTGATGTTATCATATCTTCAATTTTTTTTAATATTTTATATATATATATATATACACTACAATAACAACACTCGCTAAATTTGAAAATGTCTAGTTGTTCGTAATTTTATCTCTAATTAATAAAGATGTTTTTAAATAACCTAATTTTACAGAGTTTAGGATAAAATTGGAGCTTTTTAAAAAAATATTTTACACATGAAATTTTATTTAAAGGTCAAAAGTGATTATTTTTGTTGAGATTTGTGGTTTAATTTATAATAATGTAGTAAAAGAATAAATATAATTTTAAAGAAAACCTCGCAATTGTATCCTTAAGTTAAACCCTATAATAACAACAACATTTAGTAAAAATCTAGTTTGATAAATAGAGTTAAAAGAATTCAATAGTATGCAGCTTTATTCTTAACTAATAAAGAAACGTAGAATTTGTTAAGTGACCGTTTCACTACAATAGCTTAAACTGTTATATGAAGTCAACTCAATTAGTTTTATACATTCACTAACATACCTCCTCAACTAAAAGTCTTTTAAGCTTGAAACTTACACAGGTCCCTTTTACTTTGTGTTGAATTATGAGTGGTAGGATTCGAACTCAAAACCACTTGATCATAAAGACTCTTATACTATATTAAGCGACCATTTTTATCCAAATTATTGTAGTGAAATGGACGTTTAGCAGAATTAAACCCTCGTAATTAAAAATATTCATGTAAGGAAAGACTCTTTTTGTGTGTGTATGTTATAAGATATAGTTTCATGATTAAAAAGCAGCATCATTATGTTTAGAACAAGTGGCCTAGCTGTTGATCAACAACAATATATATAACTTATTAGACAGTTAGTTACCTAAAAGTAGCTACTTTTTACCTTAAAGATAAGTTGTTTTGTTTGGAAGTTGTATGACACGATGTCCTAAGATTCGGGAATCTCCTAAGGTTTAACTATTTTTCAAAACAATTCTAATCTAATATCTAAAATGTAGCGTTTCCTCTCGATTAATTAGTCTAAACACTTCCTTATTTATTCTAAATATTTTTTTATAATGGTTTGTTTAGTTTATTTATTAACTTGTCTTTTTTTATTTGTGTATTTAGTTATTTATTTTACCTGTAATTTTTATTCTTGACCTCTTTTTATATTTATTTTATTACTTATTTTATATTTTTATTTATAAAATTTTATTTATTTTATTATTTTTAAGTATTTTTATTTTTATTTTTATTTATTTTAATATGTATATGCACGCACTCGTGCACATGTATATTTGTCATGTAGGTTTATTATCTCTATTAGAGTGATAAGATTATGTACTAGAATTTTTTCAAATTCTGTGTATCCGCGAAACTTTTATTAAATTGTTGTATTTTTATTTATTAAGAGTTGTGAGTATTTATTTTCTTTGTTCTTTATCGAATTTGATGCTTATTGAAAACCCTTTTAAGACATTGAAGTACTTAATAAATTTAATATTCAATTTCTTATAATGAATAAATCAATTCTCTTTTATATCTTTATATAAAATATTTTTCATATAGTTCAAATTTGTTTATAAATTTTCTAAAATTTTAATTTTAAATAAGATGGCATCACAATATTTTTCACTTGAATTCGAGTCTTATTACAAAAGAGGAAAAAGAAAACATTCATTCTTGGTTGTTACTAACAAAAAGCTACAATCATTCAACTAAATCTACATCAGTGTTTTGTCCAATAACTACTTTGAATGGAAGTCTAAAGTTCAAACACTTTGTGTTGATAACTTTTGAAGGATCCGACAAGGTATAGAGAGACTAATTATTACCAAGACCTCGTAGAAATTAATCTCCATAGCTAAAATCTTTAGCTGGAGTCAATTCCACAGGCAATGCTTTCTTCATTCTCATGATTATACATAATTTCCTCTCCACCAGAGTCCAAATCGAAATTAAAATGTTACATTTTGTGAAATGCGGAGACAATCATTTACATTTACATGTAGCTGAATGTTTAATATTTTTAAAACATTCAAATTAGATTCTAAAAGCTAAATATAGAATGACTTATTCAATTTTTTGCAACTTTATTTATGACGTAATAAATTTATGGCCCTCCAAAGAGTAGTTAAGTTGGTGGAGTGAGGGGGCATGAGATCAAAAAGTTCTGTGTTCGAATCTCCTTACTTACGCTCTCTCGATTGAGCCTATTGTATAGGAGTTGTCTAGTGTAGAATACCTGGTTAGCGTGATTTATAAGTTATTATATCAATTCAGAGATTTACCCAGTACGTATCTAAAGGATAGCGGCTGTGAATTTTTCCGTTAAAAAAAAGTAATAAATTTATAATGGGTCTTATAATAGGCGAACCTATAGTTTTGCAAAAAAAAAAAAAAAAGAGATTATCTTTATAAATTTAATTAATTTTAAATAAAACTAGTTAATTATAGTCTAATTAACTTTGGTCTAATTTAACTCTAGTCTAATTACATCATATTCTAATAAAATTTCAAATTATTACACCTGTAAATTCAAAATCAATGTATCTAGTACATAAGGTTCTCTGTTTTGTGGAGGTTTGGACAGAGCCACAGTCTACGCAATCTTCTCTTGATACTTTTACAAAAAAACTGTTTTTCGTAATTTAAACATGTAACCTTATAGTCATAAAAAAAACAACCGGTAAAGTTATTTCAAAGCTCACCCTAATTTATAGACTTTAATTTATTATATGTTTAAGTTTACTAAAAAATAATATGAGTTGTCGTATTAGCGATAATATGAGGAAATTATTTTCTTCTAATTTTTCACTTATGAAGAGTTTAATTTAGATATTTTAAAATCACCCCACTATCACACCGAGTCCTCTTCTCTAGAGCACCGAAACTCTGTTTATGACGTGTTTTAAATTCAAATTGTAATTGAATATAAACGTTGGAGTCAAATTTACTCTTTTTACCAGGTTTCTTATAAGTACAGACCTTTGAAGTTTCCATGCAAGTATGACGGACCTGTCCAGCTGTTTACTATGATGGTAGGCTATTGTCTTGACCAGTCATCATTGCCTACTTAGAATCCAACTTGTCCTAATTCACACCTCAAACATGGTAATGAAATTATAACGAGATAAGGGGTTTATTAAACATTTGGTCACCAAAAAAGTAAATTAAAAACTATTGCAATCATCAGTTGCTAGTTGGATTTCACAGCAGAACAAGAACGGAATACACACAAAAGAATACACTATGAACATATCATACATCAATGAAAAGGGTAACCATTTTATCATGAAATTGGTTTTTCTCGACATACACGGAAGAATCAACAAACCTACGGAAACGGAGCAAAAAGAATGTAATGTAGTTTGCTAAATTATCATATCAAGAGAATGTACGTGGGGGCAAGTGGTTGATGGCTGTGAGGTTGGTAGAAAGGGGCAGTGGCAGTGCAACAGGGCTCCGAGCTACCTGATCATCGAGGAAATTAAAAATCTTGAAATAAAAGAGTAAGGATGATCTTTTGTAAAGATAATCTGATACAGGTTCAAAGCAATAATAAAGCAGAAATGAGCATGGCGAGATTCAAGAGGAAGATGCATGCAGCAATTCTAGGGGGTCCATTTGATGTGGGAGCTGGTGCCGTAGTTCCGCCAGCAGGAGGGGTTCTGGCCACACCATCGGGCAAGGGTGACTCGGCAACATCAGATACTGTTAGCACAGGGTTTGGAGGCTCAGCAGGTGGCATGGCACTTGGTTGCATTAGTTGGAACAGACTGCCCGGCTGAACTGGAGCCATGTAATTTGGTGTACTGTTGCCCAAGTTCGAGCATTGATTCCCTGCAATACGTAGGAGCAACAACATTCAGTCAATGGCCAGCAAATACTAACAGCTATAGACTACCTACCACTAATCTTGTTCAGTAACCTTGAACAACCTCTGACCAGTGACCACTTATGTGTATTATGAAAAAAAACTGTTTCTGGTAGTGCAATATCAACCTGGAAACTTTGAGGATACAACGATGGGTTCTATGAAGATAAAGTCTTCATATATGCACAGAATCTAGAAGTTTACATATAAATAATTTACATGGGCAACTTACGTTTGTATCTAGCTGACGTATAAGGGAAGTCTGTGATAACACCATCAACACCTGCTCCCTGAACATGATTGTTAATTTCCACCGTAGCATCCGAGAAGAAGTCCCATGGTTGAGAGACAAACTCGTTGCTTAAGGTCTCTACATAAACCGGGAGCTTAGCTGATTGCAGTTTTGATACGACATCAGTAACCCCAGTGAGGAATTTCTGATTATCAGGAAAAACAGAGGTCTTGCTGACAACAACAGAAGTAGCAAATGTCTTTATGTCCGCAATGGCAGAGTCAACCGCATCTCGAATATCCTCATCAACTTTGTATACACGTTCATAATTGCTCTTCTCCTTGATTTTCATTAGAACAGAGCTACTAGAGGATTGAATCATGACTCTTTTAGCTGTCTGATTGTCATAACCTGCTTTGCTCACGGCATTGAGGACAGCATCAATTATTGGCAACTGTTGCTCTATGAGATAAGCTGCATTCTGAGAGAAGGGATAACAGAACTGTAGTCAGATGAAATACACCTTCTTTATTCTGTTGTTGCATTATAAAAGCAAGATAATACAAAGCGGTAGACCATCCTGCAGCGGAGGGGGATGGGATGGGAAAGACAAAAGAACTAGAAGAATGAGAATCATCAAAGATTGTTTTCTTCTTGACTTTCATTTTGTTGAGGGGAGTGTTGGTGGGAAAGCTAGAAAAGAAACTAGGATGATGCAGTAAGATCGAAGTACATAGGGTATTGTGATTTTACTAGTCTCCCTTCCACCTCAAGTCATAAAAGAAAAGAGAGAGAAAGCATAAGCAAAATATAGTGAATTGCAGACTGAAAGCACGATTATATGCTTGTAATATAAATGGCAAAGTAGCAGAAACAGCTTCCACAAATTGAGTACAGAACTGTCCTACGTCAGATACAGGATATTCAAGACATAAATAATTATATTATGGAAGAAATAAAGGCCTCACCTCAATACTTATCAACACACCAGAAAGGGAGCTAGATTTTTTTGCCAAGTCCAAAAATTCAGAGACTGTCAAAAAATGTCCTTCATCTTTGAATTTTGGATTCCGGTAGAGGAAATATTTCGAATAAGGGTTTGATATTGCAGCTGTAATACAATAAGGAAATGTGAATGTAAGGATCATACAGTGTGTAACATAAATAGCAAATAACTACTGATATATTTGCATAAAATTGCTCAAGCAGATCTCAGAGGCAGAACAATAGGTAAGAGAAATTTGTAACAGGATTAACTTACGAGTTAAACCCTGAATTTGATTCCATGTCAAGTTAAAGGTGAATATTCCACTTCCCGGCTGAATCTGTGGAACAGTTGTGGAAAGGCTGCTATAATTTGTTCGAAGAACATTTGTACTGTTGATAAGATTTATAGAGCTCATGCAAAATGGTATTCCTTCTTGTGACATTTGAACTGGACAATCAATCACATCTGCACGATCTGATATAGCCTTATTGTATGCCAAATCAGTGCAATCTGGGTAGTCTCCACTTGCACCATTTTTTGAGATGACCAAAAGCTTCACTGCAACATGAAATGATGAAAATAGGTCAATACTAATCTCAACAATCGGATTGCCATGAACTTTGAAACTTTCTTTTTCTGATGCAAGCAGCACAGAGCAATGTTTACCATTTTCTGATGCATTGCTCCCTAGGTGAGCAAAACAATCTGCAAGAAAAATGTGAAATTAGCAAGTTAAATAGAATTAACAAGAACGAGCTTAAGGAATGATTTAGAATGAAAGCAGTCACAAATTGATAAATTTTAACTAATGGACGACCTGCAATGGTTGTTATATTAGAGATAAAGAAAGGATGAATCGACCTATAGCCTCTGATGGAGTTCTAGGAAAATCAGACAGCACACCATCCACAGAGAAGTCTCCATTATCAACAAAATTCAAATATTCAGTAATTGGATCGTAGCTGTAATTGTAGCTTAAAGGAACATCATTATAAAACTCTGAAGCATATACTTCTAGTCCTTCCTTGTGGGCATCTTGAACAATCGAAGTATGAGGTTGCAAGTATAATGTCCCATCCACTGGCCATATGTAAGTCTTTGGAACAAGAATCCCAGAGGCAAATGTCTTGATGAAGGTTAAATTCTTTGAAAGGGAATTATATGTCTGGTTCATTGAGGGCTCAATATCACTGGGTTCAAGAAACCGGAAGATCAACTTAGTTATTCTTGGGTTGAATCGTGAGGCAATGCTTCTCAAGAAACCCACCTCTGGAGATGAGATAAAGTTAACTACCACAGTTCTTGATACTGTAAGGACATAGCTCCTCATACTCAAATTGTGTTGTGAAAAAAATAAATCATGCTGCAAATGAACAATAATGTTATTTCAGTTAAGTAATGGGAAAACATAACACATTGGACCAAAAAATAGTCACTCGCAGAAGGGCAATAAATCTTCAGAAATACATCCAATATTTACCTGAATATTCAACCATAAGCCCTTTGGTTTTAGTGAAGCAATTTCTTCAACGGTTTGAATTGGAAGACCATCAAACAATTGAGACCGTGAATAGATGCTCCGAACCACTGTTACATTAGGGAAAGAAGAAGGAAAAGTTATCAGATTTAGTATTTCAGGTCATAACCAATTTGCATGAGCATGGCAGCAAGCTGACTGTTTTCAATAAGAAGATTTCGTACACTACCTTTCCTGCTGCCAAGGAATAAAGGATACAATTTACAGCTCCCCGTTAGTCAGAATTAAACGATATCGACTGTTAGTTAATTAATTAATTCATTCAAGTGGCAGTACTTTTTGCAAGCCAAAATGTGACCTTGTTATGAAAAAGAAAAGCTAAGCAACAATGATAGTGCACAGTCCTCATTGCCAAAAATCAAATAAATTATTCAGGAAGGTTCACAAAGAAAATACGTGACTAGACTGCTATTATATAAAACTAAAAAGCACACAGCTAGTTGATTTAAAACATGTAGATTCCGGCATGATCAACCAACGAAATAGTTCTTTCTTATGGTACAAGAAATAGGTACTTAGACAAGTAACACAAATGTGTATCAGCCGATGCTCTAAGAGCCAATACATAATCATTTTATATCATACTTGCCAGAAACATAAAGCAGGACATCAAGTAGGTAAAAGACAGAAAATGAAAAAGACACGGTAAACTTAGTTACACTGCAGCATTAAATGACCTCCCGTTCTAATTCCTTCAACAAGCGATCACACTGAACCTACTAAGAGCCTGTTGCAATACGAAGTCCACAAGCAATACGTATATTTTGAACACTCCAATTCTTGGACTCTGAATGTGGCAAAATATAAAGATGTAAGCTTAGTCCTACTTACAGCTGACTTTCGATAAGTCCTTGAGAGTGAAATCCACTGGGAAATATCCTTCCGTAATAGCACCATTCACGTTATATGAGCTACTCCTATTTGGGTAAATGTCAGAAATGTCAGTGGAATTTTGAAGCAAGAGATCTGATGTGCAAATCCCAGCTCCATCCTTTGTTAACTGCACGTCACAGTAGAATATCACATCGGGATCACTAACCAACTGTGCCAATTGGTAAGCAGCAAAGCTAGAATGCGGTAATAGTCCTGAAAATCCACCACGTGCTATTATAGAAGGCTTATTTCCTGCAAAAAAAAAAGAAAAGAAATATGGCTAATCAATCAATCAAAAAAATACTCACACACTGGAAAACAAGTCCCCGCTATTATGGAAACAACTCAAGTAAACAAAATATATGCTCTTTTCGTTTTCCCAGAACTCTAACATTGAAGATCGATTAAAGCAAATCAATATCAGTGGAAAAGGACCACATTCTTCTTCTCTTCATGCAAAAAATGAAAAATGTATTCATATTTCTAAACATATATATTTAAATCAGTCTCACAAATTATATTTCCAAAATAAAGCCCCCCAAAGACAATTTATTTCTCTACGAGGAAGGAAATTTTAGCATGATTCATGAAGTTATAATATGTATTATTTTAATTTTAATCCAGTTTTTTCAACTAACAACTCGAAAAATTGGAACAAAAAATCATTACGAGATTTCTACATCTGGGCGCATTGCGCCCCTGCTTTCGGGTCAGGACTTTTGAAAGCACAGGACCGAAGCTTTGAAGCTAAGACAGGTCTCAAACTGAAATATGAATAAGAGAATAATAAAGCTCCTTGAGAAATGATATTTCTTCGAACAACAAACAAGAAAACCGCTAAATCCGAACTTCTTTTCACAATCCTGTCAACTCCGTTTTCTCGGCAACCAAACGAATAAAGAAACAAGTGAAAATCAAAGCATTTACTCCGACTGTACTCTTAACTCAAAACCAAACTTGCATGCGCATTTCACTCGGACTTCCACTCCAACAAAAAAAAGAAAAAATCCAGCAAGCAAGAGAAACTACGCACTGAACAAATCCGATGCTTGTTCTCCGACCACACAAGCAAGCAAGTAAAACAAAGCAAGACGACTCAGTACCATTAAGTGTGAGCCAGCTGGATGAGTTCG
>JAOSBN010000179.1:49194994-49205261 GCA_027563595.1 Erythroxylum suave
TTAAATCAAAACCAAACTTGCATGCGCATTTCACTCACACTTCCACTTTCTCACCAACCAACAAAAACTCCAACAAAGAAAAAGAAAAAAAAATCCAGCTAGCAGGAGAACCTACGCACTGAAAAAATCTGATACTTGTTCCCCGACCACACAAGCAACCAAGTAAAACAAAGCAAGACGACTCAGTACCATTAAGTGTGAGCCAGCTGGATGAGTTCGATCTCTGAGCAGAGACCGGAGCTACTGAGCACTGAAGAAGAACAAGAAGAAGCAGCACCACAACCGGCAAAGTAAGAGCGCGCCACAGGCACATTGCCGGAGACTCTCGCCGACGGTTCATCAGAGAAGTTCTCGAATCTTCTCGGGAAATGCTTCAGATGTGGTGACCTTTACAGAGAGAGAGAGAGAGAGAAGTGGAGAGGCCTTTTGAAGCTTTATGAGGTCGGCTACCATTGTTTATATATTTTCAGTTTTTTAGTTTTTAATTTCTTTCGTAATATTAAAAAAGGACTTTTTTAGCTTTTTTTCCGATGATCCCCAAGTTAATTAATTCCTATTAACGCGCTTTCCAATTTGATGCTAATTGTTGGAGTTGAAAGGTATGGTAAAATCAAAAGCCGGCTAATGATTTCTAGCAGCCATTGTGAGCCGGCTTTGTTGTTATTTAATATTTAGCTATAAAACAAACTCACTCCTCTCTATTTTAATGCAACTATTGTTTCCCTTTTATAATATTGATCATTGAATAGAGCCGGAGGAAATCGTGGACACAAGCACTTCATTGTTTTTCTGAATCTCCAACTTTGGGTACTAATAACTTGAGCATCTTATAAAAAATAAGGATGCCAATATAAGATTTCATTTATAAATGATAATAAGTGAAATAAGATTCGATTTCTTTTTTTCCAAAAACACAAGAATCTGTAGCTGTTGTTTTTTAAATGTGTACTAGATAAATTTTTGGATTGACATAATAACCTGCAAATCACGTCAATTAGGTATTTTGTACTAAATAAGCCCGGTATGACAGGCTCAATCGAGAGAGTATAAGTAAGAAGATTCGAGCACAGAACCTTTTGATCCCATCCCCTCACTCAACCAATTTTGACATTTTGATTAAATTAATTTGAATGAATTAAAATTTGATATCAATTATTTTTTTGTTATTAAATAAAATAATAATTTTTTTAGGTTGGATTAAAGGAAACTGTTTATCTCTAATCACTATGCATAAGTGATGACTAAAATTATTTTATACAACTTGAATTAAACATTTTGATTTTTTTAACATTCATAGAAAAAGTCCACAGCAAACATAATGGCAAACATGTTACAGGTTTCAATAATCTTCTTTCAGACACACAAAATTTCAGGCTTTCAAAATTCAACCCTCCTAATTTCCAACTATTGCCAAGTGCAGCGGTGACCTTATCTCCACCCAAAATGTACACCATATGGTTGGATAGGGACATAAATGGAAATAATGACAATCGCAACAAATAGCTGAGACGAGTACTTAGGTCAAGGTAGGTCCCACGTGCCAGCTTCGTGCTGATCAGGCGGTCCGCATTAACGAGTACAAAAAGTGAATTGCTAGAGCCAGCGCTCCAAGCCGACAAGTCGGTGGCAACCTCAAAAAAATGAAATGATTGGACGACAGCTGGACTGCAGGTTCCACGACATGTCGCATTTCGGCAATCTGGCAATGCGAACGTGGCAGAAGGCCACATGCCACGGAGCTTTATAACGCGCAAAAACAAAGCAAAACGAAACAAATAAGAAGTCAGATGCACGCTACCGTGGTAGGAGACCGTGGCTAATCGATCAGAAATGGTATATTACATCCGATAGCGACTCTAGCGGGTTTATGTTTCTTTATTGTACAATTGTTTTGTCATTCTATAATTTATTATTGTATCCCAAATCTTGTCTTCCCCTCTCTCTCGGTATCGTTTGCATTATGATTTTGTGGTAGGAAAACAAATTACAAGATTGACTCCCTTTCTCATCAAATGAAGGTAACTTCAAATTGTCATACTTCCATTTGTGGATGCTTTGTTATAATTAAGTGAGACCTTTTATTAATGTCACTGGAAATGTGACTTAATCACCTAATTAAATGCCGTTTGTTTTTTATTTTATTTTTGTTTTAAATTATATTAAAATATGTTTATTTGAATTTTTAATGTTTGTTTATTTTAATTTTCAAATTTTATAAAAATAAAAAATAGTTTTCCTATTTCTATTTTTAATTTAATTTCTTATCAATTAAATATATATTATTTAATTATTTAAATATATTTATTGTTAATAAAATTATGAACAATTTAATTTAAAATTATATATAATTAATTAAAATTATGAATAATTTAAATGTATATAATAATTTAGTTAATTTTATGTTGAAATAAAATTAATTAAAT
Organism: Erythroxylum suave; assembly: GCA_027563595.1. Taxonomy (NCBI): domain Eukaryota; kingdom Viridiplantae; phylum Streptophyta; class Magnoliopsida; order Malpighiales; family Erythroxylaceae; genus Erythroxylum; species Erythroxylum suave. The sequence continues at coordinate 49,197,418 of JAOSBN010000179.1, forward strand.
TTAAAATATCTTGAAATAATATAATTTTAAATGAATTTAACTTTAACAACCAGTCAGATTTTAATTTTATTTAAAAAATAAAATACAAAAATTAAAAACTACAATAAAAAAAACATAAACAACAAAGGAAGTCTTTATTAACAAGTTTATAAAATTTAAGTGTTTCAAGTAAATAATTAATAATAGTTGTAACGAGAAACCCTACTCATACCTTATTGTAGTGACCAAACAAATCGATGGCCTTTCCAATATTTGCATTTTTTGCATCGAAGTTGGCATTATATGCGCTCTCTCTCTCTCTCTCTTGTTCTGCGGAAAGCTAAATGAATTGCATAGGGAAATTGGAATTTTGTGTTAAACGGTGGAGATGCCAATGCAAAATTCATTGCCAAATACATCACTGAAGGCTACATATACGCAAAAATACAAAATGTCTTTGTTTGTTAGGAAATTGAGAAACGGAACCAACTTTCATGTAAAAGGGCAAAAGGGCACTTTCTTCTTTATTTTTTAGGTACCCACGCATTCACATTTTAATTATGTAATTGTGACAATGGATGCTTTAAAATTCAGATAAAAAATTAAATCGATAAAAGATTTAAAGTTTAATAGAAATTAAATTGCCATAAAATCAACCGAATATTAAGTAAAAATAAAGAATTTAAAATATGATTAAAAGATATTGTTTTACTTATTAAAGAATTTAAAGATTAATTAAAAAATATATTAAATAAAAATTAATTAATTAATTTTAATTTGTAATAAGTTGTTAATTTACTAAAATATACTGATTAATTAATTAATTGATTAGTTTTTAATAACAAAAGTTATTAAAATAAACTGAACCAAAAAATGAGACAATTAAAAAATTTTATAATTAAATTCATCAAATTAATTAGATTTTTTAATCATTTGTAAGAATACAGTTTAAAAAGTAACATTTAATCGGACATAGGAATGTCATAAATATAATAATTTTTCAACAATTACAAAGTAGCGTCTTTTCCATAACGGTAAAAGAAAACGAGCGGAGATTAGTCTAAATGTGGATGGCTTAAAAGTGTCTTTTCATAGTTAGAACCCGCCTAGGACGCTTCGTAGGCAACCAAAAAAAAAAAAAAGAAACGAGTCAACAGTGGAGTTTTAAAAGGTAATGTGTTGAACTGTCATCCACATTCTTAAGTTTTTATGATCTATTTCTAATTCCGAGTAAAAAGAAAATGTTTAAGGAATTTGGATTGTGCCAAGTTAAATAAATGTTTAGATTATTATATTATTAAGCTCCTGAAACTTAACGAGGATTGAGGACTTCATAACTATTCTAACATGGACAATATTATCTTAATTTTATTTATATTTTTATAAAAATATAGTGCACACTTTTTTATTTTTACAATTTAGTATGGTGTTAAATTCATATAACTTAATTGATATATACTTAACTCTTTTTACGTACCACTTTGCTTATGCTTGCATTTATACACTCGGGATTCTAAATCCTAAATGCCGGTTTTCTTTTTCATAATAAGATATATTTTCTTTCTCTTATTTACGACAAGCGTGTACATCATCATCGTCAATGGGATCTAGAAAGATAAGATAATATGTAATTTTATTCTTATAAAATAAAGTAGCTCTTTTCGGTAAATTTACATGTGAATGTGATAATACAAAAGTGTCAAGTTAAAAGAGTAGATATCAAAATTAATATACTAAAAAATAGGTACATAAAATAAGTAAATAAATAAATAAAATAAAATAAAATGCCTAATATAATGTCATAAAATAAAGAATTAAAATTTTAATTAGACGCTGCTACCACAAAATACAAACATACTAGATGGCACCGTACGTCAATTTTCGCCAGCTGAAATGCTGAATGGCATTCTCATTAGCATTGATGACAACAAGCTCATTCCTATTATGAGACCCAGCAATAAGCCGACCATTGGCATTGATGACTGGGTTTGCTTAGTTTCGCCGAATCAGAAACGCAAAACGACGGAGACTGTGCAAATCAAGCGTGTGCGTAAGCTAATAAAATGAAATTAAGGTTTATTCAACTTGATTACGTAAATGAACAAATAACTAATCTAGTGCAGTACAGGCTATCCACAGCCATTATATACATATAGACGTCACTGTGCCTTGCATGAAAAATGCATTTCTCACGGAGATGATAAAAAGAGTCCGGGCTATTAATAATAATGAAAATTTATAATTAGTCAATTTTTAGATTTAATTTTTAATTTAATAATTTTTGTTATTAAAATATTTATTAATTAGTTGACTAATTTTCTTAAACTAATTAATTTGTATAAATTAATTAATTTTCATTTTACAAATTTTCTATCAATTAAATTTTAAATTTTTTATAATTAAGGAAAAAATTTTCGGTCATTTTTTAAATTCTTTAATTTTATTTAATCGTTAACTAATTTTATAAAGATTTAATATTAACTGAATTTTTTAAAACGTAAATTTCTTATTTTACCAATTTAATCATATTATTTTATGAAGGAGGTCATACATTTTGTTGAGAACATAGCACAAAAGCAATAATTAAAATTTGAATGTTTCCCCATTTGACCCGGCACCGGGTAGTAGAACAAAATCGTTGGCGATTGTGAAGTTAGTTAAAGAAAGTCTGTTGCTTTCCAGATGCAAATTCATTTCATTGTCTAATCGTAACAATCGATAATGACATAAACAAAATCAAGTGGGGCACAAAACTATATGTCACTAAATTATTAAATGTTGTAAATAAATAATAAATCAAGATATTCCCAAACTATAAATAATGGTACTTCTAAAGGAGAACGTATGGTATTGGTACCACATGGCTTCTTCCTCTTTTTTTTTTTTTCCTTTGATCTGTTTAGGTCCTACATAGTTGAAGTACCCACGTTGAATGAACGGTAAGTAAGAGACACAGAATTTTAAAAAAAATGTTTTGATTATTAGAATAATAAATATTGTCCTAATGTTGTGTGTAACATTAAAGACGTTAATACCCACCAGAAACCAAAGTGGTAGTAGCAGCTATAACATATCATATACATAAGTGGATTGGCCCGTTCATAAAGCCTTTCATTTCCAGCTGTTTCAACCCTCCAAAGGTTGCCAGTTATAGATCTGTAGAAGCACAACCATTTACCAAATGCTTGGATGGTACGATTGACAATGAAAGGTACCTGAAAGCAATGCCTTTGGGGCTTTTGTTACTGTCACGTTCTGGTCAGCACCCGTAACAGTTCCTGATGCCATCTTCATAGAGAATTATGTATCTCTGGTCCCATAAACAAGAGACATGTGAGCATGAGCATTTGATTGATAGAGTCATCAAAGGATCAAGTCACAGTGAAAGTGCTATAAAATTATGACAGCATACACATGGGTAGATCATGTGGTAGTTAATTTCTGATTAAGTATACTAATAAGCTGATTCCAAGTTTTTTCCTAGTAAACATCTAGGGTGGTAAGCTGAGCAAAATAAAAAAGATGAAAGTGTGTGATATATGTTGTGCTGATGGTGGATGCTATAATAAGCAACTTTGCATATTATAATATGTACAATAACCAATTGGCCGAATTATGTGTATATTATTCTTTATAAATTGTTATACAAGTGTTAGTAGTCCTTGACTTGCTGTAACCAACTTTCCCTTATATGTACATTGGTGTAACAATGAAAACATCGAGCCTTCGACATTCATTTAATATTGCTTTCATCTTTATTTTTTATCTTGGTACCAGAGCACCTTGTCTCACGAGCTTCCCGTTAGCGTTAATGCTTATAAGCCAGTGTCACTCATTACTGGACTTATCCAGTGCCCTATTAAGTTAGATAGAAGCAACTATCTACTATGAAAATCAATGATCCTACTAATGATTCATGACAATAAACTAGAAGGTTACATCGATGGCACCAAAGCATGCCCAACTCAACACATTTCTGATGATGTCGGAAAGGTTAACCCAAAATTTGAAGAATGGATAACCATTGACCGACTTTGCTTGGCTAGCTATACAACTCTATGACAACAAATATGGCAGTTCAGTTTCTTCACTACTAGACATCTTAAGAGCTCTGGAGCAATATTAAAAACCTGCTTGTGCACACACACGCTCGTGGGTCAATATGCTGAAAGGCAAATTCCAATAGATTCAAAAAGGATTCATGAAAATAGATGAATATCTAGCAAAAATGAAATGCACCTTAAATAACTTGAACTTGTTGGGAACTTTATTTCCATATCAGACTTGTGTACCCAAGTTTTAGCAGGATTGGATTTTGATTATAATGCTATTGTAGTTCAATAAACTGAAAAACCAGATCTAATGTGGATTGACTTGTAGGCTTCTTTAATTACTTTTGAGAGTTGTTTTGGTAGATTAACATACTTAATAGCATGTAGATTGTGTCCCCTACTGCCAATGCGACTCAAAAATCAGATTCATGACCATTTCTTACTAACCAAGGCCATAGAGGGTGGAGAGGTTCCTTACCCAAGTCGTCTCGTGGTAGAGGAAGAGGTCGTGGCTGAGGAGGTTGATTTAATAAACCAATTTGTTAAGTATGTGGTAAGATAGGACACATTGTAATCAATTGCTTTGATCATTTCGATCATGTGAACATCATCCTTTGAATTCCAGCAATAGTTCTCAGCTTTTATAGCATCATCTACCACTGTAAAAGATCAAAATTGGTACGTTGGTAGCAATGTCAACCATTATGTTTCTAGTGATCCAAGCCAGCTATAAAATGCAGTTGAATATGATGTTAAGGAAAGTCTAGTTGTTAGAAATGGGAGACATCTTCCAATTAAATATATTATATCAAATGTGTTACTGTCAAAACAACTTATAAAACTCAAAAGAGATTCTGTATGTACCTCATATTGCTAAGAACTTGTTAAGTATATCCAACTTAATATTAGATAACAATATTTTCATTGAATTTTATGATACTGTTTGCTTTGTAAAGGCCAACAAGACAGGGGTAGTCCTTCTTTAAGAGAAACTCCAAGATGGCCTCTACAAAATTGACTAGCTAAAGTACAAAGCATAAGTTCAACATTCCTGAACTTTGGGCATCCATCCACTAGAACTTTAAATAAAATCTTGCAATCATGCGATGCTAATGTTGAAAACAAATCAAACTTTTTTTGTAAAGCATGTCAATATGGAAAGTAGCATTTACTTCCTTTCAAATTGTCTGAGTCCCATGCCAAGCATCCTTTTGAGTTAATTCATATAGATGTATGAGGCCCTTCTCCAATTAACTCAATAAATAGTTGTAGATACCTTATTCACTCCCTAGATGAGTTTAGTAGGTATACTTGGATTTTTCCCATGAAAAGCAAAGCGGAAGTATCTCATATATTTTTCACTTCAAAATTTTGGTTGAAAACCAATTTGACCGAAAAATAAAAAAGATTCAATGCGATGAAGGGGGAGATTTCAAGGCTCTTGCAAATTCAAATACTGAGATTGGATTTCAAATAACATGCCCATATACCTTAGCCCAGAATGGAAGAGTTGAGAAAAAACATTGTTATATTGTGAAACTTGGCTTAACTTTACTAGCATAAGCTAAGATGCCTCTTGTTTATTGGTAGCAAGCATTCAATACTATTGTTTATTTAATAAATCGCTTACTTACTACTGTTTTGCAGCATCATTCACCATTCTACACTTCCTTTTGCAAGAAACCGACTATCAAACATTGAAGCCCTTTAGGCGGGCCTATTATCCATACTTAAAGCCATTTAACAAACACAAAATTCAATTTCATACCACCAAGTGCATGTTTCTTAAATATGGAGGTTCTCACAAGGGGGTATAGTATAAATGCCTAGGACCCACTGGGAAACTCTACATCTGTCGGCATGTCATATTCAAAGAAAATGAGTTTTTATTTGAACATGGCTTTTTTAACACCAAACAAGAACCGGTCACACAAGTTGAGCCAACATTTCTGTTCTCACTACCTAATTGACATGCATTGGAACTATCAGAAGAACGAGGCCAACTTACTAATGATTTTATTACTCCTCAACACTCCATTACGGACACAATGAACTCAGTGTCATTTAGCAATAGTCCAGCTCACTTGAATAGAAAGACAACAACTAAACTCAACTCCTTAAATGGTAAAAAAAATGAAAGTTGTTGAAGTTGAACACCAAGACACAACTGAACTCAATTCCTTAAATGTTGAAATAAACGAAAGTTGTTGAAGTTGAACACCATTACAAGCTCTTGCCGCACATACTCCTCTACCTACGGTCTTGATGCTTCCAACCCGTGTGTTTGGGTGCATTGTTTACGTCTTCTCTATAAGAACTAGTAGACTAAGCTAGACCTATGTGCTCGTCAGTGCATATTTTTAGGGTATACGTTTCATAAAAAAGGCTATTAACACTATGACCCCATATCTAATCAGACATATGTCTCCATGGACGTCACCTTCATAGAAACTAAAAATTTTTTCCCACCCAAATTTTCTCTTCATGGGGAGAATGGAAAAGAAGAGCCAAAATAGATGGAACTAGACTGGTTGAGCTTGTTAGAAGCACATGTGGAGCTGATGCAATCATAAAGTTGCAGCTTCTTCCCCCTCTATAGTACCCAAAGACCCAACTTATGAGAATGATCCTGAGGTAACCTCTTTGAACACCAATATCATAGAATCTCCTGCTGGTTATGTATTACCTCATAGGCACAATTGTGGCAAACCACCGAGCCGCTGCTCACCAGACATTGAGGAAAGAAGATCACGATATCCCATTGCCAATTATGTGTCTACAAAGGGGCTGACCGAACCACTCAAAACCATAATGCATGACATCTCTACTCATCATGTTCCAAAAAGGGTGGAGGAAGCCATAGAAGACCCAAAGTGGACTCAAGCTATCAAAGAAGAAATGGAGGCCTTAATGAAAAATAAGACATAGAGCCTAGTACCATTATCGAGAGGAAAGAAAATAGTGGGGTGCAAGTGAGTATTCTTTATCAAACACAAAGCTGACGGATTTATAGAGAGGTACAAGTCGAGACTCGTGGCGAAAGGGTATACATAAACATGTGGTGTAGACTATTAAGAAACTTTCTCACCAGTAGCTAAACTAAATATTGTTAGAGTGATGTTATCTTTTGCAGCAAACTTAGATTGGCCGCTACATCAGTTTGACGTGAAGAACGCATTTCTTTATGGTGATCTTGAAGAAGAGGTCTATATGGACATTCCTCCAGGCCACTCAATGACCATAAGAAATAATATGGTATGCGAGTTGCAACAAGCTTTGTATGGATTAAAGCAATCGCTGCAGGCGTGGTTTGGGAGATTTAGCTTGGTAATGAAGGAGTATGGTTACGAATAAAGCAACTCAGATCATAATTTATTTTTCAAAAGACAGCAGGGCAAGGAAATGATCATTCTTTTAACTAATTGAGAAATAATTTGCAAATTGATAAAACCCGGAGGACGAATTTTCCAGCGCCAAGGAAACCCACCCTAATCCCCTATCAGAAAAACTCCCAACTCCCTTTTTAGGGTTTCAACTCTCACCTAAAGTTCTTGTTTCGGCAATTCAAAAGTAGGAGAAATTTTTTTACCAATGAACCGATATTCAAAATCATGCCACTCTCCATCCCTTTCTCGATTAAAATACCTATTTTCTACCCCCCCTCCCCCTGAAATTCTTTCCAGAGCCTGTTGAATAATTTTAATTGATTTTGATTGTCTATGTTGATGATATAATTATTGTTGGACCCCACACCCCACCCGTAGGTGTTTGCGGGTGATACCGCGGCGTGTGTTTGCGGGTGATACCGCGGCA
>JAOSBN010000179.1:49205361-49219906 GCA_027563595.1 Erythroxylum suave
GGGTCGCGAGTTCGATTCCCAGAGAGGACAATACCAATTAAGGTTGGATGCCGCGGTATCACCCGCAAACACACGCCGCGGTATCACCCGCAAACACCTACGGGTGGGGTGTGGGGTCCAACAATTATTACAGGAGATGATAGAGAAGAAATATCATGTCTCCAAGGGCAATTGGTGAGTGATTTCGAAATGAAAAATCTAGGTAGACTCAAGTATTTTCTGGGAATCGAGGTTGCTAGGCCAAACTAAGATATCTTTCTATTCTAAGGACAATATATCCTAGATTTATTATCTAAGGTTGGATTGTTAGAGTGCAAACCGGTAGATACCTTAATTATCCGGAAACATAAGCTTGGGATTTATCCAGACCAGAAACCAGCAGATAAGGGGAGATATCAATGGTTAGTTGGCAACCTCATTTATTTATCTCATACTTGCTCAAACATTGCATATGCCGTGAGTATGGTGAGTCAGTTTATGCATTGTCCAAGTGAGGAACACATGGAGATTGTAACTCAGATACTGAAATGCTTGAAGTCATCTCCAGGGAAAGGACTCATGTTTTCTAAAATAATCATTTGGAATTCGAGGGCTATACAGATGCAGATTGAGCTGGGAACATCTCAGATAGAAAATCAACCCCAGGGTGTTTCACATTTGTTGGTGGTAATCTTGTGACATGGAGGAGTAAGAAACAAAAGGTGGTGGCACTCTCTAGTGCGGAAGCAAAATTTTGAGGGATGGCCAAAGGTTTGTGTGAACTTCTTTGGCTGAAAAAGTTGCTAACCGAGGTTGGTTTCGCTCTCACATCAGAAATGAATCTCTTTTGTGATAATAAGTCACTATAAGTATTTCTCATAATCCAGTTCAACACGATAGAACTAAACATGTGGAGGTGGATCGACACTTCATCAAACATAATCTTGAGACTAAGACAATTCGATTCCCATTTGTCAAGTTTGAAGACTAGCTAGCAGATATACTTACCAAAGTCGTGTCCAACAAAGAGTTCTACAACTTACTTGTCAAGTTACGTATAAGAGATCCGTATGCATCAACTTGAGGGAGAGTGTTAGCGTGAGTTGTAAATTATTAATAGATGGGAGAAATGATATGAAGAGGGATGGAAAGAAATCCTTTGCTTTTTCACCTTAGCATGATTAGAGGAATTAGTTTTGTATAGCCCAAAATAGAAGAACTATTATGATCGCATATATATTTGTAACTTACTATTGTAAAGAGTACGATGATAAAAGTACAAAGTAAATATTCTGACAAACCATTCAAAAAGGCATGCTTTTTCTGGTAAATCCCGTTATATGAGAATGAATAGCCTGCTTCTGATTTATATAGACCAAAAAGATCAATCTTTTATACAAAAAATAAAATAAGTAAACAAGAGTGCTAGATTGCCATATCTTGGCAATTGGACATATGTGAGTTGTTCCTAGTTCAAAAGTAGGAGTTCGGTTGTTAGAAACTCAGCATTAGCATGTGATTTTCACCTGTAACACTAAGTGTTTGAATGATAAATATCATTAAGTAGTTACCTTGTCACTTTCAACTACTAAATTTCTCAAGAGGTCTGTACTGATAAGTGCACCAAAAACATATGAATAATTCTGATAGAAAACATTGACTCTGAATGCTAAGAGGATCCTATATTCGAACTACTAAAGTAACTGCGTGAAAACTATCAAACTCAGTTGAGTAAGTCTCTACTGTCACGATAACAACCACTGTTCTGTAAATTAGTTTTAAATGGTATCTGCATCCTCTTCATTTACTCTCCATCAAAAGAGGACTGGCCCGACCTGCTTGCTTTGTTTTTAAGCAATCAACTCGCATATGCTCATGAAGTCTGTTCATTTAGTTATCATATACAAGCCCTGTTCCCACTATCCAACCGCACCTTAGCATTCAAACGCGAAAACTTAATGTGTATAGGAAGGGTGCCAGCTAATGCTTAGCCTTGCCATACATTTCTTATATCAGTTGAAAATAATAAGATGTCGAAATTCTTAAGTCTGACGAATCATTAAACAGGCCCACAGGCTAATTAAAAACACAAATGGGCCTTAAAAGACGAAGACTTTTAACAAGTAATGCTCTCCTATGTTCCCGTGATCAACTTCCAAGTTCGAAGGTTTCACGTAAATCGGTCACGTGTCATAGGCACCATGCAATTATTCCACGTGTCAAATGTAGCAGCAGACACGCAATATTTCCATGGATATCTGCAGTCTCTTAGTACGTACATTTTAATGAGGAGAACTCGTACGTTCATTGAAAAAGATTCAAACTTGAGCAGCGAGAAAGGCAGCTTAATGGATTTAATATCTGGGTTTGGACAGAGCATTAACGTAGCGCAAGAACACGCCGGGCTGGTGGTGCCGATCACAGTGTTCCTGGCTGTCTTGTGCCTGTGTTTAGTTGTTGGTCACTTGCTGGAAGAAAGCAGATGGGTTAACGAGTCCATCACTGCGATTTTGATAGTAAATCCCTTATTTTTACCTAAATCTCTAATGCTAGACCTGACCTTTTGGGCCATGGCTCGAATGTGACAATGTGAGTCATGTTGGATGCCATCCACTGCGAGGCTCAGTTAATGAATCACCTACCATTCACACATATACTTCGCTTTCCTTTTTATCTTCGGCAGATATGATTGTATATCGTTATGGAAAATTGGGTTTTGGATCTTTATCCTTTAAAGATTTGTATTTTTGACAAAAATTCGATGTTTTTTTTTCAGCTTCACAAGAACGATGGACTAACCAGAATTGTTGAGCATATTTACTAGTTTAGTTCTAGTAGACTATATATGTTAAGAAAATCGACAGTTGGCCTAAGGTAGCTTGACGTCTTAAATCTGGAAAATAGTAAGAAACAGGTTGGCGAGGATTGTTCTTGGGTTGATGGTTTAATGCATGTCTTGTATAAAATTAATGCACGAATCCATTTATTTCTATGCACAGAAGTGATGAATTGTCAAAATCATAGGGAGTTTTCAGGAAATTCACTTGAGATGTGACGAGTGCAGAAGAGAAGCCACCAATTATTTTTACTTTCACTTACTGGTACGACCGTACAAGGGGATCATATGCTAATTGTTATTGCAGAATGTGAAAGAAACTTAAATACGGTTTCCTTAGGAAATGGATGTTTGGTTTGACATGGCTTAGGTGATTTCTAGTGAGCAAGGCCCTACCCTGTTATATGCTGCTTATGAATGGACCTCTTTCTTCTCTCAGCTTTTTCAGGCATTTAACATAAGGAAACATTTCACTCTAGCGCATCTAATAAGCTAAGTTCAATATTCGAAGTAATGATTTTGTTCTCCATTTTAGTGGATCATAGATTTCTCGTGAGCATATGAACCTGGTGCAACAGACTAAGCATGTGAATCTGGTGCACAATAGACTAACAATTGGGTCCTCTTTGTTTTCTCTTTTATCAGGGAGGCATATCTGGAACATGTATCTTAGTTCTGAGCAAGGGAAAAAGTTCCCACATTTTAAGATTCAATGAGGAGCTGTTCTTTATATACCTCCTTCCTCCGATAATATTCAATGCAGGGTAACCACCAGGCACTCTTAAGTTAAAATGTGGCTCCACAAGTAAAGTTGCCATGTATCTACTTACTTGGTTCACTTGTTACAGATTTCAGGTCAAGAAAAAGCAGTTCTTCCAGAATTTCGTTACCATCATGCTGTTTGGGGTGGTTGGCGTTTTCATCTCAACATTCATTATTACAGCAGGTAATGCTCAATTCAAGAAGAAATGGATGCTCTTGTTGATTAAGAGCATATCCAATGCTTGAACATATCTCTAAAGATTAATTTGGTCACTCTCTGGCTAGGCAGCATGTGGGCTTTTCCAAAATTGGGATTCCTTGGTCTGACTGTAAGGGACTATCTTGGTAGGTTTCTGATGTCGATAAAATCATGAAAGCATCATGCGAGCACCTTAGACGCATGCTGGAATGATACGTTCTCTTGTTTACAAATGAAAATTTTCTTTTGACTTCAGCTGTTGGAACAATATTTTCATCCACTGATACAGTGTGTACCCTGCAGGTTGGTAAATTCTGAATGATTTTTATTTTAGCTATTTCAATAGCAGGTTCGTTGCAGTTAGAAGACATTTTTGTTTCATCATGTAGGTTCTCCATCAAGATGAGACTCCAGTTCTATATAGCTTAGTATTTGGGGAAGGAGTTGTAAATGATGCAACATCAGTTGTGCTTTTTAATGCCATCCAAAAGATGGATGTGACGAAACCTGATATGCACAGAGGTCTTCTCGTCATTGGAGATTTCTTGTACTTATTTTCAACAAGCACTGGTCTAGGAGTTCTGGTGAGTTTAAACGTCTAGTTCTTGCTTATCAATGGAAGGCATAATGTTTTAAGATCTTGTCCAACTTTAAAACTTGTATCCAATTTAAAAACAACTTAAATGCAGCTCTATGGCAAACCTGAATGACAATATGGTGCTCTATTGGTTGGTGCTAATTTCCAATTTTTTCTGATTAGTGTGTGTTAATAGGACCACTTAATTAGCATTTTGACCATAGGTTTTACTGGTACAAGTGTTCTTATACTTGATGAATGCAATTCTTAGCAACTCTCTTTTGTTCGAAAAGTTTGTGCTCTCTGTGCTGCCTTTCTCATTCGTTGCTTGGGATATTCTACATATTCTAAAGATCAACTTTCTTAAGTTGATTGCATATTTCTTCTTCTTTTAACTACGTATTCCTTGCATGCACCCAGATGGTTTATTACAGTTTAATTTCCAGCTGATTTCTCTAGGCTTGATTGCTGTGTCATTTTTTACAGGTTGGACTTGTGACTGCGTACGTACTCAAGGCCTTGTACTTTGGGAGGCAAGTACTTTCCACTCTCCCAGAAATAGTATTTTGTGTAGCCTATGAGTAGGACTATTGGCATTCAACATTGCATCAGAATGAAAGAATACACTTGCAGAGATCTGAATTCTAACTTTTTTACAGGCATTCAAGTATTCGTGAACTTTCAATAATGGTTTTGATGGCATACCTGTCTTACGCATTGGCTGAGGTAAATTCTACTTGAAAGTTCATTGTTTGGTTGATTAAATATGGAATTCATAGCTAAGCTGGTGTTCTTTTGCAGTTGTTAGAACTAAGTGGCATCCTCACTGTTTTCTTCTGTGGGATACTCATGTCACACTATGCATGGTATAATGTAACTGAAAGTTCGAAAATCACAACCAGGTCAATGTTTCTGGAAACAGTGACTTCCTTTGTGCCTCAGGAGTGATCATCAGAATAATATAGTATCCCATCCTCTTATATGCAGGCATGTATTTGCGATGATGTCATTTATTGCTGAAACATTCATATTTCTTTATGTGGGAATGGACGCTTTCGACATCGAGAAGTGGAAGATGAATAAGATGAGGTAATTTCCTGGGTCTTTTACAAATAGAGCACAGCCCTTTCCTTTTCCAAACCCAATCCCAGTTGGGCGAATATTAACACCTAAAATCTCTTGGTTTCTGGAGTTGAAATGTCAAACACTAAATTATCTCCAATGTAGCTTTGGGACCATTCCCTAAGCTACTTGCTGGACAACTTTGACTGCAGCTAAAAGATGTTAATGTTACCGTGTGAGTGACTATCCTGTTAAGCAAAGAACCAGAGAAGTTAAAAATTCCTTTTGAACGCAGTTTCCAGACTTCCATGGGAATATATAGCCTATTGGTGTTCCTAATATTGATCGGAAGGGCTGCATTTGTTTTCCCGCTTTCTGCTGCTTCAAATTTGATGAATAAACAGAGAACAAGGCCGCTCACACTCAAACATCAAGTTAGTATCTAATGACGATCATGGTAGCCTTCTGTGCGTTATATGTGGCAGCTGCATTTGTTTGTGGTTACTGGCTCTTGAATTTCTTAATTGTCTAGATAATAATATGGTGGGCTGGATTAATAAGGGGAGCCGTCTCGATTGCTTTGGCCTTTAAACAGGTGAGTTTTCCTGCCTGTAACATTGCTGTCACCAAGAATACAAGCAATTTTAGGATCCGCATTGATTTGTTTTCCTTTTCTGTTGTTCCTTGAAGTTTACATATTCTGGAGTCACATGGGATCCAGTCTATGCTACCATGATCACCAACACCATCATAGTCGTCCTATTCACTACCTTGGTATTAAATTTAAACTTCCAAATGTATTTCTTTCACTATTGCTGATGTTACTGTGTTTCCCTAGTTACTGTCACTTGAAGACAAGAACGATTAATTTTCTACATGTTCTCCTTAGACTCTTACATTGTAGTAGCCTTGATTCAACGGCATGAAAATTTTTCCTTCCAACTTGAATTGTAACCAGATGATAGTGATTACCCTTCAGCATAAGGCTAAGGATTAGCGGCCTGTTGTGATCTTTGATTCTTGTTGTCTTCATTTTTTTGACTCAGGTTTTTGGTTTCCTGACAAAGCCGCTTGTAAGTTATCTGATCCCTCACACTGTAAATGATAGAACCAATCATCAGGAGCCAAAGTCCCCCAAAGAGGACGCCAGCCTCCCTCTGCTCTCCTTGCAAGAATCTATTGCATCCAATATTGAACTTGCAAAGAGTAATTTGGCCATGTTTGTAGAAAGGCCTGCGTACACCATACATTACTACTGGAGAAAATTTGACAACGCGTACATGAGACCTATATTCGGGGGCCCTCTCAGCAATCAGTCAGAATGCTAGATACACAGATGCGATGTTTCTTGGTTGAAACATAAGTTCTGATACTAACAATGTCGTTCATAACACAACAGAACACGGAGATTTAGTTTGCTGTAGTTTTTATTGAAAGATTAATATCACCTAGAGTCCAGGACTTGCAATTTTGAAGTTGTATAGGGACTAATGTTAAATGTAAGGGTGATATGGGATGAGGATGATTTTGTTTGTTTAATGAGCTCTCTTCTTGCAGACTGCATATCTGTTAGGGGTTATTTTAAGGACGCCAACAGGGTATGGACAGCGATGGCATGATATTTTCAATGAATGCAATGTTTGATTTCAGAGAATGGGAGAGCAGATATGAATTTGCAGAGAAACTCAAAGTTTGGCCAAGACACATAAAGTCTCAGCATTACGTAGATTAATACAATCCTGCTAGAGTTGAACAAGAAAAAGTAGAAAACGTATAAGATCTTCAATCAGAGACTACAGAATTGTATGGCACATGTATGCTTGCGATAAACCCCATATGCACAACAGCCGTAACTCAGACAACATAAATACATAGCGGTACACTTTTGTCAACGACACAATTTTAAAGAGGAATCAATATGGCGGATCATACCTAAACATACCGGACTTTAAAGAGTAATTTTATGGACGCATGTATTTTAGGTAAGTTCATTCAGTCTATTATAATAGTAGTTATACCTCAAAGGTACATTTTCTTTTAATCCAACTAGGTTAGTTGCATTACTCTTTAAGTATCCATATTTTAGGTGAGTTGCATCAACTCGAAAGTATAGTTATCTTGTCTAGATAGACAAGTTTCATCACTCTTGATCATATGTGTTTCATACGAGTTCTATCACTTCACTCATTCTACTTTGGTAGTATCTCATCACCTTGAAAGCATAGTAGTTTCATTAATGTAAAATAGTTGCATCATTCTTTAATATTCAATAGCATATATATGAGATACAAAGAGAGAGAGAAACAAAGAGGACACTTACTCTATCTCTGCAAGAGGACACTTATTTAAATGTACAACATGCAAGACTAATAATGTGGCACTTTATCTCTGCTATACTGAAGATTTCCCATGCTTTGACTTACTTCACAAGGCAAGAGTATGAGTCATGTGTAAAGCTATTATCATCCCGTAACCCTTTTATAAAGGGAACAAATACTAAGGAAGCTAAGTAATTCTCTATTCACCTCTTATTAAATTCTAGGCTTAATTTTATTATTGAATTCTTTCTATCAACGATAAGCTTTTGTGAAGATTACAAGTCTGGAGAACTTGAACTTTCAATTTTAGAGTTATAACAAACTTTACTTATATATTGTTAAAAATTTATAAATAATGAAAGAGACTTGCTCGATACCAATTGTTGGTATCTGGACGATTCACAAGAGGAGGTAAATTGTATATATTAATTTTTTTAACGTATTTGAAAACTGATCAATTCTAATGAATGATTATGACATATTCATATAAAACAATTACAAAACAACTACATTATTAATTAAAAAGAGTAGAAAAAAGACATAAAACTAATTTATAGCGGTTTGACCAAATAATCATTAACTTGTATCTACTTCCCAAGTTCTACTTAAGGATTCACTATCATCTTATCCGATAAGTAAAAAAAAGCCTTTTGTATATGTGCCTTCCTTTAGGCGAAGAGGAACCCTTATACATCCTTTTTTCCTAAGTTAAATAGGGATCCTTTTGCAATCTTCTTACTTGTAAGTGAAGAGGAACATTAAACAATTCAATTGCTTTTAAAATGAATGTACCAATCCCTTAAATACAACTTAAGAATTCTTTTCTTGATCACATAATGCATAGGACTTATGTCATTGAATGATATGTGACACTAATTAACAAATATTTTATAAGAATGATTTATTAAATCTTGATGTGCTTGGTTCTTTTTTATTCTTAGTTCTTCATTTCAATTCCTTTAGAGGTCTCTTAAGTTATATATATGCTTCTTTTTAATCATTTTCTTTATCCTTTTGATTTCTTAATTTATTTAATTAGCTCATTTGCCTAAATTTCATATTTTCCTTAATTTCATTATAAAATAACTACTAATATCAATAGAAGTAAATTTATTAATAGTAATATACTTTATTGTAATAAAATTATGTATTTGGATCTTACTCGATTAATACCTGTCTCAAAGGTAGTTGCCAAAGAAAGATCAATTAAGACATGCTTCTAAGTTCATAAGCTAAGATGCATAATTGCGTTAAAGGTCGTTGTGTAAGAAAGATTATGTAACATGAACTTTTAAGTTTGGAGTCTAAGATACATACCTACCTCGAAGGAGATCTTTTAGGAAAAGTTTATAAGATAAATTCTTAAGTTTGTAGTTTAAGACGTAGATATGTTTCAATAATAGTTGCATAAGAGATCGTGTAAGACAAACTTCTGAGTTTGCAACCTAGAATATGTATTTGCCTCATAGGTTTTTTCCCAAGGATGAATCATATAAGACAAACTTTTAAGCTTGCAATCTAAGATGTAGATCTACCTTGAAAGTAGCCACTCATTGAAGACAATCGCCTTATATAACAAACACAACTTTATAACTCAAGATGCAAAAATGCCACGATGGTAGTCATACTTTAAAAACTCAAGTTACCACACTTACAAGGTGAAGATATGTTTTTAAGATGGACGCTCATAAATTATACAATTCCATCTACAAAACTAAGATTATGAAAATTGAATTTTTAAGATATTGGGTAGCAGCATAAAAATAAAGGGATTCATAACAACAAACCCATTTATTAATTAGACAAGGGAATTAAAAAATTATATGATCTAAATAAATAAGCATATTTGGAAAACATTTGAAAAAATAAATCTAAAAATGGTAAAGTTATATTAGCTTTATTATACAAAAAATAAGTAGGTCATAAAGGCCAAAAAGTCATTATATATATAGCCCTACAAATAAGGGGAAAAGATAACTCTCGAGAAGAAGCCTAAGTTATAACTATAAGATCAACATACTAATAATGAGATCAATCTTACAAACTTATTCATCATTTTGCTTATCCTCTATAGTGCTGTCATCAGTTGTTATATCATGCGGAAAATCTTGGAAGTTTAAACTTGGATGCAAGAGCTTAGCAGTTTGTGAAAGCCATTAAGACCTTCGATGAACTAGTCAATTATCTTATTATAAGTCAAGAACTTAGAATTTTTGTTTTCTAAGAGCTTACAATATGCATTTTGAAGTGCCTTATAGTTGCGCTTTAACTCTAATACCTCCTGTCTTTTTCCTTTCATAGAGTTGCCAATGCCTTTGTTAACTGTTTGTTATCCATAACTAGCTGACCATGCATCCATGTAAAGTTTTCAAATTCTATTGCCTCTCTCTTCATACATACAACTAGCAAGCTGAAGGCCTATAATAAGCGTGTTAGGAATTTAACAATTTATAACTAAAGTTACATAGGGAAAAATAAGTTTCTTAACATATTATGCTCCCTTAAGAAAGTTCATATATCTTATATACATTCAGAAAGAGATAGGTTAAGTAATTAAAAACTTGAAAAATACAAACAAAATAAATAAACCACCTTTACATTTCCTTGATTGAAACATAGGCTTCTAATAAAACTTCATCCTCCAACATTGAATTCCTATAGGACAAAAGAAGTTGCTTATCCAAAAGGATTCTCAAATGAAGTTTTAGATGCAAAATTCCTCAAACAACAAGATTAACTGATAGCTTAATTAAAAAAAGGCTAACAAAGGGATATCTAGAAAGCTTGCAGAATTGGAAGAATGAAGCCCCAAAACTCTACTTTTAATGCCCACAGATCTACTAGAAGTAGGCACCCGAAGATGCCAAAGAAGAAGTTACTTATCCAAAAGGATTCTCAAATGAAGTTTTAGCATCATATAGTTCTTTTATCACTTGTTAAAATAATAGTTCATGTTCCCTTACATAAGTCTAAAACCTATTGACTCTCCTCCTTTAAACTAATATTTTGCAAGTTTAATTTTGTACATTTATCAAAATAATGCTATTGGTTTTTACATGTCAAAGACAATAAGCCATTATAAAGCAAACTAGTTAAAGCACAATCTTGCATCATTAATTTTATTGCACTATATTATAAAGTGAGGCTCTCATGCCATTTTAAAAGTTGTCTCAATATGAGATAATTTCCTCAATTATGGTAAACATTCCCTTCATAATTCCAAAGAGATGTCTAACATAGATATAAGGTGGAACGTTGTATTTGTTCATAAGATCTTTGAAATTTACAAGCCTTACACCTAACATATTTCTTGGCTTCATATCTACCTATATTAGTACGACTCTCTTACATTCCTTTTTGTAAATAAAAATAACAGTGTTCTTTAAGTCGTATTTGCGGTTATGCTTTTCTATTTTGTCCCTCACTGTGCTTGATGTGACAACTTAAGATGATGGACCACCGTCACTATTCACACTACTTCTTTTAAAGAATGCTTTCACCACCTCTTCTACTGTTGCTGCCTTCTGCCTTGCTCACATCCTTACTGGTGAACATTTCCTTCCTACTTCCCCTTACTCTCCTTTCTCCTCAATCTTCCGCCAGCTGTGCCTACTAAGATGATGCCCTGAAATCTGATAAAAGGGCATTTTGGCCTTTCTTCTACCCTACCTATCCTGCCCAAATTTCTTTATGTTTTTGTACTTAACTTTTAAACTTGCACCTCCTGGGAAACGCTGCTTTCTGCTTTTTCTAGCTTTCCCCTCTTCTGATGTTGACACCCAACCGCCTTGTCAACTTTGAATTCCCACCTTTGCCCATCAATTCTTCCTCACATTTATGAGGAAAAGCTAGAAATAGGTCATGGGTGACCATTTTGATACTAGCCTTTCATACAGACCACCCAAAAAGATTGAAAGGAAGTTCATCATCTGTCCAGAGATTGAAGTGCTAGAAGAAGGAGCCAGGAGTTAGGAGGCCACCCTTGTTGGCTTCTTCTTTGAGCAAAGACCCCCTTTCCCCTTATCTACCACTAGGCTTAGAGATAATGGAAAGGTAAGGGATTGTTTGACGTGCTTCTCTCTGAAGACAATCTTATTTTGTTCTAATTTTCCACTAAATATGAAGCTCACAAAGTTCTTGAGGAAGGGCCATGGCACTATGGCAACCAACCCATTTTCTTACAACAATAGCAACTGAGTCTTAACTTGGAAACTATTAAAGTGCAAAGCGTTCCTTTATGGATGAACTTCTACAATCTGCCTCTTAAATGCTAAACAACTCAGGGCCTAAGTTCACTTGTTGGCTTCATAGGAAAGCCTATATGTTTTGATGAAAATACAACCATTAAGAAGAGGATCGGATATACGAGGATTTTTGTAAATATAGAATTGTCCAAAGAGGTACCAAATGTAATACCTATAATGAGCTTGGACAAGGGCAACAGATTAGGGGAGCATAGAGTTGAAGTTCCCTATCACTAGAAGCCTCCTCTTCTCGCTCATAGGAAAACCTAGAAAGCAACGAAGAAGGTGTTTAAAATGGGTACTTATCAAGAATAAATAAGTATGGAGCTAACTGGAAATGAAAAGCAAAATCCTTCAGTTGAAGACAACCATTTTGGTGCAAATGGGAATAAAATTGAAAAATGTGGACTCAACACAGAATCCTGTCTTGAAGGAGACTAACCCTCCTTATGATCCTCCCATCTCAACTTTGTTAGACAAAAGCCCCCCAGTAATTTGATTGAAAACAGTAGCCCTCAACAAACTTTTGTAGAGGAAAAGTACCAGCCCCCTATTTCATAACCTGACTGATAGCGAGTTCCCTCCCCCTCCTTAGGTTGAGAACAATAGCTCTCTTGTTGTACAGGAAATAGGCGTGGAGAACCACTTCCTTTCAGCTACTATTGAAACCATGGATATCAATAACAAGGTTGCAACAAAACTGAACCAGTTTTAGACGTTGGAGAGAAGATGCTCCCAATGAAACAAGAAGAAAAATTCCAGGTTTACTAATTGATGTCCATTATTTTATGGCATGTAAGAGACTTAAATTGCCCAACAAAGCATGCAATTTTAAGGGATTTTATCATGAGGGACAAGCCTTAAATAATCAAACTTTTGGAAACCAAAATAAAGGCTGAAAAAGATGTACAAATTGAGTATGATTGGTCCTCAATGGAAATTTATTTCCAACCACTCTTAGCATGCTTTTGGCATAATCATTGTTTGTTACAATGTGGATGCCATTAGGGTAGACACCTTTCACACAACAAATTAGGCAATCCATCGTTGAGTCCCAGCAGAAAGTGGATACCTTCATGTCTTTTACATATGCTAGCAATTTTGGATTTTAGTGGTGCACTTTATGGAATGATTTGGTAACTTTCTGCTTTATTATTAACTCTCTTTGATTGATGTATGGAGGCAAAGCACCAGATGGTTCATCAAGAAGAAACTAGATAGAGCCCTTATCAATGCTAATTGGCTGGCGCATTTTCTAAACAGCTTCACCAACTTTCAAGAGCCTCTCTTTTCATATCATACTCCTATTAAAATTGCCAACTTATTTCAGCAGAATACACAATCATTGCCCTTTCGTTTTAACAACTTCTTAGTTAGTGATCCTAATTTCCTAAAGGCGTGTCGTGTTGGAGTTAAAGCTTCAGTGAGAGATACTAGGCAGTTTCAATGTGTACATAAACTCAAAGGCATTAAATATGAGCTCAAGACTCTCAATTCTTTAAATAGTCCCAATATTGCTATCGTGCTTCAAACAACTAGGAATGAACTGATCAACATCCAAAAGATTTGTGATTCCTCTCTCCAAGACCTTCTCAATAGAGACAGAGAAAAACAAGCCTTGTTGAATTATATGGCTACTATTCATAACCACTTCTCTATACTCTAACAGCAAGCAAGGGTCAACTGCTAAAAGATGGAGATAAGTGCTCTAAAATTTTCTTTAATACTATTATTATAGCGCCCCCTTATCGTAAGATACAAATCGGGACGCTCAGAGGTCATTTCGATACATATCCTACGATAAGGGTGAGCTATGTTCGATTACTATATTTACTTCACATGGCATCATATCATTTCCAACTTATAAAGCTTCATAAGAAAATCGCAATATTTTAAAACCAACTTTTTTCTCATTTCATTTCACAAAACCGAAAGTTTACATTGTATCTTTCAACACTTAATACGTGTACATCATCAAAACCTAGTACAAAAGTACTACATGAAAGAGGAAAATATACAAAGTCTATCTAATCTGTCTAAAAATCCCAGCTGACCGACCTTTGAGCCATAACTTCTTTTGCCAAATTGCAATCTACACGGCTGGTAAAGCCTCTCAATAGCTAGAATTGTCTCTCGATCCTGAAAAGACAACGTTGCAAATTTGATGAGTTTTGCGAACTCAATGAGATCATCGATGGTTCACTTAATTCATGCAACACATCATTTCACATAATATATATTCACATTTTCGCATAATTGATTTCGTATCACTTTTTCACTTAAGCAAGCAAATTGCATATCAATCAATTAAACATACTTAATCAAATGCATATGGAATGCTCAGGAGACTCTTTTCCAATTATTATGTTGTTGTGACCGAGTGCCTAAACTGTCGCGTATCCATTTTTGGATATCGGGCTCATTGATAAATGTCCCATATAGGACTCATTAAACATTGAGCCTGAGGCTCTGAATTACTTTTGAGCTTGATGCTCTAAATCACTTTTGAGCTCGAGGCTCTTTTTCACTCGTTGAGCTTTAAGCTCTGATCGGTGGCTACTCTGGTCA
>JAOSBN010000179.1:49220006-49249929 GCA_027563595.1 Erythroxylum suave
ACTCAATTTGGTTCAGTAATTTGGAAGATATACCTCCAACATTATCAGGTTGTTCACAATCAAAAACAGTGTACTACGTACAACTTCCATCCAGAAATTCAATATCTTAGAGAAAGAATAAATATTGGAATTCTTGAGAAAATTTGTAAGCATATATCTCTAGTTTACTCCAAATTAAAAAGCGTCTCATTTGGAATCCCATAGATCCATATATAATCAAAACACCGAAGGGTGTTTAGGAAGAAAATCCTATTTCACTGTTCCAACAGATTCCATACTTTGATTTGATCAATATTTCTCAATTCAATTCATAATGCTACAAAGGATTATGAAGGGATAGAAAAGTGTGTTAGGAATCTATTGGTTTAAGGATCAAATTATTTGGAGATCTAGAGAAGAAGTTATGGTCAAAAAAGGGAAAGTTGTTTAGGGTGAGTCAACCCTTTGGTCAAACCAGCAAAGTCACCATAATCTACTTCATCTTCTCCACCGACATCTCAACTTCAAACCTCCATAACTTTTGATACAAAAATCAAAAAATTACAAAATTTATATCAATTGAAAGCTTAAAGAAAGATCTACAAATTCCATAAAGTCAACTTTATCAAAAACTCTCTATATTAGTACAGAAAACTCATGGAAGTTTCAGATCAAATGTTTTTTTAAAACTCTTTACTTACAACATTCAATTCCTCATGCTTAATCTATCATTTCTAGTTCAATGCTCATCATTTATCCATTATTCCAACTCCTTTTCAACTCAACATCATCCATAACCAAATTATAGCCCATGATTGATCATAAACATTAATAACATAACATACAAATATATGTGCATTCATCATACATTTTTTGCACATATTCAACTTCATTTCCACTTTCATCCATTGCTAACTATCACCTTGATCCTTCACATTTCAAGACACTGCATTAATCCCTTTCTTTAGCTTTAGACTCATTTTATTTCATCACAAAAACACCCAAAGAGATTCACATTAATTCATCTAGAAAACATAACAAAAAACCCAATATGTATCCAGTTTTTTTTTTGTGCAAATTTTCCAACACCCAGTATTGAACTTTAAATCAAAATTGGAAACTCTTAAAGACAGAATTTGAAATTGATGTCTTCATACAAAATGTAGCCCTATGTTGCTAGTTTAATTCAAACTAAGAATCATCTCAATTGAACAACTACCGGGCAAGTTATGACTAAAACACAGAAGCATACTCAGTGAACATTTTCCAATCCATCATCTTCAAGTTTTTCCAGATTTTCACACCTAACATATTTGTACAAAGATCATCCTTTTCTACTCCATTTCCTTTTCATTCTCCACTCCTTTTCAACTCAATTTCATTCATAAACAATTCATGATCTATGTTTGATCCTTAACCAAAATAGAACCTATACATTTACCCATTCATTCTTTAATTTACTGCACTCATATAATACCATTATAATGATCATTCTACCTCAACATTATCTCTATAACAATTTGTGGGTCATTAATGGTCATACACATATACAAAACCAAGACATTTACATGAATTTTTCATCACCCACGACTCACACATAAAAACTCACATAATCAAGTCATCAATCTTAATGTAATCATCATTCTAACTTCATTTAACCATACCCATGATATTTAAGACATAACTTACTTGATTTCCCTTCAAAATCTTAGTCAACCCTAACTCCCAAGCGTTCACATAATCTCATATTCTAAAGATGGATTAGGGTGGGTTTTCTTGTAGTAAATGAAAGAAACAATAAGATGGAAGTAGTAATGGAAAGGTAAAAGAGCTAGGTTCAAAGTTAATGAAGGTTAGCATCAAAACTCATGAAGAAGATGAAGAAGCTTGAAGAAAATGGAGAAGGTCACGTAGAAGAGAAGAAAATGAAGAAGAAAAGCAAGTGAAAGACAACTTTTAAAGTGGTCTTTTAATTAAAATGGTGGAGTTTCGTGAGTGGGGAGAGGAGTGGCAAGTGGTGGTGACACTTGTCACTTTTCTATGGTCCCAATTGGATCTCTTTTAAAACTAATTCATTCAACTCTAATTTCTACTCCAATTGTCTCCAAATTTCAATAACATATGTCATTAAATCCCAAGGTCATTAGTAAAAATTTTCACTACTATTTGATTCTTAATTCTACTGCTATTTGTCAATTATCTTGCCACTTGACATTTTTCCTAGTCCAAAATTTACCCATTTTTTTAGAAAATTTTTAAAAATCTCAAAAAATTCTAAATCACTAAGTACACTCTCCAAATCAATTTTTCAACATATAAAAACTACAATTCTCCACAAAATCACATTCACAATTCAATTATAAATCAATTATACCCGAAATGTCTATAAATGCATGTACAATTATTTTCATGTGCAAAAATTCAATATTCATGAATATGAGCATATCATATAATGCATGAGCATGAAAAATGCATTTCTAAGCTCTCATTAATCACTCATATTTACTATTCTAACCTCCCAAAGGTAATGGGATGTTACAATTATGGGTAGGAAAAATCAGAAAAATCAGAACCGCATCCACTTTATCACCAAGGAGGATGGCGACCAACTACATGAACTTAAAGACATCCAAAATGAGGCAATCCATTATTTTTCTAACTTGCTTGGTACCTATAGCTCGGCTCAGGTCTCTTATGCTAATCTCTCTGTGATTATTTCCAAAAGGATCTCCTCTGAGGAGGCAGCTTCTTTAATTAGACCAGATGAAGATAAAGAAATTGAGGACATTGTCTTTGCTATGGATGGCAGGAAAGCTCCTCGACCAGATGGTCTAAACGCCTACTTTTACTAGGCGATTACATGACCCTCTATTAAGGAAGCCATTAAGGATTTTTTTTCCTAATGGTAGATTGCTTAAAGAGATCAATAAAACTTTCCTGTGTCTAATTCCTAAATGCTCTAATTCTTCTGATTTTAGTGATTTCAGGCTAATCGCTTCTTCATATGTCCTATACAAGACGACCTCGAAGATCCTAACAATGAGGCTGAAAAGGGTTCTCTCCTCTCTCATTAGTGATAATCAAAGTGCTTTTATGTGTAACAGACAGATTGAGGACAATATTCTAATAGTTCAAGAACTATTAAATGACTACGCTAGACACTATTCCACGCGAACTTGCACATTTAACCTTGACTTCTGTAAGGCCTTTGATAGTATTAGCTGGAATTTTATTTGGAAAATGCTAAAAGCCCACAAGTTTCCTAGAATCTTCATTAACTAGCTAGAGGACTGTATCTCTACAACAAGTTTCTCTGTACTCATCAATGGTGGCCTCTTGGTTTATGTCAAGGCCGTTAAAGGATTAAGGCAAAGGGACCCCCTCTCGCCATACTTATTTATTCTGTGTATGGAAACATTGAGCTCTATTATTACTAAGGAAGTGGAAACAAACCCCAAGTTCATCTATCATTCGCGCTCCAAGAAGGTTAACTTAACTCACCTTTCCTTTATTGACGATCTTCTGCTTTTTTGTGAAGCAAAGTTGGATTCTATCATAACCTTTAATAGAGCATTGGAACGAGTCACTAATATATCGGGTTCAGAGATTAACTTCTACAAAAGCCTTTTCATTCTATCTTGAGGAGCTCTCGACTTGGAAGAGTCTATAACTGCAGCCGCTAATATGGTTATGCAATTCCCCACGCTGATCTATTTTGGTTTACCTATATCAAGTAAGAGGCTACGATATTCAAAGTGTCTCCCTTTATTTAAAAAGTTTAGAAAAGGTTACGTTATTAGATTAACAAATTCCTCTCATATATTGGAAAACTTCAACTATTGAAGATAGTTCTCAACTCTCTCCACATATATTGGAGCTCTCATGTCTTTTTATCCAGGAATGTAAGAAAAATGATGGAGCGATTATTCAAAATTTCCTATGGAGCCACTCAAATGGCACTGGAGGGATTGTTAAGGTTAAATGGGCTGATTTATGTGTTCCAAAGGCAGAAGGTGGCTTAAATATCACCCTATTAAAGCTCACAAACCAAGCTCTTATCCTCAAGCAGTTATGGTGGATCCTAGAGGACAACCAATCGGTATGGACTCGTTGATTCATACTTCCTCAAAGAAAGGAGCATTTAGGAAACCAAAGTGCGTCCTTCTCAATCCTACTTTTTGAACCAATTAGTCCTCTTTAAGAACTTAGCTCAAGATGATGTTGTCTGCAAAGTTGGGAATGAGGATAGAACCTCCTTTTGGTTTGACAATTGGACAGGACATGGTCCCATTTTTCAACTCCAAAATTCTAATCCAAGCCTTCTACCATTTCCTATAACCACTAAGCTGAGCTTCTTCATCAGGGGGACTCTTGGGATTTCCTAAATTATCTCCAATACTTAGAGCCCAATTATGTCACCTCAAACCACTCTGATTTATTCTTTTGGAAGAATCAGCCTATAAACCAATTGAAGAGTAAACACATGGTCGAGCTTCTTTAGGTGAGGAGGCCTCGGGTAGCCTGGAGCAGCATTGTTTGGCACAAAAATCTCCCTCTAAAGATCTCCTTCCTCCTTTGACTGACCATGAAAAATAAGCTTAGTATTGCATATTGGCTTCCTTACATCGATATTAGTAAATCCTGTCCACTATGTTTAAAGCATGCTGAATCAAGAGACCACATTTTCTTTTTGTGCCCCACTGCCACTTTAGATTGGGAGCAGATAAAGTCATATTGTAGATGGAATATTTCTGATAATTCACTAAACATTATCATCCATTGGTTGACAACTCATTCATCTATACCACGAGCTAAAAGAGGGACCTTTACCATTGCCATAGGTATGATAGTTCAGGCCATATGGAAGGAAAGAAATGCAAGACGATTTATGACCATTAGTAAAACAAGGGCAATGCTAACTGAATAAATTATAAGAGGAGCCAAGGAATTGGCATTACTGTAGCACCATTCTCTACCTGATTAACTAAGAATCATTTGAACGCTTAGCAATGTTCTTTTATTTTTGTATCTGATTTGGTAATTATATTATGTTGTGTTGTGTGTTAAGGGTACTCCCTTAACTAAGAATCATTTGAACGCTTAGCAATGTTCTTTTATTTTTGTATCTGATTTGGTAATTATATTATGTTGTGTTGCGTGTTAAGGGTACTCCATTGGATATCATTGTTTCTGTAACTTTATTTTCATTTCATATATCAATTTTTTTTTTTAAAAAAAGATCGAATAAAGTTAAAATCTTAGAGAAACAAAATTGAGTTTAGACTCCTAATGTTTAGCAACAATATTTGGACAATTTAGCTTAGTGTTGACTATGATGGAGAGGAAAGAATTTTTGTTAAGGAGAGAATGTAAAATATTGATTTTTTCCTCTTTCATTCCCGACCTTGCTTGTCTTGATGTGTATTTTCTCTCCACGTACAATATTTGTATATTTTTACAGTTTAATTTTTGAAGTAACATTTTACCTTTTGATAGTTAGTGATCCATTATGTTGACATCAACATTTCAAGTTCTATTGGTGGTAACTGTTTTAGAATTTGGAGATCGTAGTTTGATCACGAGCTCTATCTGCTATTACATATTAAGCATCAAAAAGAAAAATATATTATATTATAACATTTTTTCATTAAAAATAAATGATTCAAATGAATCACTATTAATGTAATGTTTCCTTATTTAGATTGTTTTTAAAAGTTAATTTAACGAGATAAGAGATTATTGTTTTGGTATTTCAAACTTATTTGTTACCATCACAACAATTTATTGGAAAAGAATGGTACTTAAATAATGTAGTCACGTCGGTGGCATGGGAAATAAACAAAGCTAACAAGCGATACGCACTCCATTCACTTTGAACTTTTCTTAAAAATTTTATAATACATTAACGACCAACAACAATTCCAACTATCTCTTAAAAGCAATCATAATAATAAAATCATTTTATTGGTTAGTTATTATATTGGCTCTTCGTTTTCTCCAACGTGCAGGGCACATGGGGCATGGAAGTTGGAAACAATATTGCAGTGAGCCATGAGGAGAAGGTCCGGTCGGTTTGGTCGGTGGTTGGTAGTTTGGAGATTAAGGTGTGAACAATTTATAACAGAAAGCGACCAAACTTTGAAATCTTTGTTTAATTAATCATACGAAGTAACTAATTAGGCTCTTCTGGTGGCCCTCTTTCACTGCTGCTCCAACAAATGGGCCTAGCAAAAATCTTACCAGAAAGTTTAGACATTGATTGATGCTTTCACTGTTCATATTTTATGCTCTGATTTTTGTTTCTGTTTACAAATAATTGTAAAATTAGATAAAATGGACCAACCTTTTTGCTGTGTAATAAACTAAATTGAACACTTCTTTTTCAAGAGTAAAGCTAAAGTTTGATTATATATATATGACAAATATTCTCATAAAATGTAAAGGCTTGGAATCTTAAACGTCAAACTATATCAAATTGACAAAGTTACCATATTCATCTTTAACTAAAGGGAATTAAGTTATTACCAAGAGACCAATAATATAATGAGCAAGAAAATCTTAATTTTATTCCTAAATTTAAGCATAGATATTTATAAGTTCTTATAATATATTCTATTGCTTTAAAAATCAGGTTGATTTAATATTTAAAAAGTTCATCTAGTATTAAATCACCGTAAAACTAGCTAATAATTAAATAAAGTTAAAGAATTTGAAATATGATCGAAAGAAATTGCCTTTATCTATCGAATAATTTAAAATTTAATTGAAATTGTTAAATAAAATTAACTGATTTATTTTAATTTATAAAAGTTATAATTTATAAAAATTGACTAACTAATTAATTTTTAACAATAAAAATTATTAAAGTAAATTAAATCAAAAAGTTAAAAATTGAAAAACAAACAAACTATTTAAGATTTTCTACAATTGAATCAATTTAGTCGGTTGATTTTTTTAGTTATTGGTATATTTTGTGGCTAAAACATAAAAGAATTTCATTCGTAGATATTGAATATCTGGCAGATTCCACGTCGAGACAAAGAGACCTCCGTTAGAAAGGCCAAAGCTGGCAAGTACGTGTCACGAATGTGCTGACGTGGCAGGCACACCAAGCGAGTTCCACGGAATTTGCCATACACACGAGAGTAGCAAAACTGCCACGGGACCCGCTTCTGAGGGCCACTAAGGCCTTCGCTGGCTTTCTCTTGGTAAAAATCGTCTCTCTCTCTCATTCTCTCTGTTTTCTTATTCATGTTTTCTCAGTTTGCCCTTCCACCAAGGAACATCGATACTTTCTCTCTCTAATTTCCTTTTTTCTCTATCTATACCCTGGTAAAGGATCGTTTTTTATGCATTTGGATTGGTTTCTGACGTTAACCCGTCTATTTTTGCACTTTGTCACAGGTATTCCCTTCTGGGTGATTTACAATTTCCGGTTTGTTTTCTTGAGTTTTGCTTTCACTCCGTTTCAACGAAGTCTTGTTTCGTTGTTTGTTATAGCGAGTTGGATCTTTCCTTTTTAGTTTTCGTCTTCATTTCTATTTTTGGTGCCTTTTTTGTGATCTATTTTGCTTTTTTCTTGTTCCAACTCGACGTTTGTTGTGTGCTTTCTCCTTCGTTTTAGATTTTAGCTGATGGGTTGCGATTCATTATTAATGTTGGTTATGAACAGGCGTAGTTACAATGCATCCGGTTATGGTTTAAGCGTCATGTTTTCATTCACATTTGACTATTTAGCACAATCTCTGTTTGCATCAGGAATGGAAGATTGCATTTTGGGCTCAAGCTAGACCATCCGTGAGGCAGTTTTGATCGTCGATTATTGGCATGTGTATATAAGTAGGATCTGAAAACTGAGTCTTTGGTTCTTGTGCTGGTTTTTGGATGCTGGAATTGAAAGACTCTTGAGAGGGGCTCGTACCAATTTTGTCGAATCTGGAAGATTAATTTAGCGATTTTGAGAGTGTTATCTGCGTTAGAAATTTGTGAAGATGTCGAGTTATATAGGTGTTCATATCTCCGATCAAGGGCTTCAAAGTCAGTTCACACAAGTGGAACTTCGCAGCCTTAAATCAAAAGTGAGTTCGATCTCATTGTTTCTTCATGCATTATATGTTTGAATTATTAGAATTTTTTATCCTGATTCCGCTAGGTTGGACCTTTAGACTCTTTTTTTTTCTTCTGAATATAGCTTCATTTCATATGCTTTCTTTGTTCTAGTTCCTCTCAATAAAGAATCAAAATGGCAAGGTTACTGTTGGAGATTTGCCATCTTTGATGGCAAAGCTAAAAGCTTTTAGCTCAATGTTCAATGAGGAGGAGATAAGTGGGATCTTGAGTGAGTCATTTTCTGACCTGAGCAGTGATATTGATTTTGAAGGCTTCCTTAGGGTAAGTAGTTTTCTGTTTCACTTCTGACAATTGGCTGAGAACGAAGTGAATTTGGAATTAGAATTCTTTGTCTTCAGCTATCTTCAGGGATGCCAGAGGGAAGACATACATGATCTTTTCATAAGAATAAATTGCCAGTTTATATATGATATTGCCTATTCATGAACTGTTTTCCAATTTGCAGGCACATCTGAATTTGCAAGGTCGAGCTAAAACGAAATCAGGAGTTGCAAAACATGATTCATCATTTCTCAAGGCAACTACAACCACTCTTCTTCACACAATCAATGAACCAGAGAAATCATCTTATGTTGTTCACATAAACATTTATCTAGGGGATGACCCATTTCTGAAGCAATTTCTTCCTTTAGATCCAGCTACAAATGATCTATTCAATCTTGTGAGAGACGGAGTACTTTTATGGTATATGATAGTGCATACTTGACTTTTTTGCTTCTTTCATTTGCTAATTAACTGAGATTTGACAATAATGTTGTTGTCTTGCGGGGTGTTGTAGTAAGCTTATCAATGTTGCTGTGCCGGGAACAATAGATGAACGAGCCATAAACACAAAACGAGTTTTGAACCCATGGGAAAGGAACGAAAATCACACTCTGTGCCTCAACTCTGCAAAAGCTATTGGATGCACGGTGGTTAACATTGGCACACAGGATTTGGTGGAAGGAAGAGTAAGCTTGAGCTGACTTAGATTCTCTAATGGATATGCCATGAGTTTTTTTCTGAAGGAATTTGCATTGTTTGTTTATTTGCAGCCTCATCTGGTACTTGGATTGATTTCTCAAATTATTAAGGTGAAATTCAAACTTACAGTTCAAAATTTTGTGGATTCATCGTTGCATAACAACAAGATCGTGGAGTTCTAAACTGATAGTTATACATTGACTATGATAATCACAGATTCAACTTTTAGCAGATCTCAACCTTAAGAAGACACCACAGCTTGTGGAATTGGTGGAAGACAATACTGTAACGCAATTTTGTTTTTGAAATATAGTGATATCCAGATTTCTGTACTTTAAACCAGACGTGATGTTTTCTCAATCTTGGCTTGATGTATCTTACAGGATGTGGAGGAGCTTATGGGATTAGCTCCTGAAAAGGTCTTGCTGAAATGGATGAATTTCCATCTCAAGAAAGGAGGCTATGAGAAACCTGTCACAAACTTCTCTTCTGATTTAAAGGTACTGACGGCTAAAATTTTACCTTAAGACCATGTGCTTGTAGAAAAATATATGTGAGCTCATAATTGCTTGGAGTCCCCATTTTTGATCATGTCATAGACTCATGCTTGATATTTACTTTCAATGCTTTGGAATTTCTTCTTTGAACATTGAAGAGTCTCTTTCATATATTTGATGTCTATTTGCAATCTACTTCATCCTCAATGGGAAATTTATGTTTATCACTGAGCAATTTCAAGAGCAATAATTCGTTTGGTCCCACTTTAGAAACTCAGCAATTTCAGTGTACTTTGATGATGTCTGCTCATATCTGTTTTGTCTAAGGAGAAGAGCAGTTGCAGCTGTTATCCTTTGTTTATTCCCTGTTATGCTTGAGTAAGCAAAACTTAAAAAAAACACGAATCTGAAATATTTAAACTACACTAGTAATGCTTTTACTTGCATGACTGTAGGATGGAAAGGCTTATACCTACTTGCTCAATGTCCTTGCACCAGAACACTGTGATCCATCTACTTTGGATTGCAAGGATCCCAAAGAGAGGGCGAAGCTGGTGCTTGATCATTCAGAGAAGATGGGATGCAAACGGTATTTGAAACCCGAAGACATTGTTGAAGGCTCAGCAAATCTGAATCTTGCTTTTGTGGCACAAATATTTCATCAAAGGTTGGAATGAAATTGCTGTTCCTTTTCCTTAATTGCACTAATGTTTGTAAATCGCCTTTTGGAATTGAAATTGTGTATGATGCATCTGAAAAATAAATTGCAATATGTTGTTAACATGCTGCTTATAGCACTACTCTTTCTGAGAATTGAAATTGTGTATTCTACATCTGAGAAAGAAATTACAATATGTTGTAACATGCTGCCTACAGCATACAGTGGTAAATCAATGTGGACCCAGTCACCCAAGAATTGCTCGAGACTTGAAAAAGCTGCTTTCTACTCATCGTCCTCAGCTTATGTTTTATCCATCCCATACTTATTGATTGATTTGTTTGACATGCCATGGTCTATTCAGGGCCAGAAGAATAAGAATTATGCTACTTCTGAAAGCATGATTAAAAGGAAAAGTAAGTAGATGAGAGCTTATGATGAATCAGTAGGTGCACTGGTAGGACAAATCTGGTCTGTTGTTACCGCTAACTCCTCGCCCTCGCCCTCGCCCTCACCCCTTCCCACCACCACTGAGAAAGAAGCTTGATGAAATGTCCAAACTATAGTGTAACAATACTCGTCTTTTAAGATTCTTACTGTTTGTTCATCCTATAATTCTAAATCTACAGCATTCCCAATAATTTTTGGCTTCATCTCCACTATTTTCCATGTCTGTCCGTTGCATAATCCAAAATTCTTTTTTCCACCCACTTCCTTTCCTTCTACCACTGTCCATTATCGACTTTGTATTGAATCAGGATTCTTCTGTATTCATTTGCAGGAGTGGATTGACTACAGACAGCAAAACGATTTCTTTTGCAGAGAGGATGACAGATGATGTGCAGACATCTAGAGAGGAGAGATGCTATAGATTGTGGATCAACAGTCTTGGAATTGCTACTTATGTTAATAATTTATTTGAAGATGTTAGGAATGGGTATGTGCTCCTTTTACATAGCAAC
This sequence comes from Erythroxylum suave, assembly GCA_027563595.1. Taxonomy (NCBI): domain Eukaryota; kingdom Viridiplantae; phylum Streptophyta; class Magnoliopsida; order Malpighiales; family Erythroxylaceae; genus Erythroxylum; species Erythroxylum suave. The sequence continues at coordinate 49,231,196 of JAOSBN010000179.1, forward strand.
TGGCATTTTGATTGACTATTCAGAATTCAGTGTGTTGAGCTTCTTATGAATTAAGCATGCTGCATGGTATTCTCCATCATGAGGAACATGTTTTTAGGATTTGGAATATGTACTTTACAGTTGTGCAGGTTTTACTCAGCTTAAAATTCTGGGATTTGTTTTCTAAATTGCTTAATACTTCAATCAAGTTCCTTGTGCACTACATAATAATCACCTTGATGCCTTGGAGGAAAACTCATTTTTCTTCTTTTGGTTGACGTCTAGTGATTAAGCTAGCTAAGTGCCAAGCTTGATTGTCTAATACTTTTGGCGGCAGGTGGATACTTTTGGAAGTGCTTGACAAGGTTTCTCCCGGATCAGTTAATTGGAAGCAGGCAACAAAGCCTCCAATTAAGATGCCTTTCAGAAAAGTAGAAAACTGCAATCAAGTGGTAAAGATTGGAGGACAGTTGAAATTCTCCCTTGTAAATGTGGGTGGAAATGATATAGTACAAGGAAACAAGAAATTGATACTTGGTAATCTTCAATATCTGTTAGGGATTGGTAACTATTTCCATATAAGATACTTTTAGTTGCTATCAGTTTTGTTTTGGTTATCTTGTGAGAGTTTTCCTTGATGAGTAAATGGAATTTGAGATCTGATGTTTATGTAAAACAGACTGTCCTTCCTCCTCCTTTTCTATAAACAATTTTTTTTAAAATTCCCTGAATATGGCTAAAATTCATCAGTTATTTTTCAGCTTTCTTGTGGCAGTTGATGAGATATAATATGCTTCAACTTCTGAAGAACTTGAGATCTCGCTCCCAAGGAAAGGAGATCACTGATTCAGATATATTAAAATGGGCAAATAGAAAAGTTAGAAGCACTGGCAGAACTTCCCAGATTGAAAATTTCAAGGTATAGGAAATTTGTGCCTTCGTCTCCATATAAATCACCACATCTGACATATTACGCTTATCTTGTGTTGCTGGCTTTTAATTATTTAAGGATAAAAGTCTGTCAAATGGAATCTTCTTCCTTGAGCTTCTCAGTTCTGTGGAGCCAAGAGTGGTCAATTGGAACCTTGTTACCAAGGGCGAGAGTGGTATGACATCGTGTAAACTTTCTTGAACTAAACTGTTAATTCTTCAATTTGGCTGTGGTGGTGCATTATGATCATTGTTTTTATCTTTGATGGTTTTCCTCTGACCATCCATCGTCCCCTTTTTTCCCCTGCTAAATGGGACTGTAGATGAGCAGAAGAGGTTGAATGCTACCTACATAATCAGTGTTGCTCGTAAACTTGGCTGTTCCATTTTCTTGTTGCCTGAGGACATAATGGAGGTACTGTTACTACTTCTTTCCATTTATTACCCATCTTATAGAGAATTCTCAGATGACAACTTTCCATGCCCCTTGGAACATTGATAGTCGTATTGTGGATGCATTAGTTATGCAACAGCAATATACGTGAGGATTTAGTCTGATTGTTAATCTGTTTTGTGGCAGGTAAATCAGAAGATGATTCTTACACTTGCGGCGAGCATTATGTATTGGAGTTTGCAAAAGGCAGCTGAAGAGGGAGAGTCCTGTCCTTCCACTGCCAACAGCTCAACATACCCTACTCCTGAAGCATCCCCAGCACCATCTGTTAGCGGTGAAGATGACGTCTCCTCCCTGAATGGTGAAGTCTCAAACTTTAATATTGATGATGCAGCCTCTGATACTACAGTCTGCTCGCAGATCGAGAATGAAGAACTGCTTCAGGTGAATAAAGTGTAAGGGTATGTTTCTAAGAGAATAGATAATGTGGTATACAGGAAGTGAATACACATGTGCAGTACAGAGTCGAGTGCATATGTTTCCTCTTGCAGCAAAAATGAATGCACCAACCAAAGGACCTCTGTAAAACACAGTTTGGCAAAGATAGAAAGAAGTGCACAAATTTCTCGTTTTTGCCCTTTATTACATACCATTACAAGTAGGTTGTACTATTATAGGTGTATTCTTTTGAGTATTTTTTTAACGTCTGATCAATAATATCAAACACTGAAAAGAAGGATGGCCGATTACTGGAACAAATAGTTTGTTTCTACTAAGTAGGCACACAGGAAAAGTTAAGTTATGGTTATAAGCGTATGTTTAACCGTATAATTGGGCACAAACAATGTAGGCAGATGTATGTTTTAACGAATAATCTCTTTTCATAAAATCGAATCCGGTTTTGAGAGCCTCATCAGGTTCCTGCTTACAGGCTGACGGGGTTGCCGAGGAACTACACAAAATATGGGACAGTCCTAACTTGCAAGTACTCTGACGTTGTGCTCTCCACCATGTGGTTCACCACATTCTTAGGTTTGCCCACTCCTAATAAGAAGTTCCTTTGATTAGAAGCCGGGAAACTTGACCAAGTTGCAAGCTTTCAATTAGTTTGTTTCAACTTTCAACCAAGACTCTTGAAAACACAAATCCTAGACTATACAAGGTTCTTGGAAATTCATAACCTCACCATTGATGGGTTTTATTACGAACAAGAGGTCAAATCTTGGAGAGCTTTAGGTCAAACCCCACCTTATTGACTCCATATTTTAGTTAAATACTAGGTAGGCTTTAGGCTTTATTATCGGACCTTATGTTTCAGAGAAATTTTAACTAGATATTGACGATAATGATGACAATCGAGAGGACTTGATATTTTAGGTATTTGATTATTTTGTTATATTACCAATAGATACCAAATAATAAAATAGATACCAAATAATAAGAAAAGGAATTTAAAATAAAATATATATTAAAATGAATTATAATATATAATAGTGATAAGTAATTCTGATCTCCTAATTCATAAGAGCCTATTTGAAATCAATATTATTTTATATAATAGGGATTCCTCATTACAAATTCTTTTAATAATTTAAATTGAAACTTTATTGTTTAAAAGTTGAGGGTACAATAGTAAGAAAGAGGATTTGTTTTAGAATTGGGCTTGGAATGGGTGAAAAAGAAAAAACACGTAAGACCTCGAAATGTCCAAAAACTAAACCCACACCTCAAAATGAACAATTCCAAAGATCAAAGGCTAATCTGTGACAATTTTTTTTATCCTAAATTTAGTTATTTTCAATAAATTGGTTCATAAATTATGTTCAGTGATTCAAAATTTAATTATTTTATACAAGATAATATTATTTTGGGCTTATTCAACAACTAGTTAACTCCTACGTCAAACAATGCAATGAACGATCGAACATGCATCACCTAGAAACATTTGGGACAAATGACATAAATGTATGATATGGATAAGATTATCTGTGACTATTATGATATTCTAATTCTGCAGGCTCTTACAAATATATGGATGAAGTGGAATGATATACCCATTTGCTGATATTGAAATTGGACTCTATCTGCTCTATCATTGTCCTCGGTTTCTTCCAAATCTAAGGTTTTTTTGTCTGCTTTATCATTTCTTTCTCTATTCTTTGTTTCTCTTTTCCTCTTTAGTGCAACTAGTTTGCTCAATTCCAAGTTAATATCTATTAACTGATTTGGTTTTTGGTTGTTTTTTAGGTTAAGGTTCGTGGGTTTTCAGTTTCTTCTTGTGGGTGCCTTAAGTTATTTGCCAATGGTCTTTATTTCAATGCATTTAATTTGTTACTGGGTTACCTTGAGAAGTGTTTAGTTTGGGTTAACATCAAAAACCCTAAAGTGAGTTCCTTTTGGTTTCTTATAGAATCTTGTAAACTTGAATTAGTTGAAATTGTCATCGAGTTGTTTTTGGGATTTTCTTCTTCTTGGGGTTGGGGGTGGCGTGAAGACATATTTTTGCTCTCCTTTTCATATTAAGTTTGATTTTTAATTTTTTGTTTAAAGTTTAAATTTTCAATAAATATGCTAGTTTTTGGCGATAGAATTTTGTTGTGTTTAGGTTTCTTTGAATTGGTTGAAGATTTGGTCATTTTCTGTTAATTGAAATTAAATGTTGTGTTTTGAATTAGCAATGTGCTTTGTTGCATTCCTTGATAGTGGTTTTGAACAATTTTTTATTTTATCAGATATTGATGTGATATAGATGTCGATGCAAAGCATAATTGGATGATAATGGTTGTTCAGGAACCTAATAACACAATTCTTGATGATTTTTATGATGATGTATATGTCCCCCTAGTTTTAAAAAGGAATAGTAGCACAAACTCTTAAACAAAATCAGGTGAATTCATAAGTTAATCAACCATCATCCTCATCCAACAATGCCAATGGTCAAGGGTCAAACAATCAAAAGGGGAAAACAACTGCTCCATCTTTGGGGGCATCACTGATGAAATCTCAAATGGTGAGCCCTAAAGAATCTACATTGTCAATCAAGTCATCTACAATGAAGTCACTAGAAACAAATCCTAAATTCTCAAGTTCTTTAGATAATCAGGAAAAGCAGTCATCTAAACAGATTACAACTACTGTTGTCAAGGATGAAATGAGTCACTTAAACAAGAGAATAGTGAAGACGAGGATTTTGAGGATAATTTACCCTTGAGTTCTAGAATTATGAGAATTGATTCATCTACTCGTATAAAAGATGAAGATTCAGATGATGATGAAGTAACTTTGTTATCAAAATTTCCTATAAAGTTAAATGTTAAGACATCCGACATTAAGTCTATTATTTCCAATAAGAAAACACCTAAGGCTTAAAAAGTTGAAAAAATGGATCTGCAATGAAGAATATGCAAAACAAACCTACTATTGTGTCTGCGAAGAATCCTATGTATAAAGCTTTTCTGCCAAAAAACCAAAGCTTTCAAATGCATCTACAGAATCTAAGTGCAGGCAAGTAATGAGTAAGGTGGATGAGAAGATCGACGATGAGGACAATGTTCCAATTTCATAAAGATTAAGGAAGTTAGGATCCTTAGATAGTAAATTGTCATCTGTCGAGAAAGTAACAAAGGCTATTGCTTCTTCATCAAATATGATAAAGAAAAGAATAAGAAACAATTGAAATATTTTAAGTTAACAAAAGTCGAACCTAGTTCCAGTGATTGTTATAAAAAAATGGACTACATTGGTTCATAGTGGTGTTATTTTCCCCCTCCATACATTCCTTATGGAATCAAAATTGTTTATAAGGAAAACCTGTTGATTTGACTCTAGAACAGGAAGAGGTTCCTCTTTTTAATTATTCCCTCGATATCTCATACTCCTTTATTTTTGTTATGTATCCACCCCATTGAATGTCTGACTAATGTTTCTTTTCATACTACATGGAAACTGCTAGCTGGACTTACATATTCTCAATAACAGGTTGGAACAATGTTTGAAGTGATGAAAAATACAGACTACATGCAAAAACAACAATTTCTAGATAAATTTTGGTAAGACTGGCGTAAACTGCTTAGAAGTCACTACTTATCTTATTGACTTCCATTATGATTTTCATTTTTTGAGATACATGGTACCTTTTAGGTTTTCTATAGTTCTATACAAGATGGAGCTTAATAGATCTGAATGACATAAATTCAACTTTTGTGATTATGTAGTCTACCCATTATGCCTACCTACTATTAGCAAAATTAGAAGTTATATCTTATGTACTAACTAGCATGGATGTGTATTTAATGTGCACCACTATGGCATAAGCAACCTTTTGTGGAACATATGGATTATTGTGTTGTTTGTAGTGCTTAAAACTTGTTGATTTTATTTGGCAGTATCAACCAGAGTTGGATATGCCTTGCATTGCCTTTCGGTTTGAATCTTATCATGTTTTTTTATTCCATGGATGGTCTTATGCGGAATGACTATGAAGTTGATACTGTAAGTAGTTGTATGTTAAAAGTAGCAAATGTAAAGTGTGTGCTGCTAAATAAGTTGAAGGTATGCTGCAAATATTTCATCAAGTTTAGCATATTTTTAGCCTTGCCTTACTATTAAGTATTTGACTGTTGGAAGTCTAATGGCAAGGAGAATATTTTGAGGTTCAATATTAAAGTGCTTTATTGAATATTTTAGGGTTGCTTAAAATTGACACTTGATATGTAGTATAATATTACTTGCTGCTGCAAAACTCCACCTGTGTAGCCTATTATCGCTCACAGTATGCTTTTTCTTCTGTTTTCTTATTCAATTTGACTTCCTTGGTAAATTTTCAATTCGATATGAAAGCACAGTTGAGGTTGTAAGGCTATTGGACAGTTTCAAACTGGCACTTAAATGGTGATCAATGTTGATTTTAGAATATTTGATTAAACGTAGGGCTCATGAACATATATTTGTTCTTTTCCCAAGAAAAGAGCAAACTGATGATCTTTTTAACAAGCTAGATATAACTAAACTTAATACTCACCTAAAGGAGCTCATGCCTAGCCTGACAGCAAAGATTTTCCTTACCTATATTGCACCAATCAGATTGGATGAATAAGTAACTTCCATTCTAGAGCTTCTTGCATGTTATAAATCAATGGGTCATTATGGATTGTGGATTATGCAATCAAATTGTCTATTTCTTAAGGAACTTTTGAGCGGCAGTCGATTTGTAGTACTATAGTTAAAATCGACATATAGATTCTGGGAACCTATGATGAAAACAACCAAATTATGGGATCAATTAGTGCACAGGGTGGGAAGGTATATCACTACACATCAATTGTTTGAGTAGTGTGATTAGCATTTTCTTATTCGCTGGCTGATGTAATATGGGATGATATCCTGAATAACGAATTGCTTGAAGTGCCAATTTAACTACAAGTCTACTTTGAGACCCTCAAATTGAGTAAAATGTTTTCTCTACGTGATATTGGTTTTTTTTTTCTGAGATTCTAATGGTATATACATGTATTTATTATGTTTCCTGAAGTAAGTGCTTTGTCTTGTTAATTGTTTTGTTTTTCTATATCTTGGTCTTCAGTGTCATTCTTTCTTGGGTTTACATTGGGTTGTTTAACAGTTATACGAAGAATCTGAGGCCGATGACATTATAGAAAAAGAATTTGTTTATCAGCAAGCAAACAAATAGGTAAAGCAGCTTGTCAGTGGAAAAGGATTTCTGCTGACTGGAAGCCCTTTTTGTTGAATCCAACTCACTAATTTCTTACACACACCATTACAATGATGTAAAAAAAACCCCACAACAAGTTAGAAGACCACCTTCAAGAATGCATCAATTAGGTTAAAAGCAAACACATTGTAGTGGACCATAAACCCAATGGGTAGGCTTAGGTGAAATTTATGAATGGATCTAAGGGCCCATGCTAAGAATAGTAATATAATGTTCATCTTATAAATGGCTCAAATGATACAAGCACATTCCAAAGATATAATTGTGTTAAGATTATGCTAGTCCATAACAATCAACATTAGGGGTGCAATCATACCAGCATTAATGTATCGAATCCCATCAAAACTTTGAAGTTAAATGTGTTTGGGTGAGAGTAGTACTAGGATGGGTGACCTCCTAGAAACTCCTCATGTTGCACCCTTAACGTTGAATTAATTGTTATGGACTAGTATAATCTTAACACAATTATATCTTTGGTACGTGTTTGTAACATTTAGGTCATTTATGTGATGGACATTATATTACTAATCTTACCATGGACCCTTGGATACATTCATAAATTTCACCACCTGTTGGGTTTATAGTCCACTACAATGTGTTTGCTTTTAACCTAATTGATGCATTCTTGAAAGTGGTCTTCTAACTTGTTGCGAGGTTTTTTTGATGGCATTGTAGTGGTTTGCGTAAGAAATTGGTGAGTTGGATTTAACAAATGTTTGGATTTTGTGTGGCAGAGAACCATGGCGTCTAGTCAACTTTCATCACCTTTAGTAGGTAATATTCAATTATATTGTTTATACATACTTCAAAGCTATATAATCTGGTTACTAAGTTTCAATTGGTATCAGAGCCAGGTTCATAAGTTTTGAAGCTGTTATTTTCGTTCTTTATATATACATATATATATATATATTTCGTATTATTTTATACCCATTTTTGTAAACTATCATTAGGAATGGGTATGTTTTCTGAGGATAAATACAACATATGTTGTTTATATATGCACTAATATGTCTTTTAGGTAAGCTTTTGCAACAAAAATTGTTGAAATAAGTGAGTTTTTTCATAATACCATTCATGGCTAAACCCTTTTGTTCTCATACCTCCTTTTGGGTTAGTTTTTGTTGAAATAAATCTTATAGATCATCTAATCTTTGGAAGAGGAGCAAAATCCCTCTAAAGTGGTTGAAAATAACTTTCACGATGGTTAGATACACTCACACACACACAAACACACACACACACACACACACACACACACACACACACACACACACACACACACATATAATTTTCGTATTATTTTATACCCATTTTTGTAAACTATCATTAACAATGGGTATGTTGTTTTTCTGAGGATAAATACATCATATGTTGTTTATATATGCACTAATATGTGTTTTAGGTAAGCTTTTGCAACAAAAATTGTTGAAATAAGTGAGCTTTTCGTAATACCATTCATAGCTAAAACCTTTTGTTCTCATATCTCCTTTTGGGTTAGTTTTTGTTGAAATAAATCTTATAGATCATTTAATCTTTGGAAGAGGAGCAAAATCCCTCTAAAGTGGTTGAAAATAACTTTCCCGATGGTTAGATACAGTTGGGACAGGCCATGGATAATCCATGGGTCGTTTTAGCCATTTGGAGGTTGAAGATTATTATTTACAGCTTTATCATGACAGCTTATTTCCAATTCTACCATCTCATATTATTTATAGCTTTGCCATGACAACTTATTTATAATTCTACCGTCTCATATTATTTACAACTTTGCCATGACAGCTTATTTATAGTTTTGTCATATTAAGTGATTGACAGTTTTGCCACTAATAATAATGTTGACAATGTTAAAATATGTATATACATTGTTAAATATTAAAATTGTGATGTCATTATTTTAGGGATTTTTAGGCATGATTTAGTTATATATTCTATCTAATTACATGATATCTTAGCCATATTTTGGATAACTTTATGTACTTTTTTGACTAGTTATCTTTTATTTAATATAAAGATTTGTTATATTTTATCATGTTTTGGATATAATTAAATATTGTATGCTTATGAACTTGCCTCTCGTAAGTCTAGGCATTCAAATATTTTTGTCAATATATATATATTTTAAATTTATCAATTTTTACTAAGATTCATACGAGCAACGAAGTTATCCCATCGATAAATTCATTTTTTGGCAGGATGCTTAGATTAGTGAAGATAATATATTGAATGTTATGAATCAGCACAATTTTACCATCGTAGCGTTAGTCGATTAATGCATTTGGTTGTGATATTTAATATATTGCTCTTGCTTGTAAATCAATTTATTTTTAATGCTCAATGGACTCTAGCATTCTATGATCACTTTTGTGGATCATTTTGAGAAAGTTGGAGAAAGAGTGAATAGCATGATCCTGTGTTACACGTATATTAATGTTGCTCTTATAGTCTTTTTCTTCAGCTTTGAGTAGTCCTCAATTCTCTGCCAATTTGAAGCTTAATGGGACTAATCACAAACAATGAGTTGAATCTCTCATGATGAACTTAACTATTATGAAATTGGATATGGCTTTGAGAGAAGACTCTCCTCCTAAACCTGATAATGAGTTTTCTATTAATGATAAGAAGCTTTGTGATGAATGGGAGCACTCGAATCAGTGTTGTTTGATGATCATGAGGTATCATAAGCAGGACTCTATACATGATAACATTCCAAAAACTGAGAATGTCAAGGAATTTTTTGAGGCCATCAACAAGAAATACAAGAAGTTCTCAAAGAATGAAAAGAATGAACTCTCGAGCACTTTACATTCCACAATTTATGAAGGTGTTAGTGGGATTAGAGAGCATATCGACAAAATTGTGGCTTGTTATCATAAGATTAAAGAAATCGATATGGAGCTCGATGAGGAATATATTGTGTGATTTATTATGGGGTCTCTTCCATCTTAATTTGATTCCATTAGGTCAACCTACAATGCTCCAAAAGAGCAATGGACTATAGAGGAGATGACTACTATTGTTACAAAGGAGGAGGATGGCATGGAAAAGGGAAGGGCAAGAAGTGTGGCAATGGTTACAAACCAAAATTACAATGGTCAAAAAAGGAAGTTTCTACCAAAGAGTACTAATAATAGTAAGCCTTTCAAGAAACAAAATGTAAGTAACAAAGGGAATGGACAAGGAGTAGTCTTAGCTTCAAATGTTTCCAAGATTGAGGGTTTTAAAGGAAAATGCAATTACTGCTAGAAGTTTGGGCACAAGAGACAGATTGCAGGAAGCTTAAGGCTAAATTGAAAAAGAAAAGTAATCTTTTAGTAACGGTTTGCTTGGAATGCAATATTGTTGATTTACCTTCTAATACTTGGTGGTTAGACACTGGTACTACAATTCATGTTACCAATTCTTTGTAGGAGATGACAAACAAAAGGAAACCAAGTAGTGTGGAGCAATATGTATACATGTGAGATGGTATGATAACCAAAGTTGATTTTTTGGGGATAATCAAGTTACAACTTACCACAGGACATTTTTTGGAGTTATATGAAGTTGCTTACATACCTTCAATTAGGAGGAATTTTGGTTTCAATATCTATTTTAAATAGAACTGGTTATAGTTTTCATTTTGGGTTTGGAAAAGTGACTTTGTACAGTGACTCTACTTTAATTGGAAATGGATTTTTATGTAGTAATCTTTACAAACTTGATTTGGTAGATGTGTCTCTTCTTATTGCTTCTTCTTCTACTATTAATACTGGTGCTACCATAAAAAGGTTGAGGTTGAATGAAAAATCTTCTCTTTTATGGCACAAGCGATTAGGCCATATTTCCAAGCAAAGATTGGAAAGATTGATGAAGGAGGGGATTTTACAGATGTTGGTACTTGTGTTGATTGTATAAAAGGAAAGTTAACTGCGAAGGTTAGAAAAACAAAAGTTGATAGGTGCAAAGAACTACTTGGATTAATTCATACTAATATTTGTGGGCCTTTTACGCCTCCAACTATGGGTGGTTACAAATATTTTATCACCTTCATTGATGATTTTTTCCGTCATGGTTTTGTTGAACTCATCTGTGAGAAGTCTGATTCTTTGGAAGCCTTTAAAGCATCAAAGAAAAAGTGGAACTTCAACAAGGGAAAAAGATCAAAGTAGTTCATTCTGACAAAGGTGGTAAGTATTATGGTAGATATGATGAGACAGGATGTAATCATGGACCTTTTGCAAGATTCTTACAAGATTGTGGTATTGATACTCAATACACAATGCTTGGTACGCTTCAATAAAATAGAGTTGCAGAAAGGAGAAATGGCACACCTCTTGACATGGTACGATGTATATTAGTAAACTCTTCCTTGCCAGAGTATCTATGCGGTGATGCTTTGAAAACTACAGGTTATATTTTGAATCAAGTGCCCAGTAAATCTATTTCTAAGACTTCCTATGAGTTGTGGTCACAGAAGAAACCGACTTTACATCATTTTCATGTTTGGGGTTGTAAAGTAGAAGTGAGAACCTACAATTCATAATCTAAGAAACTTCATCCTAAAACTGTCAGTGGCTACTTTATTAATTATTGTGTAGGATCAAGGGGCTCTAGATTCTATTGTCTATCTCATATCACCAAGGTCATTGAATTAGATCATGCTGTTTATTTTGAGGATGATATTGGAATAAGCCAAGGGTCTAGACAAATTGTGTTTAAAGAACACCTAATCATTATTCTTGTGCCTGTCACTTCCACTTCAACAATTCAAGATGATCCTATAGAGCATGTAGCACAAGAGGCTCCAGTTATTGCCATTGAAAATGTGTTTTTGCGGAGATCAGAAAGGGTTCGCAAACCTGCAATATCAAGTGATTATTTAGTATACTTATAAGAACATGAGTTTAATATAGGTGACATTTTAGATCCAACTACCTACAAAGAAGCCATCTCTAGTTTTTAGTCTAAATTTTGGATGGAAGCTATGAATGATGAAATAGATTCTATATAACGTGCACCATGGAATTGAAAGATTGAAAAATTCAGATCCAAGGAAAGACGAAGAGGATAGATTCGAATTAACTAACATTAAATCAGATACGCAGGGTTTCAAATTTACCCACTAAACCTCACGAAGAACTTGTCTCGAGCAACGTATATAACAGGTAAAGAACAAACCAAGAAAGTTGTTTAGGATTAAAATCACACCACAATCTGATTTCATTAAGTGATGTTTAATTCCTAAGTTGAAAAGAACAAGGGGGTTTCTTCTCTCAATATGGCCGCCGACGGCTCATAAAAGATAATTTGATTTTAAAAAAAGTCCTTTTCTTAACCCTATAGAGGGTATTTATACCTAGGTCAAATAATAAAAGACTTAGGCTAAATAATATATGGAAGCCCAAAATAAATATAACTTAAAACAAGTCCAAAAAATAGAACAATAAAAACATGCCTAGGCCTGGTCCAATGCTTCCCCCAAGTCTGATCATAGGCACGCCTCTCCTCTTGGGCTTAAGTGATCTTGCGCAGCCCAATACGATGGTCTTCAAGTCCTAAGTGAGTTCAACCCAAGAATTTAAGATAAATGAATCAATTTAGGTTGTGATTCAGATAACTATCCTCCAATAGGCTTGGTGCACTCCATTCTCTCCACAAATTGGCTCACATGCGCATAGAGAGCCTCCTTGAGTCTCTCGGTCCTAACTCTAGACATAGGTCTAACTGAAATGACAAACTCACCCCTATCACGCACGCCATCTCTATGGTAGTCCTTACTCCTGATCACATCAGTCCCTCCCTCCTCAAGAGGATTCGTCCTCGAATTTGAATCCATATCAAAAGGAGAAAGAGCAGTAATATTAAAATTTGCAGAAACAGAATACTCACTTGGTAAGTCAATCTTGTAGGTGTTGTCGTTTATCTTCTCCAATACTTGGAACAGACCATCACTCCTAGGATCCAACTTGGATTTACACTGGGTAAGAAACCTCTCTTTCCTCAGATGCACCCAAACCTAATCTCTAGGTTTAAAGTCACCAGCTTTTTCTCCTTGTTGGCTTGCTTCGCATACACCTTATTTCTATGCTTAATGTGTTGTCTTGCCTTCATGTGCAAGTCCCTAACCATCTCGGCTTTCTTCTTGCCATCTGTACTAGACAACTCATGCAAGGGTAAAGATACCAAATCCAAGATAGTCAAAGGATTAAAACCATATACAAGCTCAAAAGGTGAATAACCTGTATTATATACAAACTCAATAAATGGAAAACAATCACATCTATTATATACAAACTCAATAAATGAAAAACAATCACCCCAAGTTTTCAAAATTTTACCAACTATAGCACGCAACAAGGTACCTAAGGTTCTATTAACAACCTCAGTCTGTCCATTTGTCTATGGATGACAAGTAGTAGAATAAAGCAATTTAGTACCCAACTTTCATCACAGAACACGCCAAAAATGGCTCAAAAATTTAGCATCTCTATCTAAAACAATAGACCTAGGCATACCATGCAATCTAACAATATCCTTAAAGAATAAATCAACAACAAGCACAACATCATCATTCTTATGACATGCAATGAAATGTGCTATCTTACTAAATCGATCAACAACAACAAAGATGCTATCAAACCCCTTTTTTGTTCTAGGTAGTCCTAAAACAAAATCTATAGAAATATCAACCCAAAGTTCAGTAGACACAAGTAAAGGGGTATATAATCCATGGGGTTTAACAGTAGACTTTACCTGTATACATACAATGCATTTGGCATATACACGCTCAATATCCTTGCGCATACCAGGCCAATAAAAATGTTCATGCAAAATATACAAAGTTTTAGTAACTCCAAAATGACCTATCAAACCACCACAATGGACTTCATGCACAAATAAAGTACGCAAAGAACAATAGGCACACATAGTTGATTAGCATGATACAAATATCCATCACGCCTATAAAATTTTTGGAATGCAACATGCAACATGCTCACAAGCAGCATACACAGTAGCAAAATCATCATCAAAAGTATACATGTCCTTAAGCTGCTCAAATCCTAATAATTTAGAACTAAGCGTAGAAATTAAGGAATATCTCTTAGATAAAGCATCAGCTACCACATTTTCCTTCCCTTTCTTGTAATGTTGCACATACAAAAATGTCTCTAGAAACTCCACCCAAGTGGCATGTCTCTTTCTCAGTTTTCCCTGTCCCTTTAAGTGTTTTAGGGACTCATGATCCATCCGAATGACAAATTCTCTGGATTGGAGGTAATGTTGCCACACCTCTAATGCTCTCACCACAACATAAAGCTCCTTGTCATAGGTCGAATAATTGAGTTGTGCACCACCCAGTTTTTCACTAAAATAAGTTACTAGTTTGATTTCCTACAAAAACACATCACTTATACCAATACTAGAAGTATCATATTCAACCTCAAAAGCTTTCTCAAAGTCAGGTAAACACATAATAGGAGCATAACATAATTTTGTTTTCAATAAATTAAACGCATGCTCTTGTTCCTCATCCCATGTAAACCTTTTTCCTTCTTGACTATTTCAGTCAAAGGAGCAGCAATGGTAGAGAAATCTTTCACAGACCTCTTATAGAAACCAGCAAGTCCATGAAAACTCCTCACCTTACTAGCACTCTTAGGTTATCCAGGAATGGTCGACACTTCTTAAGGTTCGGATACAGTTTCTCCTATCTCAATACATCCAAAACACATCTCACATATATGACGTGCTCATCAAGCTTAGTGTTATATATCAAGATGTCATCAAAGTAAACAACCACAAATTTTCCAAGAAATGCACGCAACACATGATTCATCAACCTCATAAAAGTGTTGGGTGCATTAGTTAAATCAAATGGCATAACTAATCATTCATACAACTCATATTTAGTTTTGAAAGCAGTTTTCCATTCATCTCCTAGTTTCATTCTAATCTCGTGGTATCCACTTTTCAAATCAATTTTGGTAAAGATACATGCACCATGCAATTCATCAAGTATATCATCTAACCTAGGAATAGGATGGCGATACTTTACAGTGATTTTATTGACAGCTCTGCAATCTACACACATCCTCCAGGTCCCATCTTTCTTCAACACCAACAACACAGGCACTGCACAAGGGCTCAAGCTCTCCCTTACATGCCCCTTCTCTAGTAACTCGCCCACCTGCTTTTGAAGCTCCTTTGTCTCCTCAGGATTACTCTTATAAGCTGGGTGGCTCGGAATATAAGCTTCAAGCACAAAATCAATCTGGTGCTCTATGCCTCTCAAGGGTGGCAGTCCTTTAGGCATCTCTTTAAGAAAGACACCAATATAATCCTACAAAAGAGAAGCAAAAACACTAGGCAAAGCATTAAGAGGGTTAGTGTCAGAAACTAAACACTCTCTATATCTTACCACTATTAGTGCTCTCTTCTCTCTAGTTACTCTCCTCAAGTCTTTTCCTTTAGCAAACAAACTCACTTTTCTCTCTTTCTCTTCTTTCTTCTTTTCTCTTCCTGAGCTCTTCTCTTCTGCACATCCCACTTTCTTTTCCTCACTTGTGCAGTCACTCACCATTGAGTTAAACTCATTTTTCTTTTGGGCCACTTTTCTCTCTTCACTTTTTTTGTTCTCATTACCCAAACCCTCCTCACTTTTACTTGCTTTTATTTGGTCTAGGTACAATTCATGAGGTGATAAAGGTAGTAGAATGAAATTCCTACCCTTAAACTTAAAGGAGTACCTATTGGTATACCCATCATGTGCTACCCTCCTATCAAACTGCTAAGGTCTCCCAAGTAACATATGACCAGCCTCCATTGGTACCATATCACACAACACCTCATCCTCATATCTTCCTACTGAAAATGGCACTATAACTTGCCTAGTCACCTTCACACCAACACTATCATTGAACTACTGTAAATTGTATGGCTCTGCATGTTTCTTACATGTCAAACCCAATTTCTATACCATAGTCCAACTAGTTGCATTAGTGCATCTACCCCAATCAATGATCAAATTGCCTACTTTTCCATCAACTAAACACCTCGTATGGAAAAAGTTCTCTCTCTAATCTACAACCTCATCTGTGGCTCTAACACTCAGTACTCTCCTAACTACTAGTGCTTCCCTTGTAACAGTTCTCTCAACGCAACTATCATTCTCAAAATCATTATCAACAACAAGCTCAGATTCACTACCACTATCCTCCGAATCAATCATCCCATTATCCCTCATAATCACGACTTTCTTATTTGGACATTGAGATGTAATATGGCCAGTACTCAAGCACCTAAAATATTTAATGCTAGAATGCTTACTAGAAGAAGCTTGGGTGTTAGGTGTATCTTTAGGGTCAAACCCTATATTCGGCCTTTTGGGTGTCTCATTGAAGTCCACCCCCTTGTCTTTCGACTTCTCATCTCTCTTAGGCCATTTTGAACTCCATGATTGGCTACAATTCATCCCACTCCTTGGTGCCACTCTAACTTTGATCTGTCTCTTTACCGTTATGGCCATGGTCACCATGTCCTCAATCTCTAAGTAGTGCTGCAACTCCACAACATTGGCTATCTCCTTATTGAGTCCACTAAAAAATCTAGCCATTATAGCCTCTGTGTCCTCCTCTATATTGGCTCGGATCATAGCCACCTCTAGCTCCTTGTAGTAGTCCTCCACTGATTTAGACGCCTTCTGAAGTTTCTAGTGAATATCCCTGTAATAGTAAAAAGGCACAAACCGCTTCCTTATGCATGCCTTCATATCGTCCCAAGTAGTAATTGGCATCTCTCTATTTCTGCTCCTAGATGTCACCAATTGATCCCGCCATATTAGTGCTTAATCTGTAAATTCAATAGTGGCTAGCTTTACCTTTTTATCTTTACAAAAATTGTGGCGCTCAAAAACCAAGCCCACCTTCCTTTTCCACTCTAAGTAAGCCTCTGCATCATTCCTTCACTTGAAGGTTACGATTTTCATCTTGACGAATTTAAGGTCTCCATATCTCTTGTTAAATGGTTCAACTCTTTGAGCTCTCCTAGGTCGTAGGTACCTTAAACTCCTCCTCTTCAAAGTCATCCTCCTCTAGCTCATATCGAGGTGGGGGTCTACAAGGTGGTGGTTGCTGCTAGCATACACCTGCACGCTTCCTCGCAACTCCCTTGTCTGAGCTCATCCATTTGTTCCTTAATCTCAGTTAAGGCTATATTGAACCTCTCAAATTGTTGTTGTATGGCTTGTAAAGTGAAAGCAATATTTGCATCTCCCCCTTGGTTGTCATCATTACTACCTACCTGTGACATTGTAAATAAAATGATATACCTGCAAAACAAGGTTAGTAATAAACAACCTCACACACTCCCTCACGTGTTTCACGCAATTGATTTCACTCCCCATGTGTTTAAGTCACGGCAATGACTCCATCAAATAAGCTCACACATTCTTGCCTTTTACCACTCAGTCTCCTCTGAAATTCAGTTCACCACTCGGAACCAATTCTCAACTATTCAAAAGAATCAAAAGGGTATGAAAATTTCGAACTAACTAGCAAGTACAAGTATAACGAAACAAAACAATTTTTTAAAGATTTTTTCGAACTCCTTTTTTTTGAAATTTTTTTCGAACCTTTTTTTTAAACTCTTTTTTTTTTACTATATGTCGAAAATTTCAACAAAAGAAACAATAAGAATAATTGAAAACCCTAGCCTAAAATAAGAACAGGAAGAAAGATTAAAACCCTAGGCTGAAAGTTAATTCACACCGGAATTGATGAACCGATGATAATTGGATGGTGATGGGCAGTGGTTTCTTGAATTCCGATGGAGTTGAATAAGAATTCTCCTCTACACCAATGTTCTGACACCAACTAACGCGCACCACGAAATTGAAGATTGAAAAATTCGAATCCAAGGAAAGAAGAGGAGGATAGATTCGAATGAACTAAAATTAAATCTGATATGCAGGGTTTCAAATTTACTTACTAGACCTCACGAAGAACCTGTCTCGAGCAACCTAGATAACGGGTAAAAAACAAACTAAGAAAGTTGTTTAGGATCAAAATCACGTCATAATCTGATTTCAGTTGATAAGTGATGTTTAATTCCTAAGTTGAAAAGAACAAGAGGGGTTTCTCCTCTCAATATGGCTGGCGGCTCATAAAAGATAATCTAATTTAAAAAAAGTCATTTTCCTAACCCTAAAAAGGATATTTATACCTAGGTCAAATAATAAAACACTTAGGCTAAATAATATATGGAAGCCTAAAATATATATAACTTAAAATAAGTCCAAAAAATAGAATAATAAAAACACACCTAGGTCTGGTCCAACATGCACCCCCAAGTCTGATCGTAGGCACGCCTAACGTCTTAAGCTTAAGTGATGATGTGTAGCCCAATACAATGATCTTCAAGTCCTAAGTGAGTTTAATCCAAGGATTTGAGATAAATGAATCAATTGGGCTGTGATTCAAATAGCTCTCCTCCAATAGGCTTGGTGCACTCCATCCTCTACATAAATTGGCCCACATGCACATAGAGAGCTTCCTTAAGTCTCTCGGTCCTAGCTCTAGACATAGGTCCAACTGGAATGACAAGCTCACCCCCATTGCGTACGCCATCTCCATGGTGGTCCTTGCTGTTGGACCCCGAACTTTTCTCAGAAGATTAGAATTAATAAATGAGAAAATTGGAGAGGTTCATATATATTCTTTG
>JAOSBN010000179.1:49250029-49343736 GCA_027563595.1 Erythroxylum suave
GGTTCCAAAAATGGGATCCAACATTCATAGTATCAGAGCAAGAAGATGAATCGATAATGATCAAGAGTTGGACTTCGGGAACGGGGTCCAACACTTGCTCCTGCTCACATCACTATGTCACTAAATAAAGTGTGGAGTTTGGTAAAATTGCCAAACTGTTGTAAGCCTTTTGGATGCAAATGAGTGTTTAAAACCAAGAGTGATGCCAAAGGTCAAGCTAAGGGATATAAAGCGAGGTAGTAGCCAAGGGATATAGCAAATGAGAAGGTATTGATTACATAGAGACCTTCTCTCCTGTTTCTACTAAAGATTCTTTACGGATTATTATGGAAATTGTGGCTTATTTTGATCTTGAACTTCATCGAATGGATGTGAAAACAGCTTTTTTAAATGGAGAATTAAGAGAAGATTTTTACATGACTCAACCTATTGGTTTTGAGGTTATTATGAAAGAAAACATGGTTTGTAAGCTCCAAAAGTCAATATATGGGTTTAAACAAGTTTCAAGGCAATGGTACATCAAATTTGATCAAATTGTTACTAGTAACGGTTTCAAAGAAAATATTGTTGATCAATGTATATATATGAAGATCAATAGGAGTACATACATATTTCTGGTTTTATATGTTGACGACATCTTGCTCGCTACTAATGACACTGATATGTTGATTGAGACAAAGCAATTATTGTTTGATTGTTTCGATATGAAGGATCTTGGTGAGACAACATATGTTTTGGGTATACAGATTCTTCGTGAAAGAACAAATGGTATTCTCAGATTGTCTTAATGCACTTACATTGATCGCATTTTGAAAATGATTAATACGCAATCATGTTCTTTTGTAAAGGCTCCAATTATGAAGGGTGATAAGTTTTGTAAGGCCCAATGTCCTTTAAATGATATTGAGAGAGATCAAATGAAAACAATCCCTTATGCCTCAGTTGTTGGTAGCCTGATGTATGCTTAAGTATGCACATGTCCTGATATTACCTTTGTTGTACTGTGCTTAGTAAATACTTGAGCGACCCTGGACAAAGTCACTAGAAAGCAGCTAAAAAGGTCTTGAGGTATCTTCAGGGCACCAAAGATCTTATGTTGACATATCAGAACACCTGAAGTAGTTGGCTTCAATGATTCTGATTATGCGGGCTGTGTGGATGATAAGAAATCCACTTCTGTAAACATTTTTATAATGGCAAGAGGAGTTATTTCATGGAAAAGTGTCAAACAGACACTTACAGCTTCTTCGATTATGGAGGTAGAGTATGTGGCATGTTATAAGACTACTTGTCATGCAGTACGGTTGCGGAACTTTATTTCAGCACTATGAGTTGTGGATTCCATATCAAGGCCGCTGAAATTATATTGTGACAATTTTGTAGCTATATCTTTCTCTCAAAATACTAAGAGCACCTCCTGCTTTAAAGATATTAACATTAAGTTCTATTTTGTTAAAAAGAAAATTGTAGAGTCTCTGATTACTATTGAGTACATGCCTACGAGCAACATGCTGGCAGCCCACTAACTAAATGCTTACCTATTTGTATTTTAAGGAACATGTCTCTAATATGGGATTGTTAAGAGCCTAGTTTTCTTTGCTTTGGTGGGAGTTTTCTTTTTTTTATGCATGTTTTGTGAGGATTGTTTGGATTTTATATGGTACATGCATATTGTGAATATATTGTCACCATTTATGACATATTGTAACTTTACATTCTTGATGAGTAACAAATTGATGACATTCATTTCTGATGAATTCATATTAATGTTATTGTCATGCTTTTAGATTAATAGCATCTAATTATATACGATTCATACATCTTATCGGTGTGTTGATTGTGTATAATTGGTTTGCTATGATTATGTTGTCCAAGTGGGAGAATGTTGAATTAATTGTTATAGACTAGCATAATCTTAACACAATTCTATCTTTGGTATAAGTTTGCATCATTTGAGTCATTTATGGGATGAACATTATATTACTAATCTTACCATGGGCCCTTGGATCCGTTCATAAATTTCACCTAAGCCTTCCCATTGGGTTTATTGTCCACTACAATGTGTTTGCTTTTAACCTAATTGATGCATTCTTGAAGGAGGTCTTCTAGCTTGTTGCGAGATTTTTTTGATGGCATTGTAGTGGCGTGTGTAAGAAATTTGTGAGTTGGATTCAACAAACCCAAGTATTCTATTTTCAATTATGTTTAGATTTTGTGTGGCAAAAAACCATGATTTCCAGTCAACTTTCATCACCTTTAGCAAGTAATATGTTCAATTATATTGTTTATACATGCTTCAAAGTTATTGAATTGGTTACTATCTTTGTTAAAATTTCCATCAATTTTGCCATCTGAAACTTTTATTTGCATGCAGTAGGTTGCTATTAGTTGGATCATCAACGCACCATTTATAGTGGTCAAATGTTGAGGTTAACTGAGAAAATTGAGGAGCTCAAGGTAATAGCACCATTACTAGAACTTGTAATAGTTTCCTCATATTGGTTGGTATTTTGAGTTATCACTTTCTTTGCAAGGAACCCTAGAGGAGCTGAGAACTGATCTGGACAGGACCAAAACAAAGCCTCCATTAAAGAAAGCCCAAGGAAAGCAAAAAAGGAATTCAAGTCTTAAAGCGTAATGTCTTTTTCCCATTTGTCAAATATATTTTTTTGAAAAGTTAAAATGTATTGAATGAATAATAGTTACAAGGAAGTCTTTGTCCCAGACACAAAAACACAAGTTCCTTCTAGTCAAGACGACGCCGCATTGTCAATAGTCGATACGACTTCATTGAGTTACAATAAAACACGAAATGTTCTCCTATTAGGGTAAAGTTGTTTACCCCTTTATGCCTCCACCTTCGAACGTTCCAAATTAGGTTTATCAACCTCCATGCTCTCTGCGCCGATTACTGTTATCTTCGCTTACAGGTAAGGAGTTATGTCTATTGGATTCTTCTACGTTCACTCCTTGAATAATAATGCCTCTAATTGCAGGAGATCCTTCGCGATTCAAGGATTCTGTCCTTCGTCTCCATGCCACGGGATTGTCGAACACCGCTGCATCGTAGGTACTATTTTACCAGAAACTCTAGTGGTTTTCATCTTTCCTTTCCTTTTAACTTTTTATCAAATCCCTGTTAACTTATTGGCTATCTCCTCTGGTATTGATGAAAGTCCATGGTCCCCCCACCGAAGAAGTTTCATTTTGATCTGTGGTGATCTCTGCTCCGAATGCTTCTGTCTCCACTTACAAGTAAGGAGTTGTGTCTGTTGGATTCTTCTGCATTCACTACTTGAAGAATAACGCCTCTGATTACAGGAACTCCTATGCGAATCATAGGTTCTATCCTCCATCTCCATGCGGTGGGACTATCGAACACCTCTGCATCACAGGTATTGTTCGACTAGGATCGCTAATGGTTTTTCATCTTGCCTATCCTTTTTGCTTGTTACTGAACCCTTTTTAACATAATGTCTTTTTCCACTAGTGATGATGAGAGTCCATGGTCCCCCCACCGATGAAGCTCTATGGAGTCCAATAGTACCAACAGGAAAGCTGACAGCCCAGGTACTGCTTAACTCTTTCATACACTTTGTTGTCCTTACATTACTAGTTAAGTCTCCATGAATGAAGCTATTGTACTTCATATATCTTTTGATTTTGATGAATAAAGGAATTTCTCTCTGATTCCTACAATCAGAATGATCTGTGTGATGTTTGTTTTGGAATCTCTTTGGATTTCTCTCTCACCATATCTCCTTAATGGAGGACGTGAAAGAGATAATGTAAATGTTCATCGTTGACTTAGGCAAGTGGGACAGCTGCAGAAGCCACTCCATGGCTTCTGTGATACCTGTATTAGGGGTAGAATTGAGTACCTTGATATTCTCCCATATGTCCTGCAAAAAGGGGCATTGGAAAAATAGATGATCCCTTGTTTCCAAATCTGCCTGAGATAGGACACAGTCGTAGTTAGTTGACATAAAATGGAGTCTATCTATTGTGCTCAGTCGATTAAGAACTGCTAGCCATAAGATAATAGAGTAGCTTGGCATCAATGCTTTGTGCCAGACTACTGGGAACCAAGCCTGTTTGGTGCTTTGGCCCATCTACCATCTCCTGAATTTAACAAGGCTACCTGTATTTGGTGGAAAGTTGAGACGATGATAAACATCCTCCCTTATAGGATTAGGTGGATAGTTAGGAGTCAAAGTCTGTAATTCAATTGGCAGGTCCCATTGATCTCCTGATATGACATATTTGACCTTCTCAGTTGTAGGATCATTATGCCATAGCTGGGTAGCCTGAGTGTTTTTTATTAGTGGTCCTTGTCATGTCCAATTGTCAAACCAGAAAAATGCTTTTTCTCCATTCCCAATCTTGTAGCTGACTAGAGGTTCAATCATAGATCGAAGTTTCAAAAGTTAGGTCAATTGCCATGAATAGGAAGGCTTGATAGAGATGGACTAAATACTAGATCCATTCAGTATATAACTGTGTAGCCATCGGACCATAGTGATTTCTTTTCTAGGAGAATATTCTAGAGATTCTTTACCAAGGCTGCTTTGTTAAAGAAGGCAATTGAAATCAGTCCAAGACCCCCATCCTCTTTCCTTTTACACACCTCTTTCCATTTAACCTTAGCAAAGTGATTGTTGAATGTGAGGTTGCCCCAAAGGAATCTTCAGAACAGCTTTTAAATGGATTTGATCACTACTTTGGCTAGTGAAATATTATAGGACCAATATATGTCTAGGGAATTCAGTATTGCTTTAATAAGTTGGAGCCTCCCTCCAAAGGATAGTACTCTATTAGACCACATTCCTAACCTCTTTGTATTTTTCCAGCAAAGGCTGACATTAAGAGAATTGTATTCTTTTGGTGGCAATAGGAAGTCTCAAATAGGTCAATGGGGCTTATTTTCTGCTCATTCCTATTAGTTGAGAGATTATGTCCTCCATTGTAGTTTACCCTTCTGCTAAGATAAACTGGCTTTTATTGAGATTAATCTCCAATTCGGAAATGTCCCTAAATGTTGACAAGGTGTCCATAAGGGGTTCAATGGACTTATTATGAGCTTTTGAGACTAGCAGTAGGTCATCTACAAAATATAGGTTGACCAACCTAACCTTTTTACATTTAGTATGGAATCTAAATGCCTTACATTGTCCCACTTTGTGCTGAATAAGTTGACTGAGTACCTCCATACAGATTATAAAAAGATATGGGGAGATAGGATCACCTTGACGTAAGCCTCTAGCACTCCTGAAAACTTCTATTAGGGTACCATTGACAAGAATGGAATAGGAAGGTGTAGTTATGCAGGTCTTAATCCACTTGAAAAACACCTCTGGGAATCCCATTAATTGTAGGGTCTGTAAAATGAATCCCCATTCAACATGATTAAATGCTTTCCGAAAGTCCACCTTGATGGTACAATTCATTGGGCTATGCTTCCTTTAGTACCCTTTCATCAATTCTTGAACAATAGCAAAATTATCACCAATTCGTCGATCAGATAGGAAAGCACCTTAATTATCTGAAATTAATAGGTCCAGTACTGACATCAGCCTATTTGCTAGGATTTTAGATATAATTTTGTAAAGAAAGTTTGTATAAGCTATAGGCCTATAATCATCCAGAGTAGAAGGGCAGGAGATCTTAGGGAGTGGGTTTTGTTAATCTCCCTGAGTAGAGTTCCCTTAGAAAAGAATTCCAGCACTGCTTTCTTTACCAAGGGTCCAATCTCTGGCCATGTTTTTTGATAGAAAAACCCATTAAAGCCATCAGGGCTTGGGGACTTGTTGGGGTTCATCTGGAACAAAACCTCCTCAATTTCTCTTTCTGACACTGGTGTGATTAGGGCTGAAGCCTATTCTTGAGTGATCTTTTGTGGACCAGGGAGTCAAGGTTGTTTGAATTAGGGAGACTCTGAAAGGAGCCATAGAACTTCCGAAAATATCTCTCCGCTTCCTTCAATATGTCAGCATGAGTGGAGATTACCTTATCATCTTGTAGCTTTAATGAGCTAATTTGATTTATTTTCTTCCTAGCCAGGATTGAATTGAAAAAGAATTTTGTACACTTTTCCCCATCTTTTAACCACATAACTTTGGCTCTTTGCTCCAAGTTATCATGATCTCTTGCTTTAGAGAGGTATGTCACCAGTAAGTTCTTCTTGGCTATTAATAGAGTAAGATTGGAAGGATCCTGATCAATAAGCTTTTGCACCTTGCCCAGGTTTTCTCTAGGTAGTTTTACTGCAGTTTGGATAGAGGAGGCTTGTTGTTTCATCAAAATTTTCATCTCCCCTTTGATGACTTGAAGCTTCTTGACACAAATATATTGATGGGTGTGCCTATAACTTCTGTTTCTAGTCCTTTATGTATAGCAGTAGGAAATCCTTCATCCTCAATCAAGAAGTTATTAAACCGAAATGGAACCCTATTATCTTGTAGAGTAGAGATAAGTTCAATTTGTATAGGAGTGTGATTAGAGAATAATGGTTCAAGGAAGGATGTCACACAATAAGGGAACTATGTAATCTAATCTCTGTTGACCATAGCTTTATCTAGCTTTTTCCTTAAAGCCTATCCCCCCATCTACTTATTAGTCCACATATAGAAATGTCCCTGGAATTTTAAGTTAAGAACTCCCAATTGTCCCACACAGTCATTGAATTCAGATGAGTGGTTTCGTAGATTGAAGTTGCCCTCTGCTTCTATGTTATATAGAGTATCATTGAAGTCTCCACATAGTAGCCAAGCCTCATTCACTCTATACTATAATCGAATTAAGTTGTCCCATAACATTTTCCTCTAATAAGCATGATTAGAGCCATATATAAAAGAGATACTGATATCATTATTGACTTGAAGGAACTTGCATTTCAGATGTACTGCTTGTGTTTCTATGGAAAAAACCTGAACATCTACCATACTAGGATCATAGACAATGATGATTCCCCCATAACTATGTGCTTGGTGATTGGAGATTGGAGATAAACTTCCATCTAGATCCTAATTTCGACAAAACTTTCATTTTCCCTTCTCTAAATTTAGTTTCCAACAAAGCAAAAATCCATGGCTGTGTGTTATAGACAAAATCCCTTAAAGCAGATAGCTTTTTAGGGCAGTTAATCCCCCTCTTATTCCATGCTACGATCTTCATAATTTAAGAAATATTAGTTTTGGAGCCCTTTCTTTTGCTCCTGGATTTTTTTTTCTAGCCATAGTCAAAAATTATCCAATGGTAGGATCCCCTTCCTTATTTTCTGAGGGGGCATCCAAGTGTACACTATGCTTCCCTGTCTTGCTGAATGAATCTTTAGATCGTCTAGCAAAATTTCTTCCACGAGCTCCCCATTACTACCTACCACCGTGGTCTCCGTGAGCCCTCCTACTTGACAACCTATAATGTCAACTGCATCTGTGGTCCTAACTTCTATCCCTTTGTCTCTTATAATTTCTGTTATGCCATCACTGCCACCCTGATCTGATTTATCCTCAACCCCTCCTGATTCTTTGTTGCCTTCACCACAGAAAGAGGGACTAAATTGTCCTCAATCTGCTCTACTTGTGAGTTTATTACATTAACACCCATCAATTCCTCGTAGTCTCCTCTAATGAAGGTCTTACCTGTTGGAACCCACTTTTTACCTTGGGCTGCAAGGGATGATTTCCATAGGTATTGAATTGACACCTTATCCTCATAAAGAGAGCCATCAAGAACTAATCTCATGATAGGAATCGTATCCAGTAAACAGTTAGAAATATCCATAATGATACAAATTCGAGCATAGCCCAACCTCCTCCTATTAGCCATATTATCGACCAACATAGAGGTTTACCCAAAAAGCTAGCTATTATACTCAATTCCTTTGTTGTCCAATATTTTAGGGGAACATTGAATAGGTTTACCCACATTAGGATAGGTCGTTTTTCCTTACCTTCGATCTGAAACCCGGGCTGCCAAGGCTGTAGAAAAAGAGGAAATTTTGCTATATGCCATGGGCCTTCTTCTACTACCTTCAAGGCTTGAGGTTTCGAGGAAAATCTAAATAGGATGTATTTCTTCTCTGCTACTATAGCTTCCATAAACTCTTTATTCTTTCACGCTGCATGAGCCCATTTGTGAATCACTGGAAAAGCCAGTCGCTTATCTCAAAAGAAACCAATGAGAGAGGTTTCCCAAGATGTCACCCCTTCCTCTAGAATTTCACTATTCGGGAAGACTATGCATCAGCTTTCTTTTGTCTTTGGAGGGTAGAAGTGTAAGGCAAGTTCAACAGATCCGCCAACAACTTGCTTCCATGTTCTCCTCTCAGTCACAGGATTAGCTGGAGTAGGAGGGGAGCAGGTTGGGTTGCTGATTTTGGAGGGTATGAGAGTACTAGTGTCTCAGGGTTTGGGGTTAGTGTAGGGTTAGGGTTAGGGTTAGGTAGAGTTGTAAGGTTTGCGCATCGGAGGAAGATGGTGAGGATGAAGATGAGGGTAACAGAGGAAAGGCTTCTCTTAGGTCAAAAGGTGTTTGCTGTGGGTTTTGCATTTGAAGGGAAGGAAGAGACATAAGGGGAAGGTGTAGAAATGGGTATGAAAGGGAGGCTAAGTAGATCTGAGGAAATAGCCGAAGAGAAGCAGAAGAGTAAGGGAGGAAAGGGAAGAAGAAGAAGGAGAGCAATGGAAACAGAAACAATTTGCCCTCGAAGGCTAGAGAGAAGTCAGAGTCTCTCTCTCTAACCCATTGCCTGAAGGTATATATCCCCATTTGTCAAATATTTGTCTTGTATGCATTTGCTGTCTTATTACACTTCAATAACTAATCAACAGTATAGAGAAGAAGATGGCATCTACCAATCAAAGAATTGAGAAGATGGAATTAGGCATGACGACCAAGGAGGACCTGAAAACTGTAGCACTAGGCACATCCAAAATCAATTACCTTGATCATAGGATCACAATTGCCTGGTGTAAAAAACATAAAGTTCCAATTGAAAAGGTAAACAGGTTTTGCAAATTTTACGACGTAAATCTATGGATTATGCATTGGTAAATCATGTATCAAGGTTTTGCAGATATTCAACAAATCCCTTCTTGCAAAGTTTGCGTAGGCAATGGATGCAGATCCCAATTTCATATTCTAATGTTGCCGGAAGTTGGAAATAGTCTTGGCCAGGCTTTGTGTTAACCCCCTCCTCCTTTTATTTTTATAAGACACAAAAGAAAAAGAGAAAGGAAAGAGAGAGGGAGAGAGACCCTAATAATGTTGTGTTTTTACTTTAATCTAATTTTCCCTGTTCAACTATTTTGATAATGACAAGTTGCAAGAGAAGTTGCTTCAACTTGGAAGTAGTTGTAGACAATGTAAATGAACACAACTTAACATATTCCTCAGATGAGGTCTGTTTTATTAGTAAGTGGTGTTTTCAATTAAATGGGTTTTTGAATATATTGATGTTCTTCTTCAAGTCTTGATTAATAAAAAAAAGTTTGTTTGAATTTGAAAGAGGATATTTGATATGATTTGTTATAATCTTGTAATTAATTTGTTTACGTACTTCAGCATGATCATGGTCATCCCCTTCAAACTCGAGAAAGTGAATAAGATTTGAACTCAAGGATTCTGAATGACATAATATCAAACAAAACAAGCCGAGCAGAATGAAACAGAAATTGTAATCACCCCCTATCTTGCAGAAATAACCAAAATATCTTCTACTTTAAACCCTCTTCGGTACCGCACCCACCAGAACCAGGTTTGGTGGTGCCCATTTCCGACCGCTCCAAATAGTAAGAATTAAGAAACAAAAGTTTGGCCTTTCGTAAGCACTGTCTTGCCTCCACCCCTGCCCTTTTACCGACCACCGTCACATGACATCACTATTCCTCCTAGATCCTTACTCTAAAACCCCATTACTCATCAACCCTTGTCTCCATCGTTGCTTTGTGAAACGTAAAACCCCATTGCCATTTTGCGTTCACAGCACGATTTATGCAATCCAACTTGATTATCTCTATGAAACTCAAGTCAAGCTCATTCTTTGCTTTTTCTTCCGCTGCAAAGACCAAAGCTTTCCATTGCCATTTCTCCGATTAACTATGCTCTCACAAACTTAAACCCGCTTTAAACCATAAACCTTGTCCTTTGGCCTTCAATATTGCTACGGAGAGCGGTGCTATCAATATTTCTTTTCTTTAATTTTTTTTAAAGCTTGAATTCTCTTTTCTCTGTTTTCACTGCAAATTTTGTTTTCTTTCACTATTTAAAGTTAAGAAGAGAATCAAGCCACGGGCCAACCAACTGGGGAAGGAATTATATAAGGACATTTAGCTTTTAGGATTAGCATCGGTATATTTGCTGACATTATCCAAATTTTCTGCTTTCTGTGAATCGTTTGTTAGTGGGGTGGGTGGAGTTGCTTGAAATGAACTAGGTATCAGATTGATAACGACTAGTTGTTACTTTTGAAAATATTGCCTAAGATGCACAATGCTATAAATTGAGGACTTGCTTGATCATGTGGTAACATATGTACCCCTCCAAAACCAAATAGTTTAGGAAGGAAGATGGCGACGCTTCAACTTCAGTTAGTGCAAAACACTTTACTTCACTGTAAACCAACTTACTCCCAAATAAGCAGACGAAGAAGTGTTTGGAAACAGCACCATCGAAATTCTGGAAGAGTAAGCTGCTCCTTCATGCCCTTGGAGTCTGCAGGATAAAGGTGGTGGGCGTTGGTGGCAATGGAAACAATGCTGTTAATCGCATGATTGGAAGTGGTTTATAGGTAAATATATAAATATATTGTTAATGTTATACATTTTCCATCTTTATTAGTTTTGACGTGGTTTGGTTAAAATAAGGCAAACTTGAACAATGAGATTTGTGATATAATTACGTAATTGAGTGATTTTGTCCTTTTGTTTTTTCTTTCAGGCTAGCATTTTCACATATGTAATGTGATAAATGATAAACAACTATTGTGAGTTCTGCTAAAATACGAAATTTGGGAAGATCTAATAGTATACAACCTTATCCCTATTTAGTAGAGAAACCATTTCTAATATATAGTCTGATCATTGGTGTAAATGGAAAATAAACCCATATTTTCAATTTTTCAAAAATTTTCACTCGTGATGATCTTTACACTCTTTCTTAGCAAGCAGTCAGGTATAGTTCAGTTGTTCTACTAAGAAAAGTTAGCCATCTTTTGTATCTTTCCAGCATGTTCAATATGGTCTAACAAACATCAATATTTCAATTTTCCTTTTTAATGGTTTCAATGATTGCTCATGGTACGTTAAAAGTGGGGATTTGTATGTACGTCGGCATGTTCTTTTCTCCTGCTTTCTTCCACTTGGCGAATAAAATTGAATTGAATAGTCTATCTAAAAAATGGTAAGATGGTTAGGACGTAGGAGTACAAAGCAATGATCAACCATTGGTCTAGAAAACTAAAAATTATCAGTAATTTTATACTTTTCATACATCACTCCGACAAGCAAAAGTCTGCAATCAAAGTATTATAAGAACTTTAATTTCAATAGCATGCCTAATGTGTCTCTAAGAAAGTGTTGTAGTCATGATAAAATTGGATTATTGTGTACTTATGTATGTAAATGAAGTCTTGGTGTTGAGTGGTTTGGGCATACTAACTGATTGTAATGTCTGCTTGATGGACCAGGCTGTTGATTTCTTTGCGGTAAACACTGATTCTCAAGCATTATTGCAGTCTACTGCAAAAAATCCAATTCAGATTGGAGAGGTTTTGACTCATGGACTAGGTCTGGCAATTGAATTTTCATCCAATGGAATCCCTGATTTAATTTTCAGACTCTTTCTACCTTAAAAAACTTTTGGTGAGAACTTTTCCTTGTCTATTTGATTTGGTTTCTTCTAAGAGGTGTGCAGGTACCGGGGGAAAGCCACTTCTTGGAGAGCAAGCTGCTAAGGAATCAAAAGAAGCAATTGCAAATGCTCTTAAGGGCTCAGATCTTGTGTTCGTCACAGCTGGCATGGGTGGGGGCACGGGATCTGGTGCTGTGCCAGTCGTTGCTTAGATATCAAAGGAGGCAGGATATTTGACTATTGGTGTTGTCACCTATCCTTTTAGCTTTGAAGGACGTAAAAGATCCATGCAAGCAAGTGCCTCTTTTTCATTCTATCTGTTTGTGGTTTACTTTTATGAATTGTCAAGAAGAAAATCCTCTAGTTTTTCATTTTCTTTCTGTATTTTAATGATTACATCTATGGTCATAATAATTATATCTTGACCAAATTTTATCTGTATCTTTGCAGGCCCTTGAAGCCATTGAAAAATTACAAAAAAATGTGGATACACTAATTGTGATACCGAATGATAGCTTGGTTGGTATTGCTAATGAGCAAACACCACTTCAGGATGCCTTTGTTCTGGCAGATGATGTTCTTCATCAAGGAGTGCAAGGAATTTCAGATATCATAACCGTGAGTATTTGATGAAAAAGATAAGCTATATCTCCATATTTTAGCTCTTGACCATTTGTTTTTTTTTTTAGTTACGACTTCATCCGCCATTTTTAAGCCTGATTTTGCTATCAATCTCCTGTAATATATACTAAAGCACCTTAACAATTTGTGAAAGTAAGCAGGGGGCTCAGTTAAATGGAATTTTCTGTGATTTGGCCACACTCATCATTATAATAGTTTTACAGGTTTTATCTTACTATGATTTTGGATAAATCGATGTCATTTCTACTAAGCTCTGGATTTTGCAATATCTAACCTTTATCTTTTTAGTACCCAAACAGCAAACAGAATCTAGATTCAAACTCTGTCTACATATGGTGACTTCCTGGTTTTGCAGATATCTGGTCTAGTTAATGTGGATTTTGTAGATGTAAAGGCAGTGATGAAAGAATCCGGCACTGCAATGCTTGGAGTTGGAGTTTCGTCTGGAAAAAATCGAGCTAAAGAGGCAGCTGATTACGCTACTTTGGCACCCTTGATTGGATCATCTATCCAATCAGCAACTGGAGTAGTTTATAATATTACTAGAGGAAAAGACATAACATTGCAAGAAGTGAATAGTGTCCCAGGTACTTTATCACCTTACTTTCCGTAGAAATTCATGTCCATATCAGAAACATTGAGAATTACAAATGTTCAAACTAGGCAAACATATGTCAATTAACACCCTTTTGAGGACAGGGTTTCTGAGTTTGTTAGTTCTCCTTGCCCTTCTTCATATTGCTGGAATCATACCTGTTGTTTTGAATTTACACATATCAATGATTTCTTACCTTAGGTAAGGAGGAATGCTAATTTGACCGAGACTTCTTGATTAAATCTGTTAATTAGCTAAAAGAAGGGATTTTCATGGCTATGGATGTTAGGCTTCAGTTGTACCATTTAGTTCTCACCTCTGATTCATGGCATTGACACTTCACTCTTAGTTCCACATATGGTCCTTTCTCGGTCATGCCTCCATAATGTTTCACTATACGGCATAACCAATCTAATGTAAATAAGGGTTGCAAATCTGCATGGACCTTCCACTTGCATTATTTGAAGCCATAGAATTGTTATAAATTGTACCATGTAGGATTATATTCATTTCTTACAATCTAATGGCTTGCCATCTACATTTTTCAGGTGGTAACAAGTTTGACTGATCCATCAGTAAACATAATATTCAGGGTTATCGTAGATGATCGTTATAATGGAGAGATTCATGTGACCATTATTGCAACTGGATTCTCTCAGTCTTTTCAAAAGACTCTTCTGACAGACCCCAACGCTGCAAAACTGCTAGATAGAATGGTGGGGGCTCAAGAAGGCAAAGGATTTCCTACCCATCTTAAAACTACAACCTCACCTTCAACTGTCCCTTCAAGACCATCTCCACGAAAGCTTTTCTTTTAGTTAATTTTTTTTAAAGCCCTCCTGGAAGTATAGTCTGATAGTTCATGTTGAAAAGGTCCAACGTTGTCACCTTTCTTTCGCTTTAATGCCAATGTAACCATTGTTACTTATGTTGCAGAACAACATTCATTTGTCTAATTTTGGTGATCATGCAACAATGTTCATAACTTATGAAGATAACCAAATGAGTTTTGTCTTTCGTTGTTAAGTCTCCTTTTTTTTAACCTTCTTCTTTTAAAGTTTTACTTACTATCCTTTGTTTCATAAAATAAAATCTATTAACATGTTCGTACTTATCATAAAGATAACATTAAATATTATACGAGTGATGATGATGCATAAATGTTTTACTTATTTTATGTGTGTAAGCATAATGATAAATTTTAGTTTGAACATTAAATGTCTTGAATATGTTTTAGTGAAATGAGCTACCATGACTCTGTGTATGATACCGACTTTGAATAAATACTTGATGTATGCTTCTTTAAGGTCTAAAAGATTATGTATGAGTTTGCATGTTATTATAGAAGTTATGTCTATTCTTCCTTAAAATTATTGATCTCTATGCAAAGATTGTTAACCATATACGAGAGCATGTTGCTTGCTTTTAGAATTACTCATAATGGATGTGGCATATGCATGCAAATGCTTAGATGTGGATGCACCCATATTTGTCACACTACACAATGATTTTTTGCTATGCAAATATTTTCTATTAATAAATATGATTTTTAAAATTAACTTCATTGTTATGGTTGTATCATATTACATGCTTATTATTGGAACTCTTTTGAGCTCCTAAAATGTTTTTTATTTTTACTTTTCTTTATAAACTTGGACAATGAGTTATTGAGGGCATTAACCTCCTTTTCAATATTTCATTCTTATGTTTTTAATGCATCCAAGTCGTAATTATCATCAATAATCACATTTTTGGATTCTTTAATACTATGCAATTTACTATTTATAATTTTATTCTCATTCGTGCATGTATCCAACTGTTTTTGAGCTTCCTTAAATTTGGAAGATAATTTCTTCCTTTTCTTTCAAATGATTTCCAAACTTTTGGCCTAGATCATCATATGTCAAATCACTATCGTCACTATTATATAATTGGAGTTGGATATTATCTCATCATCGTTTATAGTGGTAAAGCAACTGTGAGCTATCTCTCCTTTCAATTGCTCATTTTCATACTTGTGTCATCTCAAATTAAGGCTTTAAGTGTTGTGTTCTTATATTTGTGCTTCTTCTCTTTCTTATTGTTTCTTTCATACTTGTCATCATCCTTAAATAGGGGGCATTGTGATTTTATGCAATCGGATTTTTTACATTTAAAACGAATAGTGTTAGAGAATTTATGTTTTAAATTACCTTTATCTTCCCTGAAATCCTTTCTTTTAGAAAATTTTTCCTTCAAGAACTTCTTGAATTTCTAGTGATTAAGTCAATATCTCGCTTTCACTAGTTGAAATCTTTTCCTTTTCGATCGATTCTTCCTTTGATACTTTAAATGCAAAGTTTTTTTTCTTTGAAAGTGTCATTTTTTTCTTGTGTCTCTTAAAATCTCCTCTCGTATGTCAAGAGAGGTCTTATAAGTTCCTCCAATTATAGTATTGTTAGATTTTTAACCTCTTGTATAATCATCACTTTTGCTTCTTACATCTTTGGAAGTACATTAAGCAATTTTCTTACCATTTCAACATTATTGTAAGTCTTTTCAAAACATGTAAGTGTATTAATAATATCAATAAACCTAGTGTACATATTAGATATACTTTCAGTATGCTTCATTTGAAATCATGTTAATGTGTTAATATGCTAACTTTGCTTTCCTTTACTTGATTTGTTTCCTCTTATGTAATTTCTAATGTATGCTAATTGTCATAAAGTCGTTTCACATATAAAAGACCCTATTAAATTCATTTCTTTATAATGTACAAAATAAGAAGTGTATGACCTTACCATTTAACGAAATTAATCTCTTATCTTGAGGTGCTCATTTTTCCTTTAGGTTAGGGATATTTTCATCATCTACGTTTATAGGTATAAAGCGACTATTTAAAACGATTATTGATAAGTTTGCACTTTTGGCCATTAAAAAGAATAAGATCCTAGTTTTCTAATAGAGGTAAGATAGTTGTGTTTTGTATGATGTTTTAGGGTTTAAATTGTTATGTATTTAGGGTGAATTTGAGTGTTGAGTGTGCACTTAGGGTGTAATTATATTAGTTTGTGTGTTTAAGTGTTTTTATGGGTTAGTTTGAATCTTTAAGCTTAATTTATATATTTTTGAGGTACCTTGATGTGTGTGCTAGTGTTACAAGTTAAATAGGGAAAAACAGTGAAGATTTTAAGAGTTCGGGCCAAAAGACATAGGCCACGATCGTGTAACAGAAGAGGAAGAGCTAGCAGTAGCTAGGCCACGATCGTGCACACTGGGCCACGATTGTGATAGAGAGCATCAAGACAGGACTCAATCGTGCATTTCAAGGCACACTCGTGACAGAAAGGGTAAAGTACCGACCACAATTGTGATTTGCACAACCACGATCGTGCCTTATGTCGAGCTGACACGAAAACTCCATTTTTGTGTTATTTTTTGGACCATTTCGACCCTGAGTTTGACCTAGGGTTGCTACAGAATAAATAGAACAATATCTAGTAGCCGCCAACGGAGATTAGAGAGAGCCAAAAAGTGTTGCAAAAAGTGAGATTTCGTCTCTCCCGAGAGAAACCCTATAGAGAAATCAAGAGATCGAGGAAGGAGACAAAGGAAGAGAGGCACGGAGACTAGCTAGACGCGAAGTACTTCCCAAAAAAGGTGGTTTCCCGTCGTTTCCATTTTTAAGATTCCGTTCCCGATAGTAATTCCATTTATTTCAGTTTTATTTATGTATAGAATTGAAATAGGTGTTGAGATTTATTGTGCTGAATGTTGAGTCGAGTTTATACTCACCTTTAGATATTAATTTTTGAGATTAATGAAATTCAATTGATTGTGTTTTCTGCTGCTTGATTGTGAATTCAATTCTGTGCCTAATAATTCGACAACAAGCTAAACGGGTGAGCCAAGTAAAAATCATTGATTTGGGCTAATAAGTGTTAAATGAATCATTAGATAGAAAATTAGATCAAACTGGTAGAGTTGTGTGACAAGAGATCGAGCATAGATTCCCGATAGCATTACAAGAAAAATCACAAATAAAGACAGAAAAATAGGGATCCCTAATTTGGGACTGAAATGCATAAAAACCAAAATCGTTCCCAAATTCGTCCCCAAAGTTCGCTACATCTACACCGACCAAATTTTTCGTCCCTAAATCGGTTGCAAAGTTTGGCACCACAACCCATGAAATAAAGTTCATAAGAATCCATCCCTAATTCCGGACCAAATATTCGAAAGAAGAAAAACGGTCCCCAAATTAGTTACTAATTTGCGACTGTTTTTTGGATGGATAGGTTGGCACAGAATTTGGGATGGAATTTCACGTTGGGACGGATTTATAGAAGGATTATTAAGGACGAAATTTTTTCGTCTCAAATATCATACAAAATTTGGAACCAAGTTCTGGGGAATATTTTTCTGTCCCTAAAATCGTAACAACAATGTTGGGACCAACTCTTCCGTCGCTAAATCTGTTCCTAAATTCATCCCAAATTTCTCCCTAAATCGGTCCCTATTTTGATAACTAAATCTGTCCCAAATTCCGTCCCTTTGATTTCCCCACTACTTCACCCAGCGAAACGGTACGTTTTTCTTGGGGCCCTGTTATTTATCCCCAGAAGTTGAGAATCAGAGGGTTTTGGCTGCTCTCTTTTGCATCTTCTTCAAAAAGGTTATAAAAATCTTGAGATTTTCTTTTAAAAGTGGAGTTGCTTGGTTTTGATTCATGAAACTAGCGATCAAAGTGTTTGAAGTTATTGAAAGGTTGGCATCACAAGCTCATTAAGGTAATTTCTTTTGCAAATTAGATGCTCCCCTCTAATAATTATCACATCTTTATATTTGAGTTTAACAATGGAAAATTATGGTGATTTATGGTTTGGGTTTTGTGTGGTTGATGAACATTTGGTTATTTATCTCTCAATTAGTAAAAATTGGTGTGATAATTTAAGGATTTAGGGTTTTAATTTTGGTTTTGGGTGTTGATTTATGATGACGTGCATTTTCTGATTTTATTAGTAAATAAAATCAAATTTTTATTTTTTCATTCCATGCATGCTTCCTCAATTAAGTAATCAATTCTAATTTATGCAATATGTTGATCCACATTTTTATTATATATATTAAATGAAATTAATTATATATTAATTATATGAAATTAAGTTTGGTTATAGGAAGAATGTTGAGAGAGCAAAGAAAGTGGATGTATAATAGAAATCTTCCTAGACGTAGAGGCCCTACTCAAGAATTTATAGCCGGTGTTGAAGAATTTATTAAGTTTGCAAGTGATCAAGATCAGTTGTATAAGGACGGTGAGAAAATTAGGTGCCCTTGCATCAAATGTTCAAATACATGATTCTATGACTCAGATGAAGTGGCGGTTCATTTGCTTCGAAAGGGTTTCAAAGAGGGCTACTGGAATTGGACTTATCATGGTGAGCCTAAATGGGCAGTAAATGAACGACAAAGTACAGTTTAGCAGTCAGAAGAACAAATGGCACATTAGGGTAATTATGAGCATATGTGATGGGAGCAAAGGATGGTATTTGATTTTTCTCGACAAAATGTTTTTCCTCATTTTCATAATCATGTAGGCCCAAGTGTTGATAATGTAAATTCGAGCTTTGAAGAGGATGAAGCGACACATTTTTATAAAAGATTTCTTCATGAGGCCAAAGCTGCGGATCAACCTTTGTTTCATGGATGTGAATGTCACACGCAATTGTCTTTTGTTGCTAGGTTGTTAACTATCAAGGTAAATTACAACTTGGTGGAGGCAGCATTCAATGAGATAGTAAGCTTAATTAAAGAGGTGTTGCTTGAAGATAACACCTTACCAAATGATTACTATCATTGCAGAAAAATCGTTACTAATTTGGGTCTACCAGTAAAGAATATTGATGCTTGCAAAAATGGTTGTGTGTTATATTGGAAAGATGATGCTATGTGTGCATCTTGCAAATTTTGTAATAAGCTAAGGTACAAAGTTAGAAGATGAGGTTTAGATTCTAAAAATGCAAAATGTAAGCAAGTAGCACAAGCCATACTTCGTTATTTGCCACTACCACCGAGATTACCGAGGTTGTATACATCTAATGCTATAACGCCACACATGACTTGGCACGCTACTCACCAGATAGATGAAGGGATAATGTGTCATCCATCTAATGCTGAGGCCTGGAAACTTTTTGACAGAACTTATCCTGAGTTTGCTGGAGAACCTCACAATGTTCGATTAGGTTTGTGTGTCGATGGTTTTGCACCGCATGGACAATTTGGCAATACATATTCGTGTTGGCCTATCATTGTTATTCCTTACAAGCTTCCTCCGGGTATATGCATGAAAAGCCCTTATATGTTCTTATCATTAATATGTCCTGGGCCTAAAAACCCAAAGAAGAACATTGATATTTATTTGCAACCTTTGATTGAAGAGTTGAAGAATTTGTGGTTTGTTGGTCATAGAACTTATGATGTGTCAAAGGGTGAGTATTTTACGATGAAGGCTGCTCTTATGTGGACGGTTAATGATTTCCCTGCGTACAGAATGTTATTTAGGTGGAGCACTGTTGGGGTGTTAGGATCCTGGGTGGAGATATCTCAATTCATCCGGACAACAATGTTGGTAGGAAATCTAAAGCCGTTTATACTTTAACAAGGGAGCAAAAGAAGAAGATTTGTGATTGGCTTCAAACTTTGAGATTTCCAGATGGCTATGCATGAGATATAGGTAGATGTGTTAACATAAATGAGTTGAAGATGACTGGCATGAAAAGTCATGACTGCCATATATTTGTGCAAAGGCTTCTTCCCATTGCATTAAGAGAAATGTTGTCGCGGTATGTATGGGGTCCATTGACAGAATTGAGCATGGTGACAAGGAAGGAAACATGCAAAATGAGCGTGATCGTGCAACACTAGTAAGATTTCTATTAATAATTTGAATTTAGATCAGTGGTTTTAATAGTAAGATTTCTATTAATAGTTCATATTTAATAGTATAGTTATATTATTAATGCTCTTTACATATATGTAGGATAAATTTGGCAAAGCATATTCGGAAAAGGTTGGCCAAGCTAATGATCCAGCCAGGGATGATCCCGATCAGTTGTGGGTGGAGTTTTTCACAGAGTATATAGGCTAAGTATATGGGACTGGCAACCTTGCTCGCGAGTTTGCTTCTTCTGCTAGTACAATGTCTTATGGGACTTCTTCCAATATCCAATTACAAGAACAAGTGATTCAATTGAAGGCTCAACTAGCTGACCTTGAACAATTTAAAGAATGGGTCCAGACTGCATTTCAATCAATGGGAGCAACTTTGCCTCCAATGCCAGTTCCTGCTCGAGCATCAACTGGAGAGTCTCGGCAGTCACTAAGGGAGCTCATGGGTGAGCACTCCCCTGCCTGTATAAACCCTCGTGCTAACAATGCGAGAGAAGATTTTAGGATTCCATAGTTTTTCTGACTTCAATAATTTTGATAATAATTTGGAAACTATTATGGATATTGTCTATGATATGAGTTGCATGTATGTCAGTATTATTAGATTTTTAAATTTTGAATATTATGAATGATGTTGGATATTAAGAATATTTATATTTTTTTACATATTATTTTAAAATTTATTCATCCAATTTATTATCATAATATTATGAATGATGTTGCATATTAAGAAGATTTATAAGTTTATTTTTTCTTGGAAAAAAATTAACTTGAAAATGTATTCAAAATAAAAGAACAATCCATTCCTAAATCAGTTCCGATTAAAGGAATTCTGTCCCTAAATTCGTCCCTAAATGTGCTGAAACAAACAAAATCCGTCCCCAAATCCATCCCCTAATCCGTCCCCATCTCCGTCCCAAATTTCGTCTCTAATTCTATTTCAAATGATGTCTGCTGAACGGATATTTCGGTCCCTAAATTCGTTCCAAAAAACAGACACCATCTATACCAATATTGGGACGAAAATTTCTGTCCCAAAATAAATACTATAATTCGATTGGGGTTGATATTGCGAACGATGTTTGGGAAGGATTTTTTAGTTCCTTTGTTTTGGGGACGGATTATTTTCCATCCCTAAGATTTGTGACCAACCAAATACCGACGGATAATTTTCGGTCCTAAAATCCGTACCTAATCTTGTTTGGAACGGAAATTGGGACGGATTTGACACTTTTTTTCGATCCCTAAACGTTGTTTTTCTTGTAGTGTAGGTTAATAGACAACTTAGAACTAATTTAAGTTTTGGACCAATTGTAGATCGGGAAACCGTAATTTTTACAATTTGAATTAGAGATTATTAATTAGGGTTAAAAATTATAACTCGAGAGAGGGTAATTCACGTTAGGACCGCCTAGACCCGTCAATTTAGTGTTGCATAATTGGTTAGCTTTCATTTAATTTCAAATTAAAATCTCCTTTCTCTCCCTTGGTAATTTCTAGGTTAATTTTAGGTTAGTTGTGAGTTGCTATTTTCATTACTCTTTTGGTACTTTATTTCTCAAATTTGATTATCAATTGATTTATTTTAATTTCTGTAGTAGCTGTTTAATTAGGTATTGCAAAATTAGTTGCCTTTAGATTTTAGGACTAGTTCCCTTCTTCCTGAGATCGAAACCTTAGGTACTATGTGAACGACCCGTGTGCTTGCGGTAATTACCAAGGTTATAAATAGTAAAACTTAGTACTTGTAACCTTGAGCGAACAGTAATCATTCTTATCAAAGAAAAATGTTCTACTAATGTTTTAGCCCTCTTAGTTGAATGATGATGATGAGGCTTCTAAATATGCTATTATGATCTTTGTTATAGAATTTCGTTAGAAATGTTAGCCTAATGAATCCACTTTGATATCACTTGTTAGCCCGTAATAAAATCCAAAAAGGGCTTAACTAGTTGTCTATAAAATTCAATAATTTTTCTTACCATTTTACTCAATTAACAATAATCAATATAAATAATGATGAGGAAATTACTTAGCATAAGTCAATTAAACAATAATTTAAAGAAAATAAAAAAGAATATAAACCAATTTATAGTGGTTCTGTAAACAATCTATGCCTACATCCACTCCTAAAACTCTTCTTATAATTTTACTATAATTCTTCTTCCAAAAAGAAGAATAACCGTTGTAAAATCTTTTCAGTTAAATAAGAACCCTTTTACATTCTTCGTCTAAAGTGAAGAGGAACCATAATCTCACTTGGATCACGTCTATTGACTACACAGATTCATTAGCTATTAAGAGACTAGTCAATTATCAGGCATATTGGTTAACAAATTCTTGATACATCAAATTTTTTTTTGGCTCAAATGATACATCAAATTTAATAATGCAAACCTATATTGGTTGATCACTAACTCATATATATCAACCAACCCCTTACAAAATATATTATTAACAACTTTAAATGCTCAAACTCATTTTGTCTAATGTAATTATGATTTAAATGCGTCCCAAAATATTCTCTAAAGAGTGCTTAAAAAATCATGAGGTTTTTTTGTTAAAAAAAAAGCTTTAATACCTCTTAGTGAATGAAAAGGCTCATGCAAAGAAGTAAGATGAAATGTTTATGAATGGTGAGCTTTTAAGATTATCATATTAGTGAAGTGAAATTATAATTAGTAATACAACATATAAATGACCTTAATGAGTCTTTATCTTCTTTTATTCTCAATTTGGTATTCATTTTAATGATTGCAAACTTTAGTTCTCTTTGTCAACTTTATAAACGATCTTCCTGAATTTATAATTTCATTTTGTTCTTATATTGCATTTTATCAATATAATAAACTCATCAATAGGAATTATGTTTTGTTACCTGCAAAACATTGATCAAAACGTCCCTTATTTCAATATATTAGATTAAGATTGTGCGTCCTGCTGCTACTAAGTTAGCAACTTCAAGTACTTTAAAATTTTGTGATATGTAAATACTTTTCAAGTCAAATTATCAAAGGGTGTGAAAGAAAAAGATGTTTATGTTATTATTCTAGGTAACGAATTTTAGAATGCTTACTTGATTATTGTGAAGATTGTAACTCTATTATAAAGTTGTTAAGGATTGTTGACTTGTGTAAAAAAATGTATTTAGGGTATATATATGATGATATGTATAAAGTTCATAAAATAATTATGAATATTTTTAAACGAAAGTAGAAATTGTAGAAGCATTATATAGATATTATTAATCAACAATAAGTTAAACAACTTACTCAAAAGATCCACTTAGCATCTTACTTTCTTAATCGTTGTTACTTATATATTAAAGATGTATGTACAACTGTTGATATTATGGGTAGTTTTTCGATGTAATTGAATGCAAAAATATTTTCTTTAATAAGAGCAATCAAACATAACAAATGAAATTAAATTGTATTATGAGAGTTAAAGGAGTTTGCTAGATCATTTACAAAGAGAGAACTTGCAATTAAAAAAAAACTTAGTAAGTTTTCATACTTTTTAATTTCATCTTTTACTTATTAATACTATTTTATTTTTAAAACTATTAATTTAAACTATAAATGAGTGGTGGAGATTATTTGAAGAAAGTGTTCTAAAATTGAGAAAACTTGTTAAATTACCCAATCAAATGACTTCT
The DNA here is from genome assembly GCA_027563595.1 of Erythroxylum suave. Classification (NCBI taxonomy): domain Eukaryota; kingdom Viridiplantae; phylum Streptophyta; class Magnoliopsida; order Malpighiales; family Erythroxylaceae; genus Erythroxylum; species Erythroxylum suave. The sequence continues at coordinate 49,273,705 of JAOSBN010000179.1, forward strand.
TCATTAGGTTATGAATATAATTGGAGCATTTTAAAATTTATTATTAAAAAATGAAATTGTATGAAATATCAAAGATTCAATGACCTAATTTACATTATTTGTAATTTAAGGATGAATAATAGGTATTTTGTTGATTAAATTTTATTTTTCAGTTATTATAATTTTTATTATTGATTTTATAATTTTTGTAGTACATATTTAGGGTGCTTAGTAAGAAGATAACATAAGTTTTAATTGATATTGATTATATTAACTACACTAATTTTTTGATTGAATAAAAAAAGTATTGTTTGATCTTGATTATAGTGATTTGAAAAGACAATTTATAGAAAATATATTTGTCATTTGCAAATAGTCACCTGATATCATTTATACATATTTATAAATTAAAAGCATAATGTACTATGATAGAAAACAATTTCAGACATTCTTGATTTATAATTTATTTAATTGTAATAGAAAATGTTGAAGTAAATACTTTGAATGAAGCATGATTTATAAGTCTTTAAATACTATTAGAGAAATTTTTTTGACAATGATAAAACAAACATTTCTTCAAGAACATAATTTTAATTGTTATCATGATTTAAATTTTATGATAAATTTAACTTTCGTTTAAATTATTAAATTTATTATTAATTGATTATACGTTAATAAGTATTGGTGTATTCTTTTTATTTTAATAGAATATTTAATTTTTTGTTATTTTCATCATTTTTATTTTTTTTACTACATACCAATTTTATAATAGATTAAACCTTATATCTTGCCTTCTTTTCAATTTGATATTCAATTGGATTTTTGAAACATTGGTTATTTGCACTAAAATATGTTGTAAATATGTTAGTTATTTTTTGAAAGTTGTAAGAAGTGTCATATTAAAATTAATTCTACAATTGTAAATTTATAATGATGGGAAGCTGGGTTTTTCTGCAAACAAATCAAAGTCTTCTTGTAGAGATCTTTGGATTCCCTCTAAACGTAAGGAGTCCGTGTTGTATTCTAACAAAAAAAGGTTGGTAAAGAAAGAAAAACTCCCAAGACATCCTGCTAGAATATGTGGCTGAGTAGAGTATCCCGCAAGAACATGCGGCCGACTTGAGTATGGCCTGTGACTCCAGCAGTTCCGACAGAAACATCAGAATCATTGACAACTTTGCCATGATAAGCTTCTGAATCGTATGAGCAATTACTCAGAACATACCTGAATGAACCCGATATTGACCAATTGAACCATGTGCTGGTTCTTCATAACAGGCCTTCATAAAGTTGTTAGGACTGGAACAAAACTTTTATTAGTGATATCTATTTTTAACATAATTCAGCCTATATCAGACATTGGAATTGGACTAATTCTCTTTCCTAAGAAAAAATTTGGAACTTGAAAGATAAATTATACATGCATTCTAGACAGCTTTCATGGCAGCTATCAAATTACAAGAAAATTGACAACTCAGGTTTAGGAGTAAATGACAGCATGCTTTCACCAAAAAGTTCAAACATAGATGCCAGCAAGTTTCCAGTATCCACGTCCTCTTTCCAAGCCTGAGCAAGGACGTTTGATGTCTTCGATACCTCACCACCAGCCTCCCTTCCGACAATATTCTCATTAGATAATGGCCGGGGCACTGCTGACATAGCCATGCTAGAAACGCCAACAGCTGTAGCAAATCCACCCCCTTGAATGGAGTTCATTGCTATCCCCTGCATCGGCATTGCACCTTCTGTTGCTATTTTCTTAAGTGGCTGTTTTGACAATAAATTGTCCGTGCTTGCTTTACGTTTGTCTTCATTATAAAGATGCAGGAATCATTCGCAGAAAAAGAAAAAGTAAATAAAAGGGTTATGGATAAAGAGAAACATAAATTAACGTGCTCCTAGACTGATAAATAACCGAACAACCAGTCCACTACACAGAAGGTGTAACAATGTTAGCTCTCTAGAACTATCTACATGCCCCTAAACCAATTTATCCTCCAAAATTGTAGCTTGATCATCATAATTTTTATCACTAAAGCATGTGATAAAGCTATTCACTTACTGTTTATTTTCACCTTTAAAATTTCTGATCAATTACCAAGAAAAATTATTCTTCAACAGGTTCCAGTACTTGTACTCCTAAGCATACTTGACATCAACACTACAACAAACAAAACATGCCAGAACCAACTACTGTATGCGCATAAAGCACAAGAGATAGAAGAATTACTTGGCATGGAAATTGCAATTCTTCCATTGTACTTAGAGATGGAACGTGAGATGGAACGTGATGGTGTTAGCAAATGAGGTACAGCTTTCAGTCGATCATACAAACATAAACCAGCAGCATGCTACAGATTTTACAGGTGGGTTAGCAACAAATTTCACTATCCTATCAATATTGTCAAACATGAATTGATAAAGAACGTCAAACATCGCACTCACCATCAAGACACCATAAACACGGCAAGCTTCATACCTCTTTATTTCATTTTTTTGCTTCTCAAGAAGCATTTCTGGTTCAAGGAGAAGCAAATAAGGCTCTAAATTTGGTAGAATAAGAAGACGTACCTATTAAAAGTCAAGAAGTAATTAAATTTTCTCAAAATGAGATGTATGGAAAGAGGTGTATCAAAAATTGGATAGACAACATCAGGGACCACAATTACAACTAAATGACCTTCAATATAATACAATAACAAGACAAGCCTTCAACCCATTTTGATATAATCTAGATGGGATGTCAGACAGCAATCCTACCTTTCAACATTATTTCATAGTCAACCTTTTGAAAACTTAAAAGTGAGGTTAAAAGCACAAGAACCTTGTCATTATCCCAAGAAAAAACTGAATTGAATGAGACACCAAAATCAAACATAAGTTCACATAATAGTAAAACAATATAAGCAAAAGAGAGTTACTTAAATTTTAGACAAATGAGAGTTACTTGTTTTACTTTTTCTTCAAACAACAACAATTCAGTGAAAGTCCTGCTAATACGCAAGGTCTAGAGAGGTCCAAAAATACGCAGTCTTATCCCTAACTAACGCAGAAACAATTTCCGATACTTGTTTTACTTTTTCCTGAAGCTTGCAATTCCAAAATAGTACACAAGAAGGACTTCTGTTGGGAAACAATTTCAAAATAGCTAACAAGAGCCAAGCATATCCAATATTAAACAATAACTCTTTGCAGAAGAAAAAAGAAAAAAAAAGCAAATTTATTTTGCCAGCAAAAGCATTGTAAAATAAATGAAGACCCCAGGCAAAAGCATTGTGAAAGAAATGAAGTACCACGCTGGGTCCTAGGGCTGCCAACCCTTGTATAGCACCATAATGTTGAGGCAATGATTTTGTTGTGTCCAAGAATGCATGTAGTAGCGTCCTTGTCACGCGAGACTGCAGATTGTGATAAACATGCCCAAATCTACAAAATTTTAAATGATAAGGTTCATATTATCATACCAGTGTCTATTACAGCAAAGGTTGAATTGGTTAAGAATCTCTCTCAGACACAACTTGCATGTGAAAAATTATGACAAGTTCATTCAGAGTGAGTAGAGAAATATCCATCATTTGATATGAACTGCATTATCCAAGCGTACAAGCAGAGGAATAAGTTTGATGCAAGCTTCACCAAACCAGAACTCGGATGATTTTACCATGAGAAGATAATGAAATTGAATGTAATGCATATTAACAAAAGAGAAGCAAAGAACTCACCTTTTGCATATTGAAGAGATCAGGTTTGCTGTGAAATCTCTAAGCTCCCAGTGGTTGTCAGAAATTTTATTACCCAACCTTTTAGCTACTAGACAGGTAAGAATTGATGGCATCAATTGATGTAACTGCACAAAGAGACAGGTAAGTCAAGCATTTAAAAATTATTCTTGAACAAATATACCAGTTAGTTCGTCTCTTAACTACAAGAAGAGCTGAAACTGCATTATCGTCAGGATACTACTAAAAAAATCTTTCTACTTCTTTTCATGCAATCCTATACCTTTTTTCTGTTTCAATTGAGTCATAAACCTAAAACAATGAAACCAACATTAGTTAAACAGAATATAAGGCTTATTAGCAGTTTGATAAATTTTAAATAGACTCAAGATTAGTTCTTATGTTTGGAATAATATACTCAGCGAGATATGCATGGAATTGATTTACTTTTATTCCTTTTACTTTATTTGAAAGGATTTTCAACATACCAACAAGATCACAAAGTTTTAATTATATTCAAATTTTCCAATAAATAAGATAAGGAATTACAAATGACTTGCCTAAGATCCTAATATGAGGATTTTTTAAGCATTAATTTAAAGATTTTATGAACTTCCTAAAAAATTAATTTAGTATTAACACGTAAAAGAAGATGAAGATATCTGAAATTATGTTAAGATATTCAAATTACTTATAGTTTAGGAATCCTAGAGATTTCAAACATATAACTGAACAAGGCTATATGTTTCAGAGTAAGGACTTAGAAAGTCATAGAATTTTTTCTATTTTAGTCATGCAACTTTTATTTATTCTAATTCAATCCTAAACTTATGAACTATCAAACTTGTATGAAATGTTAGTAAAATGTAAATGTACCTGATAAAATCTGAGGTTCAGGACTTGTTTAGTATGTTTTTAATAGGTTTAGAATCTAATAGAAAAAATTAAAAGGACAAGACTAAAGCAAAATGTTTTGCAGACATTTAAATTTCTCTGGGAACTTATCCCTTATGGTTAAGAATATAGATATGGCACATCAGAAAAATCAACAGTAAGTGTATATGCCTCCTTAACCTATGAAATATTAACAGGTGGATTCAACATGCCAATCAGATACTTACATAAGGCTCTATATGTATGTGTGGATTTTGAAGAAGGCTTCGGGCAACACGCATCAAAGCAAACAAGAGTGAAATCTTATTCAAATTTCTCGTAACCTGAAATCAGTGTGTAGAAACATAAATGAAACAGTTGAAAGTCAAAAAAAAATAAAAAATAAAAAACAATGTTGCATCATATATGACGCGACACCCCCACCTCATCGGCAATGAAGTATGTAAAGTAAGGAACTAAAGGATGGATTCCAGAGTCTGTTGTCAAACTCATTAATGCTCGTTTGAAAACGATAGAATCAGACTTCCTCACAGTTAGCTCAGTAATCTTGTCAAAATAAAGCTGTACAACAAAACCACGAAGTTTCTTTTAATCTATCAAACTTCCAACGGAAAAATTTTAAGAGCACACAGACAAAGCAAAGCAGCTTCACCTGAAGTTCCCTAGATAATACATGCTTTACAGGTGATTTAATATCAACCGGAAAACCATCTTCCTTGTATTCAGATCTTTTACCATCGACAGCAGCTGATATTGCTGCAATTAAAGCAGAAAACAGAAATTCATGTGAAGAAACAGAAAATCAAGTAACATAAAAAAAACTTTATCACGTTCAGATTTTACCCTCTACCATCGACACTAAGCTTCAAAAAGATTACCTTCAACTGGAGCATTCTCAGGAATGGCAGGTTGAACTCCTTCAATCGCTAGCCAATGTGCAGTTACCGACGTATCAAGAGGCACTTTAGGCAAAGGCGCTTCAATTACCTACACAAATCAAAACAATGCAAATCTTATGACCCCCATGGCCTCTTCCACAAATATCCGAATCATTTCTTTCTTACATCCTTAAACTCGACATCCTTATCATCAATGTAGTAGAGATCCTTATGTCCAGCAGCTCTCTTGAACCGCAATGAATCCCCCGAAGCAAACCCATATATTGGCTGCACCAAGAAAGAAAAAAAAAAAAAGCTTCAACAATGCCATTAAATAAAATCAATGCAAAATTCAAAACAAGCCAACAAAAAAAAAAAAAAAGCGAGAGAGAGAGAGAGAGATTAAAAGCTAGACCTCCACATTTCTTAAACTAATTGCACTATCCACATCATCTGTGGTTAACGTAGTCCTTCTTGAATGACGCATGCACTTAATCGCTTCCTATAAATGGAAATAATTATCAGAAACAGAAAAAGAAAATGTTAGTCAATTAAGCAGCCAACACTGAACTTTAAACAAACAAATTACGGCTAAACAAAACAGACCTGCATGATCTCTCGAACACGGTACTCGACATCGGGGGCGAGGGCGAGGGCGACATCGGATGGCAAATTTGTAATTCCGACAGTCTGAGCAATCACCTCAATTGCTTCCTTAGGGATCAGACTCATTATTCTTATTCAAGTTGACGCCTTTTTCATTAGGCTCCCACAATTAAATTGAAAATTTATGCTGTAAAATTATAATGTCGAGTTTGTGATTCGAAGAAATATGAGAAATTGATTGAATTGCAGCATTAGAAAAGAGAGGGAAAATCAGAACCTGAAATCCTAGGGTTACATGAATTGGGGAGAGAGAAGAAACGAGCTATTATAGTTAGGTTGAGAGTGGGTCGAGTTGGGTCGTTCCTAGCTAAATTTAGGCTGACTCTGATCAGGTCAAACTGGGCCTCTTAAAACGTGATCCAAAACCTCAAATGTTAAGACTTGATTCAGACTTCATTTTGGATTCGCCGAAGTTAAACTTTTTTTTTAAATTACAAAGGAGGTAAAAGTAAAAGCTAGTCTAAACGCAAAGCTCTGCGATACACAGTGCCCGACAGGCCCTGTCGGAGGACCTTCCAGATATCCAGAGGGGGCTCCCGAATGATATTGAGTCCTGGTCGGGCTAGGAATGCCGACTTAGCCAGCCTATCTGCCGCCTGGTTCCCTTCTCAATGGATGTGGCGAAATTGGATGTCCCAATCTCAATGCTGCAAGGCCTTGATCTCCTGCATCAAAGGAAAACCGTCAGCCAGTAAAGTTATGGGAGTGGAAATAAGGTACACTACCTTGGTGGCGTCTACTTCGAGTATCACTCTACGGAAACCAAGGTCCCAGGCTAGGAGAAAGCCTGAATACACTCCCCGTAGTTCAGCCGTAGTGGGAGTGCACTCGCCAATGTTAAGCATGAACCCCCAGCATCAGACGCCCACGGAGTCCCGGATTACCCCGCCTGCTGTATCTAGATGGGAAATGTGGCTTACGGCTCCATCGATATTAACATTGACCCAATCCTGGCTAGGGGGGTCCAGCGGACTGGCATGCCCAGTGGAAGGCCTGGGATGGTGATCGCCCGCTCGATGATACGTTGACTCATGTCAATCCAGTGGACAAAGTCCAAAACTACTATAGGGCCCCACCGTGGCCAAACAAAACCTGCCTCGAAAAGACTATTATTCCGCCATTGTCAGAGATACCAGCATGCCACCCCAAATATTGTAGACCAAGGCTGCATAAGGATCTGCTGAGGTGAGGTAATGTTAACTTCCCACCATAGCCGCTCGTCCCAGTGGAAGAAAAGGGAATCCACCACCTCCGGGGGAAATTGCAACTAGAAATTGTGAACCCTGGGACAGTCTCTAAGGGCGTGAAGAAGGGACTCGGGTTGGCCACAAGCTCCGCAACTGTCATCTGCTGTGAGATGTCGCAAAACTCGTTGTTGATTAGTAAGAAGTTTCCCCTGCACGAGGAGCCATAGAAAGGAGCGGATGCGCTGGGGGCCTGGCCATTTCCAGATCACGGACCAAAAACTTGGTCTGGCGTCAGTCTGAACATTCTCTAAGAGATCATAGGCAGAAGACACTGTGAAGTCTCCCTGGGATGTTAAACCCCAGACAATTGTGTCTTCCGACCGCTCTAGAGATGGGGTAGGAGTATTCGCGATCGCTAAGTATGCGGCGGTCAGCAGAAATTGTTGGATGAGGGGCCAACGCCAAGATCCGTTGGTATCCACCAACTCAGCGACAGTAGCGGCTAGTAGAGTGCCTGGAATGGTGGATAAGGCGACCGAGACAAGAGGGCCCCAATCACTTAACCAAGAGTCCAACCAAAACAAGGTCTGACGTCCACTACCCAGTTTTCAACGAATTCTTTGATAGACAATCGGCCATGTAGCAGATATCCCTTGCCAGACCACGGAAGCTGCCGCTCGGTCTAGTTGTGTCGGAATACAGTGGTCAGGGAATCGATATTTCGTCCGGAGGACCTGGACCCATAACGCATCCGGTTTGGTAAGTAATCCCTAGCCTAACTTAGCAAGCATGGCATCATTGGAGGGTCGGATACGCTTTAGCCCTAAGCCCCCTAATCGTTTAGGGCGACACACTGTCGCCCAATTTATGAGATGGGGTTTATGTTCGCCCGTCTTAGGGCGCCATATAAAATCCCGCATAAGTTTCTCGAGGTCATTACAGAAGTGACGTGAGAGCCGCGCAGTTTGCATTGTATACGTTGGGATCACGGAGATCACGGATTTAGCGAGAGTGACCCGACTTGCGAGAGATAGGGTGTTTGCTCTCCACTCGGCGAGCTGCTGTTGTGCTTTGTCGAGGATGTGTTGATAAGTCCTCCGGTTAGTACGCTCGTAAATAAGGGGAACTCCAAGATATTTCCCTAGGTTGTTTGTGCTTTTAAAGTGGAAAGCCCCACTGAGCCAAGACATCGTTTCCCGAGAGACATTCTTAGAGAATTAAATGTGAGACTTGGCTGTGCTCACTCTTTGCCCAGAAGTCTGGCAAAACAGGTCCAGAGTCTGTGAGACTACCTGAAGTTGGCGTTCTGTAGCTACGTCAAACAGTAGGAGATCGTCGGCAAAGAAAAGGTGCGAGAGGGGAGGCCTGTTCTTACTCAGTTTGACCGGTTGCCAGTTACCGGTACTCACCTCATGAGAAATAAACTGCCTCAGTCACTCCAGAAAAAGGACAAAAAGGTACGGCGTATAGTGGGTCACCTTGTCGGATTCCCCTCGTAGGGGTGAAGGCGTCCAGTAACTGGCCGTTCCAGGAGACTTGCATGGAAACTGTAGACACACATTTCATAATGAGAAGTGTGAGGCCGGCGGGATCCCAATGGCCGCCAATGTATTCGAGATAAAATCTCAACTAAGGTGGTCATAAGCTTTTTCCAAGTCAACTTTTAGGGCAAAGTACCTGGTCTTCCCAGTTTTCCGTTTGAAGGAGTGGATGACCTCTTGGGCGATGATGATGTTATCCGTGATGCGTCGGCCCGGGATAAAACTACTCTGGGTAGGAGCGATGAGGTGGTCCAGGATCGGTTGAACTTTGTTCACTATAGCTTTAGAAAGGATCTTCTACAGCACGAAGCAGAGGCTGATAGGGCGAAATTGGGAAACCAAAGACGGAGATGGAACTTTCGAGATCAAAACCAAGATAGTTTGGTTTAAATCTTGCTCCCAACGTGCATGCCGAAAAATTTGTTGTATAAACTCCACAACTGCAGGACCCACCGTATCCCATTGGGTCTGATAGAATACAGCGGGAAACTTGTCGGGCCCTGGGGCCTTATTCGGGTTCATGCCAAAACACTGTCGTCTTAATTTCCTCCGCAGAGATGGGAGAAGTGAGCTCTGCAGGTCGAGCCAGAGGGAGCAAAGGACATGCTCCAGGTAGGGACAGCCTTGGAAGGATGGGCTCCTGATTGGTATACAGTTCCTCAAAGCAATGGCTCACAAGAGCGTGCAACTGCCCGGGTTCCTGGATGGTCGTGCCATTACCGTCCAAGAGTCGATCAAACCACCGTTTCTTACGTTTGTCCGCTGTTATTGTGTGGTAGTATTTGGTGTTGTGGTCCCCCTGAGCCAGCCAGGTACACCGAGCCTGCTGGTGCCAGTAGAGTTCTTACTTGCACAACACTTGAACTAGATCCGCACTGAGTTTGTCTTCCAGGGCTTGGAGGGAGTCTGAGTCCCTGTGGGTCAAATGTCGGCGGATTCCTGCCAACCGGGCTTGAATTCTTCGCTTCCGAAAGAAAATGTGGCCGAAGACCTCCTTGTTCCAACGCATGAGGTGGGTGAGAGATCAGTTAAGGAAGAGCTTAAAGCCTTCCCAGACGGCTACCAACACTCTGAGACCACTATCCTGAAATCGGTATGGGCTAACCAAGCTATCTGGAAAGAAAATCGGTGGGGTCGAGGACCTCGAGGTTGCTGCGTGTCGAGGAGTAGTAGCAGTGGTCGATGGTCTGATCCCAGGAAAGGCAGGTGATGGTTAGTGGCGAACGGAAATTGGTTAAGCCATGTGGAGGAAACCAGAATTCGGTCTAGTCGGGCCCAAACCTGTCCTCGACGCCACGTGAAGTGCGAACCAACGTACCCTAGATCGTGTAGGCCACAGGTGTTGACCCAACTCTTGAAACGATTGTTTATGATAAGGACCGTGGGGGAGCCTCCTAACTTGTCAGTAATAGCCAGTTTGACGTTAAAGTCGCCCCCGATAATCCACGGTTGCGCGAGAGTTGATCCCTAGCCAACTCAAGTGGGACCAAAGAGAGGATTGCTGGGACGGGTGAGGGCTGGCATAGATGGCAGTGAAGGCAAAGGAGAAGGATCCATAGGTGATGGTGAGGTGGAGGAATTGCCTGTGGGCTAACTGAATCGAGACGTCAAAAGCAGATTTTCAAAGAAGCCAGATGCCACCGGCGAACCCATTGGCTTCCACTCAAAACAAAAAATCAAAGCCTAGATTTGTAATGACATCGTGGGCCCGCTGACCACTTATGCGGATTTCGACTAGAACTAAGATTCCGGGCTGGTAACTGCTGAGGTGGTGGCGCAAGATGGTGTTAAATTTCTTACTACCCGCGCCTTGACAGTTCCATATGATTATGGACATGGAAAGGTGAAAGGGTCGAACCCCTCAGGGCTGGGGGAACTTGGTTAATTGCTGGGGCTCTGCCCTCCCACTGGCGTCTAGACACGGAATCATGTCTATTTCAGTGGAGATCGAAACCGATGTTTGCTAGGCCTCCGCCATGCTGATCTCTCCTGCCGGCCCGTCAGGGGGTTCAGGAGGGTGTAAGAGAAGACCTGGGCCATGCGAACTCAGGGCAGGCTCCTCACTGACCACTCCTTCCATTTGTGGAGTCTGTCGGTCTTCGGCCCAGAAATCAGTACTCATACTCAATAAAACGTGGTCGGAGGGAATGAAAACTGCGCGATGGTGGTCCAAAAGTTGGGGTGATAATTGGGCTGGAATGTTCATACTAGGGGATGGTTGGGTGTGGGTTCCCAAGGGGGATTTGGAACCACTGGCCTGTTGGGCCCTCTTGCGCCCCTTCAAAATTGCCTTGGACTGGTGTTTCGACCCGGTGATGCGTGAGCCCATGCCCAAGACGCGAGCTGAAGCTGTCGTGGCTAGTAAATGGTCCGGCATGTGAAGTCCTGCCTCCAAACATGCGGAAGCTGGGGCGGGAAACGCTGAAGCTCGGGTCACATCTTTGGACCGTTATGGGTCTGTCAAAGGCGCGTACCTGGAGCCGCGGGATGGGATGGCCTAGCAGCAGCTGGCGACTGATGAGGTGTGGCTGAGCGCTCAGCACATCGAGGAACCTGGACCCATGGGCCTTGTCCGGATCGAAACTCTGGTTCGCCTCCCCCCGCTGACGCCCCGGCTGTGGCCGTAGCACTCGTCGATTCGCCCGCCGCGCCCTGAGCGGTCTCTGGAGATAGATCGATTGGCGAAGCACTCCCTTGAGTACATAAACCCGTAACATGCCCAACAACTCCACACCGATTACAAATCGGCGGTAAGCCCTCGTAGGCAATCACAAGTGACTCACTATCAAGCTCCACGCTTGATCGGAGCGGTTAACTTAAATCTATGTCAATCGCAACTCTTGCATACTTGCCTCGTTGTGCTTGAGTGGTGTTGGCGTCGATTTTGACTGTGTGAACGACTAGATTTCCCAAGGCGGTTAAGATTCGGCGGTGATATCACGTGATGGGGAGAGCTGAAAATCGGATCTAGACTACAGCGCGGGCGACAGTGCCCTGGGACGGGCGAAAGGATGGGGTCCAGCGTTGCACCGATAGCGTGAACCCGAAGATGACCCAGGGCCCCTTGGTGAGAGCGTGGAGAAAATCATTGGCCTCGACGAAGTTGACCAGAAAATAATCATTGTCGAGGTCCACCACCTTCATCAGACCGCTTGGATTCCATAGGCTGTGCAGTCACTCGGTGAGAACTCTGTACCCAATTCTCTGACCTAATAGTTTAATAACAACTGCTTGCTCCCATTGCTGATCAAGTCTGGATTTGAATGTGGTTGATAGTTCAATGCCGCTCGTGCTGTCGCTTGGGGTGAGAATGATGTCCCCCTCTTCGACTTCCACGGGGTCCTCGTCTGGCCAATCAAGAAACACTGCAGGAGAGGGCCTTCCCGACGCTCCCAAGACCGCAGCGCTATAAGAGAGTTTTGTTGGTGGAGGAGGATCCTCCTCCCTGTTGCGAAGCCGAACTTTTTTGGCTAAATGTCCATCTTGAGTGAGTGTAGGTGCTTCATTGCGTTCGGATTTTGATCATTTTGAGTTGTCCATCTTACCGATTCTGAGCGTTTTACTTATCACTTTAAGGCGTTTACTGTTCACTTCACTTCAGGGGATAAACTATATTGGTGCTTTTATTTGCCGAAATTAAACTTTTGTGTCAAGCTTACATATCAGAATTTTATGTTTTATAATAAAGTCTAGAATTTATTTATAATGCCATTTTAGCAAAATTTCAACATGTACTCAAACGCCATATATTAATAAAAATTATAAAATATTCAAATTAATAAATTTATTTATTATTTTTAAATCTTATAAATTAAATTCAATTTTTGATATAAAATATTTATTTATACCCTTCATATGATGTATATTAACGTAATTGATTCAAAAGTACATTAAAATATCATTTACAAAAAAATGAATTAGCTATTGGCTGTATTATATATTTATTAATATTATTAAATGTAATTAATAAAATGTTCAAAATGTAATTTTAGATTTCATTTATTTTAGAATTATTTAAAATACTATAAATTAAATTTAATTATTCGATTTTAAAAGTTTATTTCTATTCTTCATATGATGCATTCATACATAATAATTAGTTTAAAATTGTAAAAGTACATCTAACTATTATATATTTAATGCAATTCAAATATGAAATATAATATAATTAAATAGCTATTGAATATAGCATATATAAATATGTTTACATTTAATTAATATCTCAAGTTTTAGTAATTTATCAATTAATTAAAATTTTATCGTCATTAATATTTTTTAAATTCTGACAGTAGAAGTGTGTCAGTTAATTATTTTTATTTTATTATACTTGTATCTGTAAATTTTTCCTTTTATCAAAGAGATTTTCACTAAATTGTTATTGTTTCATATGTAAATTTTGATATAAAATTTACTTTTGCCTTTTTTATTTTTCATAGATAAATTGTAATAACATTTTTTGACTTTATCCAATTTTGCAATATTAGTCAAAAGTATCAAAAATAAAAAATTTAAATATTCAAACTTTTTTTTTTGTATCAATAGGCGCTTGACCCGATAATTCCTCTTCCCCTCTCCGTCAACCTTATCCAAATAACAAGATCCATCATCCATCCGAACACAATTCTCACCTTCCATCATCCATCATCCATCCATACACAATTCTCAGCTTCCTGTTAAAAACAAGAGCCTATGGGTATAATAACATATTTTTAAGAGAATAATTAAGATCCTAAATTTAAAAAAAAAAACTTTAAGATTTAACCCTATCATAACACAATTATTAATAATTTGATAATGTCATTTGTTAAGTGTTAATTCAACTCTAACTTGATATTTTTTAATTATTTTTATTTCATTTACAAATTTCATATTATTAAGACAGATAAAACATGATAAAGCGAGATATATTTTTATAAAATATTAAAATATTATTTATTTACCAAAACTCACCTTTTTTAATCAATCCTTAAATTTTTATTAACTTAAACAAATATATTAAGTTAATTAATTAGAAATAATTGTTCAAAACTTAATCGTCACTCACTGTATTAGTACATAGAGATTCTTCCTCCCTTATCTTTTTTAATTTTGATTTCATGTTTCATTGTCTTCATCTTTTTCTGCTTCCATCACTTTCACTCTCAACTCCAGAATTACTGACAAACTCATGAAATTTATGTAACACAGAGCATAAATTTTATTATATGTCTTGGATTCTACGTGAAAAGCAAATAAATAAAGTAAATACAGAAAATACTTGTTCTTATTTCCACCACACTTCTTAGGTAACTTTGGAGGCCGAAACGAGCTCCAATTAATGAGACCTTCACGAGAACTCCTTATTGGATCAAAGATTAACATTTTTCTACAATTTTCTCAATAACTAAACTCTATTTGGTCAAGTTTCAGTTTTAGTGGCGTCCACTTCATCTCCCTCTCTCGACTTTCGCTTTCTTTCTCCGTCCTCTCATTGCTTCCTTTATGTTTCTAACTCTTCTAAACACTGTCGTTTCTTCTTTTAATATATTTTTTAACACTTCATCAAGTGACTAGTAATTTCCTTATAATGAGATTAATTTTTAATGTTTTCTAAAAATTAGGATCTTAAGTGTTACTTGTAAAATGTTAGAGTTTCAGGAAATTAATAACATAAATCTAGTAGCCCAAACAAGATGTCCAAATAAGAACATCCACGCCCAGACCGAGAAACTATTTATATCAAAGGGGTTATATCCATTAATAAGCTGTGAAGAGTTTAACCATAGATAATCTTTTAACCATCTCATCAAATAAGTAGAAGATTCATTAAATTGTGAAACATTACCTTGCCATAATGTGATGTGTTTCCGATGCCAATGAAACGTTAACTTGTTGACTGGTGTATAACTTATGATCAAAATTGACCATTCTGTCAGAACTTAATGACGTTTGGAGTAGACGTTCTGAGACCAAAACACATTTTTTAATGAAAAACTCTTTTTGATCTTATAAATAATGCAATGATAAATACAAAATAAATATACTAAAAGAACATTCATAATATAGTTTATTATATTACTTAACTTTATATTTAATCAAAATAAAATTTAAATTTAACATTAATTATAAGTATACTAAATAAATGCTTTTTATAAAATAAAGATGCAATATGGTTTTATTCCTATTTTTTATCATTCTAAATAAATACATTATAAAATAAGATAAAATTAGCTTTAAAAATGTGTTTATCATAAAGTTATCATATTTATTAAATATATTCACTTATGATAAAGTTATTATAACCACTTTTTAGAAGTACTTATTGTGAAAAAGTGAATTTTAATTTTAAAAATTGCAACATATAATGTTTTGTTAATAACAATTAATACATTGCATTAAAAATAAAAAAGATAAAGTGCAATTGTAAGTCGAAGTGAAATTCAAATACTTTACATAATTCAATGATTGTTGTTATTATTTTCCATGAAAAATATTTTCCACTTCTTAATATCTTAATTTTACTACATAATACTTAATAAATTTTTTCTTATGTTTATCAGAATTATATATTATAATAAAAAAATGGTCTTTTGTCATTGTTAAATTTCTTTCCTTACATATATAAATATGTGAAAAATACAAATTATTGTGGTAATATTTTTCTCGTTATATCATATTTATTATATGGTTAGTGATAGTTTTACATTTATTTTAATTATAAAATTTTAAGTTTTATTACAAAAATATTTTGTAATTATAGTATGTAAATTTATTTTATAATTAACCATATTCATTGGTTTAGCTTCTTCTGTTAAAATATAACTGATATAAAATTTAGAAAAACATATTATTAGATTTATGAAAATAATTTTTATATCAATAGAACATTTTGCTTATTAATTTCGTATAAATTCTCTATAAACTACTATGAATAAATAGACGCACATACACTAAATAAGATATTATATATTATATTAGGAAAAAAGTAATAATTACATATTATACATCGCTTACTATAAAATATTTAAATAACATCAAACACCCACTTTTTTTTTCTTTTGAATACAATGGAAGTAAGAAACCAAAAACAAAAGCAGGTCAGCGGTCGGCTAATCCCCTGCGATACACCATTCCTTGCTTGTCTAATTGTAAACAGGCCGTCAATTCCGGCGGAGGTAGTAAAAGAACATGGAGTCCCGGTCGGAGTCACATAGCTAGTTTAGCTAATCGGTCGGCACTGTGGTTCCCCTCCCGATGAATATGTTAGAGATGCACCTCTCAGTCGCGATGCAGCAGGTTCCGTAATTCCTGCAGCAAGTTAAATCCATAGTTAGTGTAAAATCGGAGGACAAAAGAATGTTAATTACCTCTAGGGAATCTACTTCCAGTAGAAGTCTCCCGTACCCAAAATCCCACGTCAATCTTAGCCCCTCGTTGACACCCCGAAGTTCGGCCTTCAACGGGGAACATACCCCAATAGTCAGTAAGAACCCCCCACACCAATTGCCATGGCAATCCCGCAGGAGCCCCCCACAGAACCACTTTGAGAGTTGCGGGGTACCGCGCCATCGGTGTTAACTTTTAGTCGACCCGTGGGCGGAGGTTGCCAGCTGATCGGATGCCCGATCGGTAAAATCGGATTGTGATACACCTTACTGGACACCACTTGGGCTTGGCGGACCCAGGAAACATACTCAAGCACTAAGTGATGGCCACCGGTCGACCATGCAAAGCCGACTTCGAATATAGTCTTATTCGGCCATTGCCAAAGTAGCCAGCACGAGGTACCAAAAATGATTGCCCAGTCGGCCTCCGGTAGATTGCCATTGGTGGTCAGATTGACTCGTAGCCATTTGTCTTCGGGCCATAGGAGGAATTCCAACAGCTGCCGCGCAAATAGTAGGTTATGCCAGAAGGCCTAAGCTCGGTGACAATCTCGAAACACGTGTAGAGTGTCCTCGACTTGGCCATAGTAACCACATCTATTGTCCGTGGTGAGATGGCGATTGACATGCCGTTACTTGGTCAATAGTTTCCTGTTGGTTAGGAGCCACAAAAAGGATCGAATCTGCTGGGGGCTAGGCCACTTTCAAATGATAGGCCAAATTGGATTCTAGGCCTCCAGACTAGATGCAGTAATTAAATTGTAGGCTGAAGCTACAGTGAACGTGTCGTGGTGGCCAGCTCCCCAGTGAGGTTCATCATCGATCTCAACTGACAAAGGGGTCTGAAGTGCTGCCAGACTCCTGCAAACTTGATGGGACAAATATGGGGTGATCATGTCCCAATTCCAGTTGCCATCGCTGGTCATAAAGGCTGAAACCGTCAAGTGTAGGATACTGCTCGGAAGAGGTGCCATTGTTTAGTAAATTAGTGGACCCCACTTGTCCAGCCATGGGTCTAGCCAAAATTTAATTCGATGCCCATTGTTCAGTTTCCAATGAAGACCTTGGCAGAAATAGGTCCAAGTATCAGCAATGCCTCGCCAGACGACCAACGCCTTGTTTTTGGGAAGCGAAGTGGGAATGTGATGTATATCTATTCTGTATTTGGCTCGAAGTACCTGTACCCATAACGATGTGGGGTGAGTTAGTATTGCCCATCCCAATTTGGTCAGGAGGGCGTCATTGAGTGCTCGAATGCGTCGGATCCCAAGGTCTCCTGCAGTCTTAGGGCGACACACTGTTTCCCAGTTTACTAAATGGGTGGACCTCTGCTCAGGTGTGAGCCCCACAGGAACGTCCACATAGCTTTTTCCAGCTTGTTACAAAAGAGTCTGGGTAGTCAGACCGTTTGCGTAGTATAGATGGGAATGGAGGCTATCACAGATTGAATTAACGTAACTCGGGCGGCTAGAGATAATTCCCGAGCTCACCACCCAGCTAAACGTTTATGTACACCATCCAAAATGTATTGATACATATTTTTCCTCGTGCGCCCGTGTAATAACAGGACCCCTAGATATTTCCCAGGTTATTGGTCCGTTGAACTGGCAAAATATGATGGATATGGGGCGCTTGCTCTGGTGAAACATTCGGGGAGAAGAAGAGACGGGTTTTTAGTCTGGTTCATTTGCTGGCCTGAGGCTGTGCAAAAGAGCTCCAAGATTGATGTCAATTCTGTCGCCTGTTCGACCGTGGCTTCGCCAAACAAAATCAGGTCATCAGCAAAGAAAAGGTGGGATATGGGATGGGAGGCCCTCTTCCACTCCATGTGAATGGCTTCCAGCGGCCTTGTTCCACTGCTTAGGATATAACTTGGCTCAATCTTTCCATATAGAGGACGAAAATGTACGGAGATAACGAGTCCCCTTGGCGGAGTCCTCAGGATGGTGTGAATGGTTTCGTTAGCTGACCATTCCAAACCACTTGCATGGATATCGTAGTAATACACTTCATAATGATTCGAAAAAAACTAGCAGGGAGACAGAGCTCTTACAGGGTATGTTGTATGAAGCTCCAGTTCATATGCTCATAAGCTTTTTCTAGATCCACCTTTAAAGCAAAATACCCAATCTTGCCCCTCTTCTTCTGCATAGAGTGGCTGACTTCCTGAGTTATGATAATGTTATCAATGATTTACCTTCCCAGAATAAAACTACATTGTGTATTCTACACTAGCTTGGGAAGAAGCGGTTTCAGGCGCTGAACTATAACTTTAGAGACGATCTTGTAAAGGACGGAGCAGAGACTAATAGGGCAAAATTGGGTGATATACTTGGGGGATGGGACTTTGGGAATTAAGACTAAGAGGTTCTGGTTGAGCTCATGTTCCCATACCTCATCCCTGAAAATTTTCTGGACAAAGGAACTCACTTCCGGGCCCATTGTAGGCCACTGAGTTTGGAAAAATAATGCAGCATAACCGTCATAGCCAGGCGCTTTATTAGGGTTCATCGCAAATATCGCGGCATGGATCTCGGTAGCCTGAATTGGTTTTGCTAACTCAGTACATTGGTCCTCCGTTAGATGAGTGCGAATAACTAGGCGGTTCGAACCCGGGGTGGGTGTATCTTCAGCTGAGTAGAGGTGCTCAAAGTAGGTTCGAGCTAAAGTACATAACTGGGTGGCCTTAGTAATTTCTTGATCATTGTCATTGTAGAGACGCCCAATCGAAACCATCTTCCTTTTAGTTATTGTCACCATATGGTAATCGCGAGTGTTTCTGTTGCCCTGCGAAATCCAATCACATTGGGCTTTTTGATGCCAATAAAGTTCTTCCTCACACAGGACTTGTCCAAGCTCCCTGCTAAGCTTACATTCCAGCGCAAGCAACGAGTCGGACTCCGATCGCCGCATTGAGCATTGGATGCCCTCCAAGCAAGCCAGAAGTCGTCGTTTACGCAGGAAGATGTTTCCAAAAACTTGTTTATTCCAGGTGTCTAGGTGTTGTGAAAACTGGGAGAGGGAGTCAGTAAATGACCCCGCATGGGGAAGCCATGTTTCCCTTACCAGAGCAGGGAAATCTGCATGCGCCAACCATGTCGCTTGAAAACGAAATTTGGGTTGCTTAGGTTCATAGCAACTGGGGCCACAGAAGTGAACCAACAAGGGTTGATGGTCAGAGTCGAGGAAAGGGAGATGGTGGATAGTTGTGTCAGGGAAAGCTTCAAGCCAAGCTGAAGAGCCGAAGGCACGGTCCAGGCATGCTGTAACGGTACCCCTGCACCATGTAAATCTGGACCCGACATATCCTAAGTCATGCAGACCGCTCGCCTGGACCCACACACGAAAGTCCTTACACACTACTGCTATATGTGCAGACCCCCCTTGTTTATCGCCAACGAGTAATTTCGCATTGAAATCTCCGCCAACGAGCCAAGATCGAGTCACGGTCTGCCCTATACCCCTCAAGAGAGGCCAAAGGGATTTTTGAGTAGGCTTTTGGGGACTGACATAAATTACTATAAATTCAAAAGAGAAGGAGGCATATTTGATGTTTGTGTGGATCAGTTGTTTGTGAGCGACCAATATCGAAACGTCCAAATCCTTCTTCCATAAAAGCCATAATCCTCCAGTAAAACCGTCGGCTTCTACCCGGAATGAATAATCGTATCCAAGCTATTTCACAACTTTGTCCGCTTGTCGCCCACTAGTATGAGGTTCAACTAGCGCTACGAGACCCAGTCGATAATGACTACGATAATTACGCAAAATCGATAGGAACTGTTTGCTACCAGCTCCTTGACAATTCCATATGAGAATCGTCATAAATAAGCACTCTAATTGTCGGGCCCCTCGATCCAAGAGGACTCTAGAAGACTGTCCGATACCATATCCAAGTCGCTGGCTTGCATCGGCGTCACTCGATCATCGTCCACTGGGTGAATTTGAGAAGTGTCCACCATGGTAGAATCACGATCCCCCCGATCGGGGAGTTCAGTTGGGGTGAGGGTATAGTTGGATCCTTGGGTATCACCGTTGGCGCCCAATTCATCGATACCCTTCATAGCATTGACTTGTGCTATCTGTGCCATGACTCGTTCCTCGGCAAGTGTATCACAAAGCACTATTTGTTGTGAGCGGAGGTTCACCGCCTTGTGGATTGCATTGGAAGTCGGCTGTAAAGGGGTGGGAATTATCGGGTCTATACCCGACAGACTTGTGTGGGCTGGGGTTTGGGAGCCTTGGGCCATGGGTGGTTTAGCCTTACCCTTGAAGGAGGATTTGGGTATGGGCTTTAGCCCAATGGCTGTAGGCAGGGGCCCAGCGCCAGGCCTGAGACGAGTAGGCCCAGCGCTCGGTTGTGAAGACCTAGGGGAGAACGCATTAAGGGGTGGATGAGGGGCTTCATTGCGTGGTGAGGGCAGGACGATTTCGACCATTTCTTCTGACAACGTCGCAAATTGCGTGCCTGACGTCCGTGCTCCTTGAGTGATGGTGCCAACTTGGAGCACAGTCGACCGTTGGTTGACGCAACGCGGTGGGAATCTCTGAACTTGGATCCACGGGCCGTAGGCGGTAGTGGACCCCTCGCTGTGCACGACGGTGTTTGTAGCTTCTGGAGAAGTGCTCGATGTGGGTCGGTTATCCCTCGACAGGGAATCTCCTCTACGGCTTGTATGGACGCTGGTCACTTGGGGTTGCGTTGGGCGAGAGGCGTTGGGGATCGGTGTGCGGCCGGGACAGGTTTGAGAGTCGTGACCTACCATCCCGCAACAGAAGCAAATTTGGGATAATCCCTCGTAAGCTACCTGAATCGTCTCTCCGTCGAGGACTACGGTGGGCCTAAGGGGAAGACTCAGATCGATGTCTATCGCGACACGGGCGTATTTGCCCTGCTGCGTATGCAGCGTTGTTTCGTCGATTTTGATAGGGATGCCGATCAGAGTTGCCAGAGCCTCCAGAATTTGGGGATGGTAGCGAGCTATCGGGAGGTCTGGAAACCGGACCCAGACTACAGCACTGGAAGCGGTTCCAGTGGCTGGTCGGAAGGTAGGAGTCCAGTGCTGGACTGACATAGCATGGCTGATGACAACCAACGGACCTTGGGTCAAGGCTTTCAGGTAATCGACCTCCTGGATAAAGTTAGTCAGGTAGAAGTCAAATTCGAGGTCCACAATTTTCATGGGACCTTGGGGTTGCCACAGGGATTTCAATTTATGGCGGAGAGTTCTATATCCAATTTTTCGTCCCAGTAACTTAACAATTACTACTTGTGTTCACTGCTTGTTTAATTTGTCTTTGAGTTTTTGGGAGGGGGTGACGGCAACGTCCTTTCCTTCATGGGGAATGGTAATGTTGCCGTCCTCTATATCCACTGGAGTTTCTGTTGCCCATGCAAGGTTCGCACTGGCAGGTTCTAGCGGGAGGTCATGGGTCACCGCTGCTCTGTAATTTAGTAGAGGAGTCGGGGGAGGATCTTCCTCCTGAATTCGAATTCGAATTTTTTTGGGAGGTTGGTCGACGGACCCACTCAGGTCGCCAACTCCCTGCATTGTGTATGCAGATTGGACACGGAGGGGAGGACCGGAACTAGGATGTCTGGGAAACGAATGTGGTGGCGAATGGTTGCGGTGAACGGAATGCAGAACTGCTGTTGATCGGTGAACAGTAACACTTTTCGTGCTGGAAGAGTATAATTCTAGCTTAAGAGTATAATGACGATGACTCGATGCCCATTCTAGGTAGAAAATACCACTGGATTACTCTCTTGTTGGGCGTTCCCAAATTGATGCCCGGGAACAGAAAGTCGACCTTCGTCACAGTAAGTTTGCGCTAGGATTAAAATTGTGATGCCTGGTCAGCTACGACTGGCATCAACTGCCATTTCATCTACTAGATCAGTTCTCTTTTCTAGCATAATTGGCTTCCTACTTCCAGATGTGACCCAAATCCGGATGAAGAATCATTGTTGCCTAACTTGCACTGCTTGAAAGATTGGCACGTGAACCACATATAGCTTCTTCATTTTACATGGTAAATTTACACCTCAGGATATTTTCATGTTCACTCACAGAGCGCCACAAGTAAATGGCAAAAACCAAACACAACGTTTCCAAATATCAACAAATTAATGAAGCGAGAACAGCACAAGGACATACCAAAAGCAGGGAACAGGAAGAAACACGAGGTTTGTTGAGTATGAGTATTATAAATACTTGACCAGTAGAAAAATGATTACAGCCAGAATAACAATGCCAATGACAGGTAACAGCATGCGCATGCAGGAGCAACCCCCCTTGGTGCGCTTGTTCAAAACCGCCAGATTCTTTTGCACTCGCTGCAATGAAGTAGAACGTAAACGGAGTATTCTTAGTTAAATGCCATCATAATAAGAGATCCACACCTACACATTATCAAAAGGTTGAAAATCTAATCTTCTATACTAAAATAGTTTCACCACCAAATGTGGCCATATATTGGTGTATAGCATGACTAGGCAATATCCTTTTTCCTCCACTATTTACTGAACAGTCATCATTTCAGTCCCTTACCAAAATGAAAGTTCATAAGATAACCCATAATGCAGGAAACATCATCAGAATAGATCGTTTGTAATTCATATATTCACTTTGGGCAGAATCGTGTAAAGATGTTATTAGCTTATTAAAAAGGTCGATCATTTTCCCACGCAGTTTGTCGGTTAAACCAACGATTCTCTTCTCAAAGTCAAAAGTAATAAAGAGATCTTTTTCTAACATCTTAACAAACTCCGGGAATCTCTCTTTTGTTGCAAACTTTTTGTTAATCAATCAAATGATTGAAAGGCATTTACAATTGGAAGAGAAAAATTAATGCAACAATCATGGCTCAAGTAAATCTATTAGCTAGAAAGTTATCCCTTAAAAGTGAGCAAGTTAGTATCAGGGTAACTGGAGCACAAATAATTCAATGAACTAGAGGCTTCAAATTAGGCAAGAGTAATTACTCGTAAACGGGAGTCTGTAACATCCACGCGCTGATCCAAGTCATCCTGCAGTGTAAGAGAATAAAAGTTGCATAATCATTACAATATCCAATCTTGAAGAATCAAAAGAAAAGTATTTAAGTCTGGAAGATAGTAAAAATAGACCAAAAAAAGTGAAGACATACAATTAATCTTGTATGAAGATCAAGCTCCTCATTGACTGCCAAGGCAATATGCTTTGTACTTACTACTGTCTCCTCCAACTTCTCAAGTCCTTCATCTTGTTCTGCTCCAACCAAATGCTACATAAGAATCCCATATTTGCAAAAGAAAGAAAAGCAATTGAACAATACCGCAATTGCAAAAGATAAACAGTGACAACTTGCCTTTGATGATTTGTCGTTGAAGTCCAACAAGGCCTTGGTTGTCCAAACCTTGTGTTCTGTTCGTCGCATCAGTCGACATTATTTCTGGGCCAAGCAAACTGTCCCTATTGGCAAAATTAGACGTATTTAAAGTGGAAGCCATTTGTTTCACTTTTATTCTAAGATTTGCAATCATGTCCTTACGACGATTCATCTCTTTCTCTGATCTGCATATCAAAAAGGAATAGTTTACTACGATGAGAATAGCAACAATTAACACTATT
Organism: Erythroxylum suave; assembly: GCA_027563595.1. Classification (NCBI taxonomy): domain Eukaryota; kingdom Viridiplantae; phylum Streptophyta; class Magnoliopsida; order Malpighiales; family Erythroxylaceae; genus Erythroxylum; species Erythroxylum suave. Next base: position 49,297,546 of record JAOSBN010000179.1, read on the forward strand.
TCTACTACATTTGAATCGTTAGATCATCATCAAATCCAAAAGGAGGAACTAGAGTGTAATACACTGCCGAAAAGATTATTAAAGCCAAAAAAGGAAAGACAACAACACTAATCCATTGAACGTATCAAATTTCTAAGCAATCCCATATCTGAAAATTTTCCATGTACTATCGCCTCTTTTCCTTCAACATTTTACATGTATCATTCAACAACTTTTTCACCCACAACCCATCAAACATATATCAGCGCAATAACAGAGTGATGATCTATAATTTCGTATGCTCTATCATCATGACATGCAAATTATAGCCTAAAGAGAAGAACAATTTACAGGAGCAAGGTAAAAAAAGAAAAGCCCACATTTGCTGTGTTGCAGGAAGTTTAGACAAGAGGGACTGCAAGCTATCAAGCCTGGTCCCTAAAATTGTTATCTTCCTCCGTATAGAAGACGCGTGGAGCTGCGCCTCAGGTCCCGCTGTCGGAAACGCGCTCCGATCAGGGATCATGCCACTGATGTCATCGGCGATTTTCACGGCCTCGTGGTATTCCTTCACCCATGGGTCAGAAGCCGAAGACATGTTCAAGAAAAGCCCTAATGAACAGCTGACCGATCAAAGCACAAACCAAATCAGTTCAGATCAAAAGTGAACCCTAGGGGAGGGAATAACCTGTGGAATGCGATGGAGAGAGAGGAGAATCAAAGAGGTGACCTTGAACGACGCCGTGTATAAGTAGGAGGATGCTAGACGGCGATTGCTTTGTCCGCCTCCGTCGTCGTTTCAAGCTCTATATAGTCCATAGGGTGTACGACGTCGTTCGGTTTTGACTTTAAACAAAACAATTGGATCGATCCAGCCACTCATTGATTCACATGCTGTCGGATCGACCCGATAGACTGTTTGGGCCATAATTGGAAGTCATCAAAAATCTGGAGCCCGAAATAACAAAAATAGGAAAACCAAAGGGCATCTCTGCAAAAACCTCACGAGCCGTGAACAATACCGAGCAGAACTATTTGCTCAGTCGAGAAAGTTGCGGAGCTTCAGAACCGGAGCGTGAGCGAGCGAGCGACAGGCGAGAGAGAGAGAAGTAGATATGTCAGACTTAGACAGGCAAATAGAAAGACTAAAGAAATGCGAGCCGTTGAAAGAATCGGAAGTCAAAGCTCTCTGCTTGAAAGCTATGGAAATCCTCGTCGAAGAAAGCAATGTTCAGCGCGTTGATGCTCCGGTCACTGTACGTGTTCTATACACATGACTTCTCATCATATGTGTGCCTCTGTGTGTCTGTTAGTTTTGGATTGTTAGGTGGACTTTTGGTCTTGATTTTGGAGTTTTGAGCTTTGGAGGGTGTAGGGGTTGAGCTGTAGGGTTGGTTTATGGTGGATTTTGGGATTAATTGAAATTGAATTTAGTCGGCATTATTTGGGTTTAATGTATTTATTAATGGTTTTTGAGATTGAACTGGGAATTAGGGTTTTGAGCTAATTTGGACATGGGAGCTTTCGGGTCATGAACTTTGTTGAACCAGAATTCTGGAAGTAAACATGGTGGGATTTATGGTTTCTTCTGTAGTTTTCGGAAAGAATTAGAAGAAGGATGAACAACGTTTGACGGGTGTCGTTTGGTGTCTAGTATGCTGTTGCCGACTGATGGTTTTTTATAAGATACTTATCGAGTTCTTTTCGTATAATGTGAAAACATGCTTTGAACTGCTTGTATTTCTTATTTTTCATCCCATCTGCTAGTGGCTCCTGTGTAGCCTAATTTGCTGACAAACTACAAAATTTATCTCTCACGGTGGCTGTCATCACTTAAAGAATGAAAACTTCGGAAGTGTATGTACAATCTTTAAATCAGATGACTTAAATCTTGATCCTGCTTTCCAAGTTTTCTTCATTAAAATCTTGTTTTAAATTGCATATTTGACCTCGTGGCACTATAAACTATAATTAGTTGGCTAAGCATCCCAAATACATCACATCTTGATTTCAAATGATCTTTTATAACTTAAAGTATTGAACATTTACAATATCTTGATTTATCTTTCTGGGGTGGAAATGCTAACTTCTTGATGTATCTTAAACACTCATTATGAGCTTTTTCTTCTATGTAGATTTGTGGAGATATCCATGGACAATTTTATGACATGAAAGAACTTTTTAAAGTTGGAGGGGATTGCCCGAAGACTAATTACTTATTTCTTGGAGATTTTGTTGACCGGGGATTTTACTCTGTTGAGACATTTTTGCTTCTGCTAGCTCTTAAGGTAATTCTTTTTGCACGTTATACTGAGCTCTCCCATTGAATTTTGGAATATTTGGCCTGCCCCACCTTTAGCAAGGCTCCATTCTGTATATCATTTGAAGAGAATGCTTGCTGAACCTTTAGTTGTAAGTTTGAAGTTAAACCATGATTCTTAAAAGTTCATCATTCAACCACTATTTTATGGCTTCCAATTATGCATGTTAAGGTTTTAAAGTGATTTTTTATGATCATTAGAGTCTTAACTCTGGTGTTGAAAGGTTAGTATGAATATCCAAAATATCTTTTGTAGGAAATGATTCAATCCTATTGAAAGGTGTATATATAACTAATTTGAGTTGGTAATACTTGATGTTTATTTTTGTGCTTCTGTTCAGTGCATCATTGTTCACTTATGGTGACATCTCATTCTCTTTAAATTTATGTAAATTTGGATGTCTTAGGTTAGATATCCTGATAGGATAACACTCATTAGAGGGAATCATGAGAGCCGCCAGATTACTCAGGTAAATGTATTTTCTAGTATTATATTTCAACTTATTTGTGGCAAACTCAATAGTCTTTCTCTGTTCTACTCAGGTATATGGATTCTATGATGAGTGCCTACGGAAATATGGATCTGTAAACGTATGGAGATATTGCACTGACATCTTTGATTACTTAAGGTATGAATATTGCTATTTAGAGACAATGCAAGTCTTCTCTATCCATGAAATGTCGAATAATGGAAAAGCTGTGAAAGTGAAAGCTAAGTTCGTAGGAATGGTTGATATAATGTTCAATGGATAATTTCCTATTTGCTGTTTAATTCATCTTGTGGATCATCAAATACAATTAATGCCTTTGGATGGTTATGATTATCCAATCAAATTACTACTTAGAGAGTTGACTTTCTGGTGTCGGTAAAATTTATTTATACAAGCTTCCTTCTTCAGTGTTCATATGTGTTACCTGTTATTACTGTGGCAATTCTCATCATGACACCCTATCTTATTGCAGTTGTTTGGTTAATGCCCTTCTGGCATAATAAACTTATTATTCAACTTACTAGCACCAAACTTTTCAAATTTTAACATTACTCTAATTGAGGTGATTTCTCTCAAGCAGATTTGTTCTTGTATAGGGTACCGGAAAATTGATGATATTAACCCAGAATACAATGTTACATGCTTGGCTTTTGCTATATTATTGCCAAGTGATCTAAACCTGGTTAGGGTGATAATTATGATCATTGTTTTTTTAAAATACTGAATTGATTACAATGGACCTTTTCTACAAATAATTTTGACAGTTTGTCAGCTCTGATCGAGAACAAAATTTTTAGTGTTCATGGTGGTCTCTCTCCTGCTATTCTGACATTGGATCAGGTAAATGAATCAAACCTGATAGCGTGCTTTTGATTATTTGAAGTTCTATGCAATGAGCTACTACTAATACTTGTTTTCAGATTCGAACAATTGATAGGAAGCAAGAAGTTCCTCATGATGGTGCTATGTGTGACCTTCTTTGGTCAGATCCTGAAGATATTGAAGGTTGGGGTATGAGTCCACGTGGTGCTGGTTATGTTTTTGGTGGGAGTGTTGTGACTTCATTTAATCATTCAAACAACATTGACTACATATGCCGTGCTCATCAGTTGGTAATGGAAGGGTACAAATGGATGTTCAACAACCAGATAGTTACTGTCTGGTCGGCTCCAAACTATTGTTACAGGTACCTTGGCATCTTAAATTCTTAGTTCTGTTGCAGATTTGTGAACCTTAATTTGGGTTGGATGCAGATGTGGTAACGTGGCTGCAATCCTTGAGCTGGATGAAAATCTTAACAAGCAGTTCCGTGTGTTTGACGCAGCTCCACAGGTTTGTGCATCAAACTTTGCATCAATTTCCTGCGAAAAATTTAATATTCTGAGGGTCTTTCAGGGAGGGGATTTATGTGTTTGGATTGGAGTTCTTAGATGAATGCATCAAAAAGCTTACTGAAACATCGACTTCAAAATCATTTAATATATTAAGAATTCTGGACAAATGGCCGTTGATGATCACTTTAGCTCTCTTTTCCTTGTTATCCACATGTAATGGTATCAACTTGCACAGCAAAAATGCAATTGTTAGGCTGTGTTTCTACTTTCTACCTTGTTTTCTCTTGTATTCTTTAGAAAAAAGGGGTACTGAGCAGTTCAAATGTTATGCAGGAATCAAGAGGTACGCCTGCCAAAAAGCCAGCACCGGATTACTTCTTGTGACATCTAATAACTGCCACATCAAGATTTGCGTTTCTATCTTCCGATGCAACTGCATTTCTGGCAAGGAGATTTTAAAAACCCATGTTCAACGAAACTTCTGTGATCCGAAAACCATTGATGGAGAGGTCAGCCCATGATCAAGGCATGGACAACTGGCAAAAAGTCGGATTCACGGGCTTCGAATCCAATTTCATTATTATTGGGATTGGTCTTTCTTGTGCGTCCGCTTCTCACATTGTTTGATGTTCTTGTATTTGTGTACAAGTCAATGTGCAAGTAGATCATACTGTTGTAGCAGGGAAAAAGCTGCTGTTTCCTTCTCTAGGAAGGCTGCTACTTATGGTTGAGATTTGGTTAAGGTTTATGGAGAAGACATGCAGCTTTCAATATTTTCTGGTTTTTAAATATATAATATTGTTGTGCCTTCTCAAATGGTCGAGTATTTTATTATTTCATCCTAGAAATTAAAATATAAATTTGGAAGTTGTATTTGGTAAATTAATAGTTGGAAGTTTGGAAATTAAAAAACAAAAAATGCTGTATCCTTGAGCTTATGTATATTCTAGATTTTTTGGTGAATTAAGTAATTTAAAAATTTTAACGTAATATTTATAATTTTCAAATTTTAAGAATTATTTCTCTTAAATTTGTTTCTATTTTCATATTTGCAAAATTTAATTTTTTTAAAAAAAGTTACTTTAAATTAAACAATTCTAGGATGGAGTGTTATAGGTAGGCACTCTCATTTAGGTTCAATTTATTTTCCGCTAGATTTGAAATAAATTAAATATCTTACGAATAAGTTCAATTAAGTTGAACCAAAGCATCATTTTTAGGAAGGTTTCAGAATACCTCGACCAAACCAAAATCCACGTAAACTGAACCGCCCGGTTCACGCAATAAATTTAAAACCTTGAAAGAATAAACAAGTAAAAATAAACCCATTCTCTGTCTAATAGTAATACCACACAACGCAGCGCTGTCTTTGCTCTGCTCTATCGAGCCTCTAGCTCTCTCGATACACACGCTTTCTCTATTACTTTTAGTTTTAGTTTATCACACTCGCAAATTGAATACTAAAAACTAATTTACCCGCCAAAAAAGCTTCTTCCTTTTTTCGTTTTCATGTCCCTAACCCCAATTCCCCTCCATTTTAGGGTTCCTTTTCGCTTTTGATACGCTGTCGTGTGCATGGATTTCTGCGTCTGAAGTACAATGGACGCGACGGTGGATACTGCTAACGAGTGTGTAGCCGAAGTGACGGACGACGAGATCATTTCCCTTGGCGTTGACGTAAAGCGGGGAGCGGAGAAGAATGGGGAGAGCGAGTCGGAGGTTAGGCCGGCGAAGAGGATGAGAGCAGGCAGTGGAGAGATGAGTAGAGTGGCGGAGATTGTGCTGGTGTTGTCGGCTATGGCTGGAATGAGGGGAGGTAAGAGGCCGACGGACGCGGAGGTTGGGTTGATGGCGGAGGCTAGGGCAAAATTGGTGGAAATTTGTCAGGAATTGTCGCCTAAGGATTTGGTGAGTAGAGATGCCATTGGAGCTGTTATTGAGGATTTAGGGCTCAATTTGAAGGCCAAAGATCAAAGATTAGGGTTTACGGGTACTAGATTGTCTATTAAAGAAAAGTTGTCGCTTGCTAAAATGAAGGTAATAGCCTATTATTCAGTGATTCGGTATAGGTTTCAATTACTGTTCTGCTTTTCTCATTTACATAGGATGCTATAAGGCCACTACATTGGGAAAAGTGGTGTTTGCAATGGTAAAAATGAAAATTTTATTTGTTTTTGGAATCTGGGTAGGGCTTATTTATGTTGAATTTTGTGCCATCGTTTTTCATTCTTTCTGTTGAAATAGCTATTTTTCTTTCCCCATTCTCCGTTCTGGTGGGAAATTAGGATGTAGCAACTCTTTGATTTATGAACAAAAGAAGCATGCTTCTATTTGGTTATAGGTTCTCTGGGTAGCTTTGTTGTTGGTGTCAAATTTACTATTTTTCTACTAACTTATATAGTTGGTGCCACTTGAATAGATTAGGAAGGATCCAACGAACAATTAACTTGTTTTTATGTAGTTTGATATAAACCTTGTATGTTTTGTAGCTTCTTGTTGAATTTTTTTGTCATAAATTGTTTTGACTGCAGAAGATATTTAACTTTTTTTTGCTAATTTTGGTTGCATTCTAATTAAGAATCTGATAGCCAAAAAATTGTCTTTCTTACTACTTTACAGATAGAAGAGTCTAAGAAGTTCAGTGCACCATCTGTTGCACATACATCTCTTATGTCACAGACAAGTGTTGGCTCTGTAGCTGATAGCCGTGGGCCATCACATATAATTCGCATGTTTCCGTCTGATAAACCAAACAATGCGCCATTACCTCCTGGAAACCACCTTGGATCTTCAGCTATAGCCAATCAACATGCAGGGTTATCTAACCATGGTTTAGATAGGGACTCTTCGACATTAGGATTTCCTAAAGCTGATCGAGCACAATTGAAATCTGATGGAGCTTCCGGTGCACATCCAGTACATGGTAATAGCATTCTACTTTTGTTTGTTTCTCTTTTTTTTTTCTCTTTCCTCTTTTTTTGTTGTGAGTATATTGGATACTGTTCAGTCTGGTAATTCTGATTTGTATACTAGCTGGTTATATTCTCAATCACACTCTGATAATGGCCTGAGTGCAACTTATGGGATGCACACTTTGAGTGTATAGCTATACTTTTTCATAGGCTTAATTGTAGATAAAATTGTGTCCATCAAATTCCATATTTTGGTGGGTGATTCTGATATGTAAGGATTTTCACTGGGAAGTAAAATATAGATGATTGAAAACAAATATTGTTATTCTTAATTAGACATATATGCACATGCACTGAGTTAGGTTTTGAAGTTTAATATCTAATATTGAACTTTTGGGTAGCTTTTACTTTGATCTGTTAATTAATGGTTTCTTTATTACAATTTTGCAGCAAATGCATCTGGAAATCACATGTTGGTAAATGCACAAGCTTGGTCTATGCAACCTCACTCAACGTCATCAACTAAATTTACACCAGAAAACAAGGCACCAAGTTACAATTCTGCTAAGGTTGAAGGAACTGCTGAATTGGGTGTGCCACGACCATTTTCTCAAGGAGCCAGAGATCAAAATTTCAGACCATTTCTATCTCAGAATGCAGCTGCAAATATGCCAAACATGCATCCTCCAGTACAAGGGCTAAAGTATGTTCAGCCTTCATCAAGTTTCGCTAGCCATAACGAAATTGCAATGATAGTCCAAAAGCTATTGCAGCCAAAACTTCCTCAACATCCCACATGGACTCCACCTTCAAGGGAATATATGAATAAGTTGTTGACTTGCCAAATGTGCAAACTCAGTGTTAATGATGTAGAAACTGTAGTGCTTTGTGACGCTTGTGAGAAAGGATTTCATTTGAAATGTCTAGAAGCGGTAAATCAGAAAGGAATTCCCAGAGGTGAGTGGTACTGCATGAGGTGCACATCAATGAGCAACGGGAAACCTTTCCCCCCGAAATATGGTCGTGTCATGAGAAGTGTGACTCAATCAAAAGGGCCTTCTAACTCGACTGGATCACAGCCGTCATCAGAAAAGAAACTAGGGACTGTGGATCAAAAGGTCCAGGAGAAAATAACTGCAAACGGAAGCTCTAGTACACAAAGTAATGTTGGTTCTAGTACTTCAGACAGAAATGCTTCTCATGTGAATATTACTGATGCAAGAGAACATACAGACAATAGTATGACCTCAAGTGGACAAGATATTGATCAGGCAGCTTCTGACAGAACATTGCTAAATAACCAAGTTAAAAGCTTGGAGACTGTTTGTGAATCTTCTTCTGTTGGCTTATCAAGTGAACAGTCGTCTGAACATCAGCAAGTATCCGAACCTACCCACCATAAGCAAGCATCTGAATCAACTAAACAAACGCTACCATTACAGGGAGAGAAATTGGCTTCCTTGCCTAAATTGCAGCCTTCTGCTATGCCAACGATGAACAACAAAACATCAAACAACTCACAGTATGTTGTCCAAACAGAAACACAAAACAACTGTGGCATACCTTCAACAACTGAGGACCAACCTATATTGGTAGAATCACAGAACAAACCAGAAAAAAGTGATTGCGCTTCATCAGTTGATGTCAATAAGACTGAGCCACTTGTTACTCATGCAAATCCTTCTGGTAACTCTGAAGCTAACGATGGCGTCAGTGAAAATTCTGGATTGTCTTCAAGTGGCTTCCATGATATACAATGGATAGGCAATGCCCTTAAAGTTCTGGATGGAAATACATACTATGAGTCTTGCTCCGTCAATGGGGTATCATATAAACTGAATGATCATGCCCTTTTTCATTCTGTCCACGGCAAGTTGATACCATCTAAGCTTAAGGTGAGTAAATTATCAAGCTCCTTCATCATGAGTATATTTGCTATTTTTAACAACTACAAACATGTAGGATTGTTAATATGGTTTGGTCTGATGTAAGAGCTGTTGTTGGCAATTGCTTTCAGTTGAGAATCTTAGATCTACTTTGCAATTTGTCATTTTAAATGCCTTGTTCTTGCTGTCTTTTACAGTACACTCAGAGAAGTCATCGTCCTTGTTTCTTTACTTTTTCTTGAAATTGCAGGTGATGTGGGAGGATAGTAAAACTGGATTAAAGTGGGTAACTGTTGAGCAGTGCTACTTTCCCGTTGATTTACCTGAGGGTGTAGGCCACCCATGTGGCCCTGAAAGCAATGAGGTAAGCTATTTTTCTCCTAAACTCTCAAATTATTTTACTATTTGAAACATGCAGTTTTTTAACAATCGCTGGGGTAGACTGGGAGCAACATATATGATAAACAACAAGACTAATGGAATTAAGGTAGTAGGCTTGCAATAGAAGGTTCGTAAATCATTCTGTAATATCTACCTTTAACAGATGACAAATGGGGACTCTAAGACACTCAAGTTTGCTTGCATACCAGTAAAAAGAGGTCTTGCTAGAGCTTATCTTGAAACGTGAAGTAACATCAATTTACTTGGAATTATAATCCCTCCTTCGTTCAATGAGAACCTCTCTTAACAGATGATGACAGTTATTATGTAGTTATGCCACTTTTGCTCCTTGCAGGTCTATGAATCCAACCACGAATACAGTGTAGTAGTTAGCTTGATTCAAGGGCCATGCAAAGTCCTCCCTTCCACCAAATTCAAGGAAGACTGTGAAAGGAGTGAAATGGAAACTGATACCAGTATTCGATCACATCCAGTTTTCTTGTGCAAGTATGCTGCTTCAATCTAAAATTCCTTTAATCATTTGCAAATTCTTACAATTGCTTTACTGAGGTTCAGAAAATATACCCTTTTGTGACTCTGATTGAACGTTTGGGTTTACTGAATTTCCATGATCTAGACATGTGTATTAGGATGGAATACATTGGTGGGAGTTATTTTAGGTGGTTTGGGGATAGGTGGCATGAGTGTGAGAGTTGTGTTTTCAGGATGCGATGTTCAGTCTGTAATGTTGAGATGAAAATACCATGAATATCTTAGATGTCTGTTAGTCCTTTGGTACATGTTGACTTATGTTAAGAATCTGTTTTGGGACCATGGATTAGCCTTTGTATCCGGGGCTATGGTGATTTCTTCATTTTTTCAGAGGAAGAGAGAGAGAGAGAGAAATGAGATTGAGAAAGAGGACTGGTGTTAGATTTGCTTTCTTGTGTTTATTTGCAAGGGGTTTGTAGAATACTTGAAGAGAATTGAAGGGGAAAAGAGAGCACTATTAACTGAGAACCATTTGCATGGCTTACTGAACTCCCCATCTATTGGCCTATGGTTTGTATGATTTGCCCTTGGTGGGGAGAGAGAAATTAGACTATTTGGACAGAATTTTCACAGGGATAGAATTCATGCTACTTCTGTGGTGCAGGCTGAGAATATCTAGTTCTGCCGGTGCCTTTTGTTCTCTGCATTAAAGCCTAGAATGAGTTGTGGCTCACCTTTGTTGAAGACTTTTTTTGTGCGTGTTGCAGATGGTTTTTCGATCAACAGAGAGGAACTTTCAAGCCTATTGTTGGCTAATTAGTCGTGCTCATATCTTTTAGAGACATGAATGATCTGACTGACAACTTATGGGGCTCCTTTGATCAGGTAATTGAGAATCCAATATATGCAGTTTGCTTCTGCCTCTTCCTTCGAAAATGCTGTTATGCTCAGATATGGTGCCATCTCCAGTTTACAGTTTTGAAAATCCAAATCTAGCCTTTAAACATTATTTATTCTAATGTAGCTTTAAACCTTTCTGGCAGCTGGGATTTCTGGCCTTTAAACATTATTTATTGCCTAATGTAGCTTTAAACCTTTCTGGCAGCTGGGATTTCTGCACAACGATATTTTTCTTCTTTGGAAAACGCTGTTGTGCTCAGATATGGTGCCATCTCCAATTTATAGTTTTGGTAATCCAAATCTAGCCATTATACATTATTTGTAGTCAAATGTAGCTTTAAACCTTTACAGCAGCTGGGATTTCTGCACAATGATATTTTTCATGCCAAATAGTTGGTGAGATCAATCAGCCTATATTATTCGCAGTGAGAGCATTGGTCGTCTAAAGCTTAATTCAGTGTTCACATGTCCATGTATTGGTTCTATTTCTTCCCATATTCATTGGAGATTTTACTGACTCACGGAAAACAATGTTTGGAAGCCTGGATTGAGGCATCTAAACAAAATGCTAAAGATGGTCAAGGTTTAGCTGGTCGAATCAGATTCAGCTAGTCAAATTGGATTCAATATATTAGTTAAAATTTAAATATCCTAAAAGAATGTAACACAAACTTTTTGAAAGAAATTTTAGTTCTTTGAATCAAAGTGGGATCGAACTAGTTTGGTTCATTGGCTTTTGATTCAATTAACAAAAACATTCAGTTCAATATTAAGCCATTTTCAAGACTGCTTGACTGAATTATTGGGTGGGCACAACCAGTTCGGTCCAGTTGTCTAATCATTGTGAAAAAGAAAGTGTTACTTGGAATGAACAACTGAGCGTTAGACTCTTGCTTTGGGTTTTCAAGTCATTGTGTGATTACATTTGGGAAAATGAGTATCATTGAAAGGAAGTTTATGTTTTTTCTCCAACTTTTCACCTATAGTATTATCTATTTCAATTTCTTTTCACTGCAGCTCTTCGAATATGCTTGGTAGTTTTTGAGTTCGTCTCTTATTTTATTGGTCTAAAACAGGTAAACTATATGGTATTGAGCTCTGGAGATTGATAAGGAGTTCTATGCACTCTTATTTCATGTACAATATGTAGGTCTAGCTCTTGTATGTAAAGTTTCCCCTTGTCAAATTTTTAGTGCAACACACAGCATTTTGTAGTAAAATTACAGAATGAACATTATGCTCTGTTCCTTGAATCATTTAGTTATTCATGATATGGAAATCAACTACTTTGAATACTTTTACTATAAATTTGTTATGTCGTCTTTGAAATTATCACCTTGTCACAACAACTCTTTAAGTAGATGATATAATTAGGGAAGACTGACATTGAAAATATTATATTTGTTATGAAAATGGGTCTTAGATGTGATGACGTTTCATTATGATCAATAAGTCCTCCAGCTTTACGTGTCATAGAATTATTTAAATCATACACTTATAATAGAAAAGCACAAGTGATATTGATTAGTGGGTCAATTGCCAAACACGTGATTCTTTCTCTTACTGAAGAATATAGCTGTGCTAAAACCCTAGATTGTTTCTCTCTGTCTCTCTCGCGCTCTCTCTTTTTGCATATATTTAGGTATGGCTGCACTGGGAGTTGAAATATGTTTCAAGATTTGAAACGTTAGAACAAGATAAGGAAGCGTAGAGAACTAGAAATATACGTTCACATGGGTGAAAAAGGGAATGAACTTGTTATATCTCCAGTTACTTTGATATATAAAATATGTTCGCCCTAAATTTCATGCACGTCAACATTTCCAATAACGTTAAAGTGGGTAGGGCAGTAGGTGCATCATTTTCCTAATCATTTTGGTTGTTTTTGGTAGCTATATCACATTGGCATTAAAACCCGAGTCTCTATATTGCTTGAGGTGAACTTAAATCTTTCTGAGAGTAAGCGAACGATGCTGCTGTTCTCCTATTATTTAGTATGATATGTATCCTGCTAAAGCTTTCTTACTCCCTATTTTGCTTTGTCGTTACAGAACCTAGCGCTATGTCCTTTTATTGCCTGATGAATCCAGAACCAATCCATTACTCTGTTTGACTTTATCATTGGAAGGCTGTTCCTTACTCGTGTTACAAAAACCATGCCTTGGATAAAGTTGTGCAATAAAATATGCGGAATAGAGGTTTAAGAACTTTGGAGTGTATCATGTATAGGAGACTAGGGCACTCAAAAATTCGCTGTGTTGTTTGATTCATCAATGTTCACATGGTCTCACATTTAAAGTTGGAATAGATTATGATTTTATTATTCGCCCTCCTTGTAGACCATTAGATTAGGGTCTTCATTTTCCAATTTCCATGTCTAGTTGCAGGATTAATGGAATGCAAGACTTCAATTATTATTACCACGCTAAACCTTTCCCTTCAGTCAATCAGAACTTTTTAACTTGATGCGCCACAAGTTCTCAACTCGGTTGGCTTCTGCTTTCCTTGTCAAGTGACTAAGTTTTCCAGAAAAGAGAGAAGTATTATTTTGCCTTGGACTCGGTAAACAACAGTTTAAACGAACTGTCTAAAGAAGACAGGATCTTCCTATTGGACTGCAGGGACCACAGTAACAGTAATAAGCAGACAAGAACACAAGACACGAGTTTAACTACCAAATCTTTTTTGACCATTCCACCACCTTTACCTTTCTAGCCACAGACTTCGCCGTCCCTTAACTGTGTGAAGAAGTCCATTTCATGCATGCGATAATTCAAGCATCATTTTTAGTCTTCCCATCGTACGTAACATTCTAACAAATCCAATGGCTAACACAGGGTCAAATCAAATGGTTTGACCACAATTACCATCTTTGCAATAATTACACCTATATTTTATGCAACAGAAAGCCAAAATCATGGCATGCAAAGTTAGCATGTTAAAAGTTGGAGGAAGAGGAAGCAAGCCAATGAAAAATGGGCCGGCCTAGTTTCTTGTGAACCGGCGACTATCACGCTGGTGTAGACTTTGAGATGGAATGATCAAAAGGAGGGGTTGATAAAGTGAGAAAAAGATGGGCAACAAGATTCCAGGTTTTTAGATTTTATGTAACTTTTGAAAGAGGCAAAACTGTAGTGATTATTTTTGCCAAGAATTTTCATCATCTACTAATCCCCTTTGCAACTTTTACTATATCCACACTACTTTTAGGACATAAAGTTCAATTCACTTAGCTAGTAAAAAGTTCGTATAATGGAAAAAGACTCCACTCAGTCTTTCTGCTGTTATTAAAGGTTCATGTAGCACTTTATTATATTAGACTTCTATTAAATAAATCCTTAATTTATAAATTATAACTATTTATCCCTCAGATCCTTTACTTACATAAAAATTTATATGTTCTACAATATAAGTTGCATATATTTTAAGGGATATATCTAATTAATGAATTTGAACTTAATTCTACATTTGTAAATATAAAGGTTTAACGAGTATTTCTATAAAAAAAAATTAAAAGAGGAAAAACCACATATTTTCTCACATCTTAACTCCCTTTGGAACTTTTACTATACCATCACTTCAAGAACATAATGATCAACTCATTTAGCTAGGAAGAGCGTATAGAATTACATCATGTAGTGGTATGGCTTAAGTTTAGTGGTAAAACAAAAGGGTGCCTTGATAGTTCATATATTAGTATCGTACGTGTATGTATATAATTTCTTCCAAATGTGAGATGATGTTCAGATCAGTTTGCTTGCACACTTTTACTCCTATTACATTATGATGCATTAATTAGCTAATGCGTTATGATGCAGTTAATTAGTTTCCTTAGACGAAGGGTTAACGAAGGCCTGCGTCGAAATGGGTGCTATGGTGGCTTTTAGTTCACGTGCTTATTAATTATTCTAAACAACAGCGTTAATATTCCCACAATAACTATCGGTCTAGTCCACTGGTAGTTATAAGAGAGGCTAATCAGGTGCTAACTGAACCTTGATTTTTGGGATGCTTGTTTAATAAATCATAGTTAGTATGACTAATCATGTTTCCACTTTTATCAGATCCCACTCTTTATCCATGTTATCTCTTAACCCAACCATTAGTCTAAGATTGGCAATGAATAAAGCCATTATATCGGTCCAAACTGCTGTCACAAAACCTGCTAATCATTTACTAAAAGCCATAAGAAAAATTAAAACGCGTTCATTGCTTAAGACTCGTTCCCTTCAATCTTTGATGGAGTGTTATCCTATACTTGTCAACTTGTTGGTGTTGTTATAAGTGTAGGTGAAAGAAATGATTAGATATTAATTACATTTAAGTATCTGGTCATGTTAAATTATTCGCTCATAAGATAAGGTAGTATGTTCAACGGCTAATATGTTAGTTATATATTTTAATTTTATTTTGTGCAAGTAATTTGTTTGAAAAAAATGATCTTAAGTTTGTTTCAATTACGAAAAAGAGTTTTTAAGTTTTTTAATTACAAATGAAAATATAAAAATTTGATGGAATCTTTCTTTATATGTTATTG
Organism: Erythroxylum suave; assembly: GCA_027563595.1. Taxonomy (NCBI): domain Eukaryota; kingdom Viridiplantae; phylum Streptophyta; class Magnoliopsida; order Malpighiales; family Erythroxylaceae; genus Erythroxylum; species Erythroxylum suave. The sequence goes on from JAOSBN010000179.1 coordinate 49,312,778, forward strand.
ATTAATGGGAGATTTGTCTTAAGTTTAATCATGCCATAAAACTTTTCAATGATGAAATATTTGCTATGATTAAAAAACTAAAATGACATAAAAATCTTGAACGAGTCAATTTTTCAGTTCGATTTTTAACTTTCCGATTTGATTTGTTTTAATAATCTTTGTTTTTTAAAATTGATTAGTTTATTAATTAATAAATCTATTTTTATAAACTAGTCGATTTTTATAAATTAAAAGAAGCTAATTACTAAGTTTCATTTAAACAATCTCTCTTTTTAATTAAACTTTAAGCTAAGGATATTTTCTTTTAATTATATTTCAAATTCTTCAATTTCATTCAATCTTTAGTATATTTAATTTATGATGGTCTAATAATTATTAAACTTTTTAAACCTAAATCTCTTTTCTTACCGGTTTAACTTTTGGTTTGATTTTTGAAATATTGAATATTTGTATTATTGAGATGCAAGGAGAAGTGATATGTTAGATATTTTATTTTATAAAAAATATCTTTTATTTTTAATGAAAATTTCAATATTTTATATACTTGAGGAATAAGATTCCATAAATTAGTTTTCAAATATATCTGCATAGTAGCACATTAAAACATACGTTTTTGTTATAAGAATAAAAACAGAATTTACTAAAAGTACAAATATATTTTTTTAACAATTATTTTCTAACATGAAATAAACTAATAATACGATATTATCATTGCTCATCATACTTCTTGTATGAAAAAAACGAATGCTTTTTATAGACTGTTTCCCTTTTCTGCAACCAAATATGAAAAGATAGTAAAAAGAGATTAATTTGGGATGAAGATTATTGTAATTGAAAATGTCCAATGAAGAACATAAGTTTAATATTAGAAAATTAACTTATAAACATAAACCAACTCCAAACTATTTGAAAAATTCAAATGCATATATTATTGTTGCTCTAATGACTCATAAAAAATGTATTTGAAAGGTAATTCATATTTTTAAATGTTACTTTTATAGGAATAAATGTAATGATACTAATTGTTGAGAAATGAATTTAAAACTCATTTATATTATCATAATTAAAATTTAATAAAAATGTTATACTTCTAATCTTTAAAAAAGAATTGAAGTAACAGTACTTCAAATCAATTAAGAGGGGTAATGAACTCAAAACTTTCTATGAGTAAAACTTAAATTTAAGTATAAATGTATGAATAATATATTAAATTTCCCTCATAATGAATTTGCAACTGGTAAAGTTGTCATAAGTTCATAAGTTCAAGTGATGAAAACAGGGTTTTTATAAAAATACAAAAAGAAAGCTACGTAAATTCTAACTCTCGTCAGACCCCGCAAAGCAGAAAGCTTTGTACACTGGATATGTTAACTTTTTTGTTAATGAATTTGCAAATTTTTAGAAAACGTTGTAGAAAATAAAATATATGAAATAGACATTTATATAAGAAAAAAGTAGAAAACTATATTAGTTTAATCATTTATTAAAGGCTATTAAACAAGGAATTCAGATAAGTACTCGCTTAACTTTTCTCCAATATGTTACGTAACTAAACTCCAAACATCATAGGAGCAATAGTATAGCCTCCTCATTCCCTATATAAATTCAACTATAGCCGCTCTCCCTTTCTCCACTCACATTCTTTCTGCTATTTCTCGTTGTATCTTCACTTCTTCACATACTCCTCTCCCACCAACACTATGGCTTCCCAAGGAGATAATATTGTTGTGTCCAGCGTCAATCTTGAGAAGTTGCTTTGCATGAAAGGAGGTAAAGGAGAGGCTAGCTATGCAAACAATAGCCAAGCACAGGTTTGGCTGATTATAAATTAAATTCGATAGAAGTCTCTTCTCTTTATTTTGCATTTGTTATCTTTGCCATTGTTAAATTGTTGGATTAGTTCTCCATTAAACCATGCAATTTCGGCGATTGCTATGTTTTTGTTTACTGGAGTTTTGCGTTTTTCCCTTACTTTGTTTTACATTTAAAAAAGTAGATGTATGAGTTTGAAACCGATTATTGAAGTTTTTATGGATAAACTAATAACTAATAATATATCTCCTATCCTTCCGTATGGCAATCTAAACTACTTTTAAAGTTATCTTTACATTCCTCTCCAAAAGCCCCAGTTACCACATCGATTCTTGTTGTGAAGAAGATCTTATAAAAGTAGGGAGCGATTGATTATACACTCCTTACATAATTGGAACTTTTAGAAGTTTTTATATTAGATTAATAAAAAATTTTCAAAGGTTATTAAAAGACCTACATAGAAAAGATCTATGAGAGCTTGATGAACTGAGCAAAACCTTTCACGTTTATGTGATTAATGGCTATATAAACCGAACTTTGTATACGTGCAGGCCTTGCATGCCCGAGCCATGCTTCACTATCTCATAGAAACCCTAGACAGCGTTCACTTGACCTCCTCCGAGGTCCCATTTCAGGTGGTGGACTTGGGATGCTCTTCTGGGAACAACACTATCAGTACCATTGACGTGATCATCAAGCACATGATCAAGCGGTACGAGTCATCGGGACTCGAGCCACCGGAGTTCGGTGCTTTCTTCTCCGATCTCCCTAGCAATGATTTCAACACCCTTTTCCAGCTCCTCCCTCCCTCAGCCAACTATGGTGGCAGCATGGAAGAATGTCTGGCTGCTAGTGGCCACCGGAATTATTTTGCTGCTGCGGTCCCTGGTTCGTTCTACCGGAGATTGTTCCCCTCAAGATCCATCAACGTCTTCCACTCATCTTTCTGCTTGCATTGGCTCTCTCAGGCAAGTTTTTAGTAACTTGTGGTTTTACATGATATACACCAAAGTAGTCAAATTTGCAATTTTAGTACAGACTATAAAACCTATAACCTTAACGCATGCCCAATACTACGTATTTTGTTGGCTCCCAAAGCTGATGTAAGTCCTAATTAATTGCATTTGTGCCTCTAAACTTTATTGTGATTCTCAATTTTCTTTTTTGCTGGATTTTAGGATGGTCAAAAAGGCTATCACCTAGTAAAAATAATGATCATTCAGGGTTTGAAATATTGCATATATCTAAAACTTTGGATATGACTTCCAGGATTGAAATTTTGGTTATCCAAAGTCTGTCTTCCTGAGAATATGGGTAGGTGGGGAAGAAATTGAGAGACAGACAGGAGGAGAAACTTTATGAAACATAATAATAAGAAACGAAGATTATGGTATCCTTGGAGCTTAGTGTTTGGTCGCATTAAAACTCTTAATATAAAAAGGTTAAAGTTATTTTCCTGTAATGATGTAGTAATGAATAGCAATAACTAACCATGTAGAGTATATATAAATATGAACAAATAGGTGCCAGAGAGTGTGGTGGACAAGAGATCAAGGGCATATAACAGAGGGAGAGTGTACATCCATGGTGCAGGAGAGGCGGTAGCAGAAGCATACAAGCATCAATTCCAAAAGGACTTGGCAGACTTCATGAGAGCAAGATCACAGGAGATCAAAAATGGCGGGTCCATGTTCCTTGCTTGCTTGGGCAGAACCTCTGTCGAACCCACTGACCAAGGTGGGGCTGGCCTTCTCTTTGGGACCCACTATCAGGATGCTTGGGATGATCTTGTTCGGGAGGTAATTCTATTTCATTCATCAAAGTCTTAATAATTAAGAGGTAAATTATTAAACTTGTTTAGTACAGAAACCTTAGGTGAATCATCACGCATTTCCACGCAGTACATATTTGTTTTTTGTGTAAAAAGAGAAATAGCTTTTTTTAGCCGACCAAAAAGCAACGAAACACTATGCTGGAAGGGGAGTGATTTGGGTACAGTGCTTTTAGGAAAACTTATTATGAAATTGTACCAAAAGAAAAGAACAACCTATTATGAAATGTTATGTCACTGTCCGAGTAAAGATTATGAAGGCACCGGTCATGATACACCCTAGTTACTATTAGTCGTCCGATTTCTTACCAAAAATAGGATCATAGCCATTCACTTGCTTACTGCTGTGTCGGCAGCATGATGACTGTTCACAAGTGCGTGGACGGAAAATTGCAAGTTTTTTCTCAAGTCACTGAGATGATGATCGAAGTGAAGCCCCAAAAGTTGAGCATATCCTGTCCCTCTGATCAACTTTGTACTCTTTATCAATAGAGTACATGGATATCATGATCAACTTTGTCCGTAGGTAATGTGGATAGGAACAAACATTCAACCACGTAGTTGAACTAAGCCTGAGTTACTGGTCAGTGGGCATTAGTTAGCTTGGGCCAAAGCCTAATTGGTCTAAGGATCACAAGTGATATTCTTTGATATTTTTGTTAAACTAATGTTATAATAATAATAATAATCTCAGGGCCTCATTACTAGGGAGAAGCGTGACACCTTCAACATTCCAGTATATGCACCAAGCCTACAAGAGTTCAAGGAGGTGGTCGAAGCCAATGGCTCATACACTATAAACAAGCTTGAAATTTTCAAAGGTGGGAGTCCTTTGGTCGTCAACCACCCTGATGATGCTGCTGAGGTTGGTCGAGCCTTGGCAAACAGCTGCCGGAGTGTCTCCGGAGTCCTTGTAGACGCGCACATTGGTGATCGGCTAAGTGAAGAACTCTTTTTACGTGTGGAGCGTCGAGGCACCAACCATGCCAAAGAGCTCGTAGAGAAGCTACAATTCTACCATATTGTTGCTTCTCTTTCATTTGCTTAAAGATATATAAGAGACTAAAGGGTCTTGTTAAAAAAGTGTTCTCTCTCTCTCTCTCATCTTTTTTTTCCCCCCCTCCCTTTATATAATCTTCTCTCCACCCTTCTTGTGTTATTTGTGGCAAACCAGAAAAGTTTTAAGCAGCAAAACTACAATAGCAACTTCATGTTCCCTTGATCCAAAAATTGTAATGAAACTTATATGTAAAGCATAAGTTATAGTATGCAAATTAAGGCCTTGCTTTCTCTTACAACTATCTAGTTGCTTTGTGCTGCGTTTGGTTCTTTTTCAAGAAGATATTAAGGAGATAAAGAGAAGGTCAATCTGCTATGGTTAGTTATTTTCAGTTGGGAGTCATAAAGGTTTTTCTCTTCTTTACATGTCTACTTTAGGATCATCTTGAGACTTCTGAGCCTCTATGACCCCATTCATTAGTCCTTTTTTTTAAAAAAGATACCCATTCGTTAGACTTCATTTGGCAGACAAACACAGTCAATATAAAACGCATTTCTTACAGATTCGAAAGTGCTGCCATTGCGTTGCACATGTTTCTAATTAACATTTTCGTGGGAGATTTTGTCAGACTGCTGGGAAATATGCAACCCATAATTATACGTCACTTCCACATAATTAGAGTTCACACTGATTAAGTTTGTTGTGGACACAGAGACGGAGTTTTCGTATGTACATATGTATAACGTGACTCGAAGTTGAATCTATGAATTATGTAGGAGCATCTTAGTTCCTTATGGTTTGTTTATGTTTTACCGCCAATCACTTTGGTTGTAGTTTAATGACAAATTATTTAAAGATATTATATATCTTGTACATGTTTAGATGTATATGATAAAGTCCATGGAATAATTGTACATTGTAAATGAAATTATAACGAGATTATAATTATGAGATTCATAATGCATTTATGTATTATTTCTAAATATTCCTAGTCATTGTTCTATTAAGATTGGATATTAATAGAAGGTAAAAAGATTAGCATATGTTGTGTTTTTTCCTTATGAAAGAAGTAGTCGATTTCATAGGCTGAAGTATACAAATACTTAAACAAACGTGTGAGTGCTTGTTAGAGAACGGGTTCATTGAACAGATCCGATATGAGAAATCCATTTGCAACATTACTTATATGTCTATGGAATTCTCATTGTGATGATTGTATAAGTGATCCTTTGACTTGAGATAATCAAAGTTATCTTGTATGGGGATTACTATGTTTTGATATTATTTATGATCTATTTAATCATGAGTCGTTTAATTGGTAATCATTGGATGTAGTATGAACTATATGGAGGTAGTTGAGTGATCAAGATATGATTCATCATCCTAAAGTAATTAGGAATAATGTTACATAATTCTCGATTAATATTGATTTGGGAAATCTTTGGTCAAGGTGAAATAAGTTTTGTAAATAGTTTACAAATGTCATGAATTGAATCGATAGCTAATAGTAGAGAACTAATATGATTAGACTCAAAATAGAGTATACATTAATCTCATGCTCTATGTCTAATTGGAACATTGTATGATGAAAGGATTGAATAATACAGAAAAATTATACACAGAAAGGTTAGTCAAAACTACTTTGAAATTCCTAAATATTTGGGTAGTCATGATGCATTGTTTTTTAATTTATCTAATTCTAATTATGAATTAAAATTAGAATTTATAATCATTACCAACATATTTGAGAATCTAATGGGTCTCACATATAGAATAAGTTGAAGAGAACAAAGTTGATTTAATTAAGTTGGACTTAATTGTAAAGTTTGAGAAACTTTATGATTAAATATGAGATATTTAATAAATAAGGATCAATATGAGATATTGAATCTTATATGGGCATAACTGATATTTAATTAGAATTATTTGTTATTCTAATTAAAGTTTAATTGGAATTAATTAATTTCAATTAAATTACTAAAATGTCCAAAGTTTATTATAAATAGGCGTAAGCTCTATCGAGCTAGCATTTCATACTTAATCCTCTCTGTAAGAGTTATAGAGTTCTCTCAGCTCATTCTGTAGATACCTTTAGAGGTCAGACACTTGTGCGGCTACAGTGGTTGAAGCAGATCAGTTTCAGGAATGATTCGAGGGGTATGATAAGATTATTATCAAGCTTCAAAATAAGGTACGAAATAAGTTTCCGCTTTATTATAATTTGTGTTAATCATTTTATAGAATTAAAGAGATCTTGGTTTTCGAGAAATCAAAAGTTACGAAAAGTTTCGTGATTATTCTGCTGTGGTTGGGATCGGATACCTACCTAATTTCCCAACAGTGGTATCAGAGCAAACCTTAATTTTATAATTTGGTTAGCTTATTGTTGATTTCGTAACTTTTGGAATTGAAAAATATGAAGAGTTCATATTATAAACTGAGAAATATAAAAAGTTCAGATTAAATTATTTCCACTCTCTGTGTTTAAGCATATGTTATTTGGAAATTGAATCTATGCTTCTATTTATTTCTGGAAATTGTTTCCTATTTATGTATTTATTCTGAAAATTTATTTTCTCTTTGCATTCAACTATGGGTACACGTATATTGTTTCTGGAATCAATTTTTCCATTTGTTTTGAAACCCTAAAAATGAACAAGACTATACGGTTTTAAAATCCAGCTCTTCTCTCTATATATTCATCGTTAAAGATCTGAAATTTGTTTGAATCCTTGCATTACTGCCTTGTGTTATACTCCTTATTGTTTGTGTCTCTGCTTATGCTTGCATTTATTGCCTTTTTCTGGGCATCTTACCAGTGGCGGTTCGCCATTGGTTGAAGACGAAAACTAGTGGCCTCGCCACTGGTGTAGTTTTTGGGAAGCACCAGCGATGCCACTAGTTGGCGTCGCCGATGCCGATAAACACCGATAGCAAGATGGCGGCAAGGTGCCGATAGCGAGGAGAAACAGGAAAGTAGATAGGCTACGACGGTGAGAAGCTCTGAGGTGTGATGATGACGGTTCACCATTATGGGTAGTTGTGGAGCATTACTCGACGATTGGGTAAACATGGGAATGTGTTGGATTGTGGGATTGATGCTCATAATCATGGGAGAGGAGAGTTTGCATTTTTTCACAGAAACTGGGATTGAATTTCATGGAGAAGACAATGGGCGAGTGAGATCGAAGAACAGTCAACCGGTGTTGACTAAAGCTAGTGCACTGCACGCACCCGTAGTATTTGAGCCTTTTAAGTATTTTTTAAAATCCTTCTTTTAATTAAATTGGTTTGATTAAAATTATATGGGTTTTAAGTAAATTTCAATTCCTAATAAATTTGAAAAAGTGTTTTTTGTCTCTAATTTTGAAAATTTGTTTTCAAGGGCTAATTTTATTAAGAATGCTTTGAAATTTAGTTTAATTTTTCAAGGGGTTAGATTATTAAATTAAATCAAATTATCCATTCAATTCCAAAATTAAGACAATTATTTTTCTTAATTTGATTAAGATTAATAGTCATGTTGATTCCTAATTATTTTAGAAAAGTAGTTTCTAAAATTAGATTTAATCATTTTCAATTAGATTAAAATTAATTAATTAGAAAAGTAGTTTCTAAAATAAGGATTAACTAGTTCCAATTAGATTGAAATTAATTAATTAGATTCCTTAAAACTAAGAAAATTGTTTTCTTAAGTAATTGAGAAAAATGTTTATTAATTAAATTTGTTTATTTCAATTTGATTGAGATAAATTAAATTTATGCTTTTATTTGTTTATAGATTTATTATTTATTTATTTGGAATTTGTTTCTTTATTTATAAATAATAAGTTTCTTGATGTTTTGGGAAAAGTATTTTTCTTGGTTATTTTTGAAAAAATGTTTTCATTTATTAACTAAGAAAATTATACTTTCTTTAATATTTCCTGAAAATGGTTTTCTAATTAATTAAGAAATCAATCTCTAAATAAATAATATATCATGAATTTCTTAATTAAATTTAAAAGTGTTTTATTTAATTTTGAAAGTAGTTTCCTTTTAATTTTAGAAAATAGTTTTCTAATTAAGGAAACATAATTTCTAATGAGATTAGAAATAGTCTTTTAATTAGATTAGAATATTTTATTTATATAATTTTGAAATTTTTTTTCTAAATTATAATAAGGAAGAAGTACGATTCATTGAAAATTGTTTTCAATTAAATTTTATCAAAGGAGTCAAGATAATTAGAAATAGTTTCAATTGGATTTGAAAATTTTTTTCAAATCAAATTAAAGTTCTATTTGGAATAGGAATTTAATTTATTTAGGAATAAATGATTTTAATGTATTTTAATTTTTCCAAGGAGTTGGAAATGTTATTTTAGATTATAAAGATCAATAACTAGAATTAAACGAAGCTTAATATTTTATGTATATAATTTGATTATGACGGCATAAGTTGCATAATTTATTTATATATATATATTGGATGCATGATAAATTGTATGTTTTATATGTGTGATATTTTACATACAATTTGTATTTGATGAGACAAATGAATTTAAATCCCTCGTTAAAATATTAAGTACACGTTAAGAACATGATTGTTGCTTTCCATTGTTATAAGAATAAACCAGAGTTCTGTTTATGATAGGCTTGTTGAGCAAACTCAAGGCCACTTTAACCTAAACATGTTTAGTCTTATGACAATGGGTTCCGCTTAACTATATTTGTATGATTTGAATGAGCAAACTCATGATCATATGAATTTAGAGGCAAGGTTAGGAACAATATATAAGATATAAGTTGTCACCTAACGGATCTAGAATTCATATGAGATGTGATTGATAAAATTGTTATCTACCTAATTTAAGTCTAGTTGGTTTGTTGAGCAAACTCAAGGTCAACTATACATGAATGGGATCTTAGGCCATTAGAAAGATTGGAGTAATCTTTCCGAATAATAGTGACGGCTATTATTTCGAATAAAATAGTGAGAGTAACCAAATATATGATTAAAGTCCTCATCTTAGTGGAACATATAATTGATTACTTGTTTTTCTTACACTTATATTTTGTTCTTAGTGGAATTTACCTTATTTGGTATAGTTGATACTAAGTTAGTGAACCCAAGATCTTGGACATAGGATATGTTTGAGAAGTGTTCCCAAAAGTTAGATAGAAAAGTCTATGTCCATTATATCATTATGTTATAATCCTCGTTAAGGATTCGATGACAAAGTTTTAGAGATATGTTAAAATCATATAGATGACAAAATGTATTGACATTTTGAGTTGACTAATGTTTTATAAACTTTGAAGACAACATGTAAGATGTCAGTACTATGATAGCAAGATGAAAGAGGTTGCATAAAGTAAAGCTAAAAGGTATAGTACCTTGTTGGAATTGTTTCACTTAATTTAGCCTACTAAAACTTTAACTATGGACTACAATTAAAGGCTTTGCTACAGTATGACAATATTTTTCATAAGAAGAAAAAGATTGCAAGATTTTTCTTGCCTATTTGTGATATGATAGAGGTCATATGTATTTCTAATTCATGCTTATGAGTATTTGATACTGAATTTAGATTCAACATTATTGTAAAGTTCAATATATGGGTAGAAATATATTATTAAGAAAAAGTAGTTGATCCAATTTTATACAAAGAGTTTGCATATGTTGGATCAAAGGAGATTTATGCTTAACATAAGTGGCAAGAATTAAAAGTTAGATAACTGAAATTATCCTTTTATGTCATATTGATTAAATCAACATAACGAGAATCATAAGTTACATACTAGGATATATGTATCCATTTGATTATGAATTAAAGTTGAAAAACAACCAAATCAACCTTTAGTGAATGGATGATGATGGTATTGAATTATTAAATCTTATACATGTGATGTATTGAATGGAATAACAATTCATAAAACCATAATATTATATTTCATTATATTAGTAATGGCTTTATGTAATATAGTCATATATATTAAATAAAAAGATAATTTAAAATTTTTGAAAAAGTTTAAACTGTTTAAATCTAAGTAGAAATTAAGCTTTGAGAATGCTGAAGCACATTGATGAGATCCTTGTGAAAAGTTTTATATTTTCAGTTATCTATAGGGAATGAGATCCTTTAGTTAGTACCTTCATAACAAAAATTCCGTAAGGGTATGGATTGACGTAAGGAGTAATATACAGTATGAGATAGTGTAGGATGCAATATTATTTCTTCTATAGCGATGCTCAGTACAATAATTGACCTTCAATAGTTCCAATTGAATCAATTGGCAAGATTTCATATTAGATATGAAATGCTAGGTCTTTGAAATAGTCAAAGTTAATGATTCAAAGAATGTGATGCTTGGTTGAAGCATACATTATCCATTAAGTTAAGAACTAAATTGGATAATAAAAGGATATAAGATATCCAAAAGATTGGATATAATCTTACAGCTTCATTGAACAAATTGTTTGATTCAATGTATACTTATAGAAGAATGGTTCTCAAGATGAGTAGTAGGAGTAAGATGAAATTTGAAAAGTTCAAATCTCATGAAAATACGTCTAATTGGAAATAATGTCTCTAATGATACATGTGATGTATAATTAAAAGGCTACGAGATATTGAAAGATTCACATTTATGATGAATTCAAATAGTTTTTTAAAAGATGATTGTAAATTTACATCTACAAGAAGGTTAGTGGGAGTATAATTATTCTCTTCAGTGGGAGTATGTGGAGATATATTGCTCACAGAGAATAACAATTGTAATTTCAATTATTGAACACATAATTGTCCAAGAACAACTCTTGTTGGATATGAAAAGGTAACAACTTAATTATGAGAATTAGATCTATAAAGATAGATTGGATGTTGTTAACTTATTCTAAGTCCAAGTACATTGATAATATAATAAAGATATTTAGTATTTGAGATAGCAGATACTTATGGATTATTAAAGATATCCATTACTCTATGTGTGAGTTGATATTTGAGTTCAAGATAATAAGGATATAACTTTAGAAGTAAATCCTAATTAAGGTTTATTTACTTAGAACAATAGGATTGGAAAGGTTCCAATGTAGCAATTGTTGTTAATTGAGCCATAATACATTTTTCATTTAGTGGAAATGATTAATTGGATCAACAAGTTCTTTAGTGAACTTGATAGAGTTTCTTTGCATTGTTCAAGACAGTAATGTACTGTAAAACATTAGAGCCATTGGGTATACATAAGGAGCTAATGTCTCATCAAAGATCTAAAAATGTGTTTAGGCAAGTTTTCTTAATTATGGTGATAATTAAGATGGGAGTTGTAAGACTTAAGCAAGTGCTCACTATAGAGAATCTTGTAGAATTCTCTCATTAAGCCAGTGTTAGAAAAATCATCATATGGTGATATGGTATGAGATGCTTAAATGATTGGCTTAGTGCAGGTGAGAGATTGTTGGTTTACGCCCTACAGCCAATCTTTGGTTGTAGTTTAATGACAAATTATTTAAAGGTATTACTTATCTTGTATATGTTTAGATGTATATGATGAAGTCCATGGAATAATTGTATATTGCAAATGAAATTATAACGAGATTATAATTATGAGATTCATATGGTATTTATGCATTATTCTTAAATGTTCCTGGTCATTGTTCTATTAAGATTGGACATTAATAGAATGTAAAAAGATTAGCATACGTTGTGTTTTTTTCCTTATGAAGGAAGTAGTTGATCTCATAGGCTAAAATATAGAGGTACTTAAACAAATGTGTAGGTGCTTGTTAGAGAACAAGTTCACTAAACAAACCCGATATGAGAAATCCATTTGAAATATTACTTCTATATCTATGGAATTCTCATTGTGATGATTGTATAAGTGATCCTTTGACTTGAGGTCATCAAAGTTATCTTATACGGAGATTGCTATGTTTTGATACTACTTATCATCTATTTAATCATGAGTCATTTAATTGGTAGTCATTGGATGTATGATGAACTATATGGAGGTAGTTAAGTGATCAAGATAGGATTCATCACCCTAAAGTAATTAAGGATAATGTTCCATTGTTTTCGATTAATATTGATTTGGGAAATCCTTAGCCAAGGTGAAATGATGTTTGTAAATAGTTTACAAATGTCATGAATTGAATCGATAGATAATAGTAGAGAACTAATATGATTGAACTCAAAATAGAGTAGACATTAATTCCATGTTCTATGTCTAATTGGAACATTGTATGGTGAAAGGATTGAATAATACAGAAAAATTATGCACAAAAAGGTTAGTCAAAACCACTTTGACATTTCTAAATATTTGGGTGGTCATGATGCGTTGCTAGACGCCAATCTTGATCTATGATTATAAATTGTTTAATTAGAGAATTAAAGATAAATTAAAAGGAGTTTTAATTTATCTAATTCTAATTATGAATTATAATTAGAATTTATAATCATTGCTAACATATTTGGGAACGTAATGGGTCTCACATATAGAATGGGTTAAAGAGAGCAAAGTTAATTTAATCAAGGTAGACTTAATTGTAAAGTTTGAGAAACTTTATGATTAAATATGAGAAATTTAATAATTAAGGATTAATATGAGCTATTGAATCTTATATATGCATAATTGGTATTTAATTATAATTATTTATAATTCTAATTAAAGTTCAATTGAAATTAATTAATTTCAATTAAGTTACTAAAATATCCAAAGCTTATTATAAATAGGCGTAAGCTCTACAAAGCTAGCACTTCATACTTAACCCTCTCTTTAAGAGTTATAGAGTTCTCTTAACTCATTTTATGAATACTGTTAGAGACCGGACAATAGGGGCTACTATAGTGGTTGAAGCAGATCGGTTTCGGGAACGATTCGAGGGGTATGACAAGATTATTATCAAGCTTCGGAATAAGGTACAAATTAAGTTTTTGCTTTATTACAATTCATGTTAATCATTTTATAGAATTAAAGAGATCTTGGTTTCGAGAAATCAAAAGTTACGAAAAGTTTCATGATTATTCTACTGTAGTCGGAATCGAATCCCTACCCAATTTCCCAACACTTTTGACACGCTTAACCTGTGTTAAATTTGCAAAGGGCCTAAAGGCTCACACAAGAAGAAAAGTTAAACCACATATAAGTTCAAGTGAAGTTTCATCTTAAAACCAATTGGTGATAGGTGGAGTAGCCCACTAGACTTGCTCTATGCAAACTTTAATTTTTTCTCCAGTTACTTAAATAGTAGACCCCCTTCTGGGGAAAATAGTAGGCGGAGATCTCTTTAGCTCTGATATCATATTAAGTGACTATCTCACCACAATAGCCTAAACTGTTGTGTGAGGCCAACTAAATTGATTTTATATATTTTCTAACAACCTGACCTCCTTAATCTTCCTAATTCCATTTCTGTTCCATCCTTCCTTAACCTTTGGAATACTTTGATTAAGACAATATTTACCTTTTGGGAGTGACTCCTCATTTTCGATGGAAAGATATCTTTTATGAGGAAATCACTTATGAATCTTGAATGCATTAAAACAGAGCACTAAATAAGCATTTTCTCCGATTGATTTAAAGATACAGAGATACAACATTTTTATATGGGAGAAATTATACATGAGATATACCAAAATCTCTTAAGTGCTATGATTTTAGATGACAATTAGATTATTAGAACTAACCTCTTGATTGTTATAATTTAAAATAACAACTAGATTATTTAAACTACTTTCTTATAATTTGATATAACCACTTATGATGTCATTACAACCAAAAAGACATTAGGTAATAGAAAAAAGCATAGCTAAAAGTGCAAAAGGCAACATATTATGTTAAATAAGATGGCGCTCCTACAATAGACCTGATTTAAAGGTGCAAGATTTTGGAAGGAAGTTTTTGTGTTATTTTTATAGATCATCATATAATGGAGATTGGAATAAGTGTAGATTGGATGTAGCGACCATTTGGTCCTTTTATATTCATTTATTCTTTACTTGTTACATTCAATAATTTGGATGATGAAATGAGAAAATCAAAAGAGAAGAGAAAGATAAAAACCAAACGACAACAATTGCTTTTGACATCAAATACGATAAAAACCAAAATGCAACAAACTAAAAATCATAATAAGAAACCCACCTGTGTTTAACTCCAAAAAGCTTCAACTTTGCCTTCTCAAAGTAGAAGAAAACATCTCTAGTTCAGCATATGAACGAATAGCTTGTTGTCTAGTTTGTGAGGCCACTGTCCCATCCTATAACTGCATTTCTTTCATTTGTCCATGAGGTTTGTACATATTGTAGCTTCAAGCCATGATAGCAGGGAGTGCTTGGTAGCAGGCTAAAAGTAGAAGGAAGCAAAAAGTGGAAAACTATTTTAGCTCCTGATGTTATCCCAAAAAGAAAAGAAGACCCCTGAACATCTCTGTAATTTAATTGGTTTTGTGAATCGAAAAGCAATAGAAAACGACATAGTATGGAAAACTAAAATCCTCTAAATTACTTGGAGATGATAATTAGTTAACGAGCCCTCCACTATTATCTTTTACTATTGTTTAATCCTTGATAGCTCAAAATAAGATCCCAAACAACTTTTCCCATTATTATTACAATCCCTCGAGTGACCATATAAAATGAAGCTTAATCACACTAAAATATGATATTAAATATGCAAAAATCTAGTATTTGTTAGTTTATACCTTACAGCTAATCAATTTGATTGTAAATTAGTAACGATTATTTAAAGATATTCTTTATCTTGTACATGTTTAGATGTATATGATAAAGTATATAGAATAATTATACGTTTCAAATGAAATTATAATTATGAGATTCATATTGCATTTATGTATTATCCTTAAATTGTTTATAGTTATTGTTCTATTAAGATTGGATATTAATAGAATACAAAAGACTAACACACATTATGTTTTTTTGATGAAAAAAGTAGTCGATCTCATAGGCTAAATTATACAGATACTTAAACAAACATGTGGATGCTTGTTAGAGAACAATTTCATTGAACATACTCGATATGAGAAATCAATTTGTAACATTACTTGTATGTCTATGGAATTCTCATTGTGACGATTGTATAAGTGATCATTTGATTTGAGGTTACTAAAGTTATCTTGTATAGGAATTATTATGTTTTGATACTACATAGGACCTATTTAATCATGGGTCAGTCAACTGACAATCATTAGATGTAGCATGAATTATGCGAAGGTAGTTATGTGATCAAGATATGATTCATCACCCTAAAGTAATTAGGGAAAATGTTTTGTTGTTTTCGATTAGTATTGATTCGGAAAATCCTTGGTCAAGGTGGAATGATGTTTTGTAAATAGTTTACAAATGTCATTAATTGAATCAATAGCTAATGACAGAAAACAAATTTATTGGATTCAAATTAGAGTAGACATTAATTCTATGCTATATGTTTAATCAGAATATTATATGATGAAGGAACTAAATCATACGAAAAAATCATGCACTGAAAAGTTAGTCAAAACCACTTTAACATTCCTAAGTATTTACGTGGTCTTAATGCGTTGCTAAACACCAATCTTGATCTATGATTAAAAATTGTTTAATTGGAGAATTAAAGATAAATTAAAAGGCGTTTTAAATTATCTAATTCCAATTATGAATTATAATTATAATTTTTAATCATTGCCAACATATTTAGGAACCTAACGATTCTTACATATAGAATGAGTTGAAAAGAACAAAGATATTTTATCAAGTTGAACTTAATTATAAAGTTTGAGAAACTTTATAATTAAATATGAGATATTTAGTAAATAAGGATCAATATGAGATATTGGATCTTAATTAGGAATAATTAATAATTAATTAAAATTATTTATAATTCTAATTAAATTTTAATTGAAATTAGAATTTAATTTTAATTAAATTTCTAAAATATCTATGTTATAATTAGGTTTAAGCTCTTATAGAGCAAACACTTCTTGTTTAACTCTCTTTGTAAGAGTTACATAGTTCTTTAAACTCAATATGTGGATATTTTTAGAGGCTCGACATTTATACGACTACGGTGGTTAAAACGAATCAGTTTTAGAAACGGTTTGAGGGATAAGACAAGATAATGATCAAGCTTCAGAATAAGGTATAAATTTCTATTCATGCTTTAATATAATTATGAGTTAATCATTTTATAGAATTAACGAGATCTTGATTTTTGGGAAATCAAAAATTATGAAAAAGGTTTCATAATTATTCCGCTACGGTTGATATCGGATCTCGATCCGATTCACCAACAGTATTAGTTGTAGATTCTACAAAAGGATCACGCACTTGGAGCCAATCAGTCTGAGTCCATGTAAACTTGTAGAGATGTAAGACCCATTATATTAAAACATCTTGACGCAACTAATGGTTAAAACATCTTGATGCAAATATGTAAAAGCACCTTTAATTGCTAGTGATCCAAAGCAAACTCAAAGGAAGACACAAACTCAAGAGAAAACTTGAGTGATAAGATGGAATTGTGAGAAAATTAAACACTACGCATGGAATACACGTGTGAAATGGACACCAATCCATTTGTGTGGTTTGGGTACTTAGAGTTGTTCAAAATGATGTTGTATGCATTTGGGATTGTTTTAATTTGTAATTATGTTCTCACCCCAATTCAATTAATTTATTTAATTTTTCAAAAAAAGTATTAAGCTTTTACAAATTTGTAAGAGCTTAATTATAAGTCCTTTTCTTTTTGTCCCTAAAATATTATATGGGATATAAAATCTGAAATAGTAACATTTGTTGCTTAAAAATATTTATTTGTGGCTTAAAATAACAACTCTTTTAATTATTGCATACATAAAATTTTAAGGTAACTATTATTTATTTTGTTGCCTTTTTAAATATATGACAACAAATAAAAACCATTGCATTGTACTTAGTTTCAAGTAACACATTAAAAATCATTAAAAATTAAAATTTTCTTAAAGCTCCTTTTGTCTTTGTGAGTTTAACACCCCTTCACATTTAGGATGGGATAGTAGATGTTAAAATTAGTTTGCTCAATAAAGCTTGAAAATAATTGAAAAGATGTGCTTTGTTAAAAATATTAGTTGTTGAATTGGTCGAAGACAAGAATTACATGTATATTACCTGAGTAACATGATGGTATATAAAGTGACAATCAATTTTAGTTTGTTTTTTATGCTAATAAAAAGCGTCATTATGAGAAATATGTATAACACTTCTATTATCGTAATGAAGCATAATGGCAGAGAATTGTGTGATAATCTTATTAGTTAATAACCACCATAACTAAATTAACTCAAATGTAGCATCAATAAGAGTATGGTATTTAGATTCAATAGTTAAGTGGGTAATAAAAGTTTACTTTTTGCTAAGCCAAGATATAAGAGAATTGCCCAAGAAGAATTAATAACTAGTGGTGGAACAGTGATATATTGGATTACTTACTTAGTCAATGTTAGATTATCCAGATAATACCAAAAAGGAGTTAGCATAGAAGTGTCATTCATATACAAGAGTTCTTCAAGTAGTATAGGCAAATAAAAACCTAACTGAAAAACTTTCTCAGTTGTCTTATTTGCATGGTAAGGCCCTCGAGCTGGACCAGAATGGCAATGCCCTAAAATCTTCAATCCTTTCAAATGGGGAACGTAGCAATCTGTTTTGAACAAATCTTAAACAAATAGGGATCCTCTTAAAGATAATTCTTCAAATCAAGAATGAATTCTTCTTTTCTAATGAGAAAGCCCCTTAGTAAGAATCCTAGTAGACAAATAATTAGCAAAGTCATCAAACCGTATAATTTAAGGAGTACCTCTTCAAGATTATAAAGGCGTTCTTCTAGAAATGCATCATTGATGTCCTTTTTTTCGAGCTTCTCCAAAATTAGGTAAGTGATTTGCTGCCAAATTTTTTAACTATTTTTTTTATCTATGATCTTCAACTTGAATTTATGTAACAACAAAATCCATCTAATTAGTGTTGATTTAGCATCCAATTTATTCAACAAATGTTGTAATGCAGAATGGTCAATGTAAACAATAACTTTATATTCGAATAAATTTATCAAACATAAAACTCACTGAAAGAGATTATTTTTCTACAGTTATGTAATTCTCTTAAGCATTCGTTAAAGTCTTGTTAGCTTAATAAATGGCTAAAATGCTTGTTCTTCCTCTATCTAAGAACTGTGCGTACTGTATAATCACTCACAAGGAACATTAGTTCAAAAAGAAGATTCCAATATGGAGTAACCAAAATTGGGGCATTAATTAATTTCACCATAAGAATATTGAATACATCAAACACTCTTAAATTAGTACAAAAGGCAAATCTTTCTTAAGTAAAAGGCTAGCAAGTTTAGAAAGTTCAAGATGAACCTTTCTTAAAACTTGCTTGTCCTAAAAAACTCTTAATATATAGTGATTTTTCAACAGTTTCAATTTTTTCTATATCTACATTTGTTCCCTTATATGAGATCTTATAACCTAGAACTATGTTCTCTTGTACCATACTTATCTCAAAAATATATTAGTCTTCTTATAATGTTACTCTTTCTAAATTACAAAAGCACAAATCAAAATGCCTTCATGATGCCCTTCACTAAATCATAAAAAATGACCATCGTACACCTTTAAAACATAATAGGTGTGTTGCATAACCTAAAAAGCATCCTCATACAAGCAAATGTACTATATAGACACATGAATGTTGCTTTCTTTTAGCCTTTGAGGTTATGCGAATTTGAAAATTGCTTGATAAACCATTCGAAAAAAATTACATATGGCTGACTAGTTGCTCAAGTATCTAGTTAATAAAGGGGGGAGAAAATAATCTTTCTAAATGACATCATTCAACTTTCTATAATCTATGCATGCTCTCCACTTAGTGGCAATCCTCCTAGGATTCAAATTGTTCTTTTTATTAGGTAACACCGTCATCCCTCGTTTCGTTAGAAAAATCTGTATAAGGCTTACCTAAGAAATGTCAGAAGTAAGATAAATAACTTTTACATCAAGAAGTTTAATTACCTTTTCTTTGACTACTTCTTTTATATTTGGATTAAGAATTCTTTTGGGTTACATAATTGACTTGAAATCATATTCCATCAACTTCTTATATGTGCAAAAGAGGGGCTAATTCCTCTACTTTCCAAAATATTCCAAGCTATCATCCTCTTATTCTTTCTAAGTACCTTTAATAACTTTTTTTTAGTTCACCTTCAAATTTGATGCTATAAACATTGGTAGCTTTGATTCCTTCTCCAAAAATGTCTAATTGAGATGATCCAGAAATGTCTTTAATTCCAAAATAAACAAGTCTTCAATAGAGGGTTTTAACCTCATCTCTTTACTTTATCGATCTCCTCAAACTCTTTCTACTGCACCATAAATTTGTTAGCTTCAAGATAGGCTATTTTCTTAACCCTAATAAGGTTAGCTTTTCTCTCCTCTTCACCTTAAATAAGGCACAACTCTAGTTGGTCATTGTAGAAAATTTCCCACACAAAATCTAAAATTGCAACATCAATAGTATTAAGAAAATAATAAGCACTATTTTGTTTAAGAGAATGTCATATAACATCAGATATTTTAAATGTTACCTCTTTGTCCCCAACCTTAAACATCAATTTACCATCATTAACATCAATTATAGCTCTAGTAGTAACTAAAAAAAGTTAACCTACGATTAGAGGTAATTTAATGTCCTCATCCATGTCTAAAGTCATAAAATCAACTAGAAAAATATACTTGTCTACCTTAAATAACACATCTTCAATAATGCCTTTAGGGTATTTAATTGGCCTATCATCTAATTAAATACTCATTCTAGCTGGTTTAATCTCTCTTAACCCTAATTTTTTAAATAATTTATGCGACATCAAATTGATATTTTCCCCCTAAATGAGCCAAAATTTTCTCATTTAAAAAACTATTAATTAATAAGGAATACTAGAATTCTCTAGATCCTTAAGTTTTTTGGGCAGCTTGTTTTGCAAAAAATGGCATAACACTCCTTACTTCATGTTACAGTGGATAACACCTCTATCTTCCTCTTGTTTGACAACAAATCCTTTAAAAATTTAACATACTTGGGTATTTGTGGAAAAGTCTCAACAAAAGGAAAGTTAATATAGAGTTTTTTAAAAAGTTCAATAAACTTAGCAAGCTACTCATCCATGCTTCTTAGAATTTGTTTCAGTATTGTTATACAAGCGTCTTTATGACCTCTTCCACAAGCGAGCTTCAACCGTCTGAATAAATTTTGTCATAAGATCTTTTATACTAGGTGTCTTCTCTTGAAGTTGATGGTGCTGTTGAAATCCTAGTGGTGGGTTTTGCCTCTATTATTCCTTATTTCTTCAAGAAAAATTTGGGTGGTTCCTATAACTTGGATTATACGTGTTGTTGTATAGATTATTCCAAGGACAAGGTGTATTAACCATATTGTCAACATGTTCAGCTGGTTATACCATAATCTTTACAACTTAACATTCTTGGCCTAAATTTCATCCCCCACCTAAATCACACTTGGTCACCTAAGCTAGTTGTTGTACAACTAATAATCAATAAATCTTTTTATTGAGAGTTTCAACCTGAATTGCATAAGCTATAATTGCATCAATATCATAAGCATTAACTAGCTTACTAGGCGTTGCTCAAATGAAATGCCATTGATAACTATTCATAATCTCCTCAATAAACTTTTGGGTTATCTCAGGCATTTTACTATTTAAATTACCTCTAGTTATTGCATCTATCATTTGCCTAGTTAATGGATCCAAACCATTATAAAATTTCTGAACTTGTAACCATAAAGAAAGTCTTTGATGTAGACATATCCTCAATAAGTCCTTAAACCTCTCTCATATATCATATAGTGTTTTTGACTCAATCTGAGTATAAGAAGAGATATCATTCCTCATCTTAAAAGTTTTGAGTGGTGGGAAGTACTTCATCGAGCATATTTCAATCATCTGGTCCTATGTAGTGATAGATCCCTTAAGAAGAGAATTCAACCGTTGTGTAACCTAGTTCCTCAATAAAAAGGAAATTAGGCTAAATTTGGTTACATAATTTGTGACACTTTAAATACTTTAATCCATAATTATCTAAATTGTTCCTAAAGCATAACATTAATTACCAAAATCATCATTAGTTATGAAAAAAAACATGTTCATCAGTCATAAAAATTTATCTAAACAACCATTACTAAACCGAACTATCACATTCTAAAGTACAACAACAACAACACACAACATAAATCCTGCTAGGATGCAGGGTTTGGGGAGGTCCTATAGTACACAACTTTATCCCTAACTAATAGAGAGTCTATTTCCAAAGGACTATCACATTCAAAAGTATATGCAATAAAATAACTTTACTCAATTTAATCTGTTGGCCTCACCTAAACTCCACTATGTCAATCAAGTGCACTGAGTTATCTCCTAACAAAATAATGGAAAGGAGTGAGCTGCCTGCTTAGTAAGGATAATTGATTGTACCCTTAAAATCAAGTAACTCAATATATATATATATATAGAAATTAGTTAAGTGATTAAAAAATACATATAATACTAAAATATAGAACATTACTCAGCCTATATGAATAATTAACAAACATCCAAAATTTTATTAAAGAATTGACTAACACTAATATTATTTTATTACTATCATTTATGCTTTATCCCATAATTAACTGAATTGTCTAGGCCCTTCTTAACCTAGTAGGTCTGTCAACTCATCACTACTTATTATAATCTTTTACTAAATGAAAACGTAATTAGATGTATGAATATTGATGTAGGGTATTTCAATTTCTCAAGCTAATTTGGTACCTAAATACCACTATAATACCTAGTCATTAGCACAGGATTATCCCCAAGACTTAGGATATTCCAGTACTACTCAAGTACCTAGCCATCAGCACAAGACATCCTAATGACACAGGATGCCCTAGTACCAACTCCATTGACAGATACCTACTTATCGCTCACTCGTATTTAACTAGTCAAATGTAACATATCCTAGGTAAGTCACAAATTCACAATTTACACCATTTATTTACAACCTATTGTAAACTGGTGTCTATTTAATTAACACTTTTTTTTGCCAAATTAACAAGCGATATACCTAATACTTTTTTAATTATTTGTGAACTAAATGAACATAATCCATATGTTGTAACTATTAACCATTAATTTAATTAATAACTAATTCAAAATATGATTCGTCATAAAATTTTGTTATTCGTTTAAAGTTTCAAGAACTGTACACTATTCTAAGAGTACAATCTAAGGTTATCCTTATTTGAATTTCAGATTCAACTAATTGATAAGTCCAATTTACTCCTTAGTCTGACCTTCAGACCTAAATATTACAAAATTCTTTTAGACTAATTTAAGAACAATTTTCAACTCAATTACACTTAATAATCCAACATTATTCCCTTTTCTATTTTATTCTTAATTATAAAATGTCCTTACTTAACATACTCTCGATAATTATTAAAATACCCTTAACTATTAAAAGTCTTATTTTACCCTCATTTATTTCTATTAATACAAAAATACCATTCTTGGAATTAAATTACAATTTTACCCTTAAATTTTTACATTTCTTATTTTACCCCTTAATATAACTTAAAATTTCCAAAATTGTCTTCTTATTCACCCTCTCCTCTTCTCCTATCTGTTTTTTCCCCCATTTTCCAATAGCCTCTTCTCCATTTTTATTTTTTTCCATACCTTCAATTTATTGTCCTAACAATCAAAATATACAATTTAACTATAAACTAGTGTATGATGACTAAAAGTCACAATAAAAGGCACAAAATTGTTGCTAGAAAAATGTTTACCTATGTGAAGTCTACGTCTTTCTAAAGGATTTTGGAATTGTTAACCTCCACAATTTCCTCACAATTTACTGCAAAACAAACAAAATGAGGGAATACATGAGAAAATTTTCACATGAAGAAGACAACTGGTTTTTTATCGGGTGTTTAATTTCCCAGATGCTGGCTTCTATTTATGCCCCTTTGTTTAATTATTTTATGAGTTAGGATAGTTGTTATGATTGGGCTCTTTGTTTTCCTTTTATGGGCTTTACATCATCAAGGCAGTTCTCCACAAATTTTGTTACATGAGCATTCAATTCCTTATCTTGCAACCCCTCAAATTGAATAAACTATTGCACCATTTGAATGATATTTGGCTTGATCTTAAAGTTACTAACTACAACTTCTAACTTGATGATACTGGACTCAATTCTAGTTAACAATGGTCTCACATATTTAGACATAGTCCTCTACGATTCCACCATAATTATTGGTTGTTCATCTTAAAATTCTCACCCTCTATCCATGTCTTGTTCTAAAAATCTAACAAGTTGTTTTCTCAAATTTTAGACGATTTTCAATAAATTCAGATGAATTATTTTAGGTCATAAAGAAGCGAAGCTCCTAAAATGGCAATAAAATGAAGATTGATAAAAATATTGCTGAAACTTCTCTTTAGCTCTAAAATATCCTTTCGTGTTTCGAGTGATCTTCTTGTATTTCTTTAACTCTTTGATTTGGTTTCTAAATGATTCCTCCACTCTACTCAATTCTTGTCCTCTCATCCCATTCACTATGTTTACCCAAAGCCCCTCATTTTTAAACTTTCATCTGGATTGAAACTTGAAAAGGATAATCTTAAGGAAAAAGACAAAACTTCTAGAGGAGAGAATAAATTTTAGAAATGAAGATTGATATATTAATTATTTGTGTTTTTGCAATTTACTTCAATATATATTTGTTGCTAAGAATAGTCATTACTACAGTCATAATAGATGCTAACCATATCCCACTCTACATAAACTAATAAAATATCTATTTATTTAATTAACTATTGATATAAATATGAGCTAGAGATTATTGGAGACCCAAATCTAGAGCAACTTACTCTATTATCAAGCATTGCCTTGTACTAAGGTCTTAGGTTTGCTCTTCGATAACGCTGCCACGCAATCTATAGTAATTTTCTCCCACTTCTATAACAAAATAACTAAAGGTTTTAATTTCCCTATTGGTGCCTAATGTTGTACTTGACCTACTGATAGGTCAAACACCTTGACACAAACTCTGGTACATCTTTCTTTATTACTGGTCACCAGTAATAAGGTGTTAAGTTCTGATACATTTTTATAGTATCAAGATGTCTATCATATGGTGCACTATGAGCTTCCTTCAAAATGTCCTCTCATAGTCCATCTGCATCTAGCACCAAACTCGCCTCCTAATCACCAACGCTTCATCTACTCTTAATGAAAAGTTAGTCCCCTTATTCTGTTGCACTCTCTCTCTCATGTCCAATACTCTCAAGCCCACTAATGGTATCTTACTATGTTCACTCAAGCTAGCCATCATGCTTGAACTTTCCTACTCAAAACATTCGCTACTACATTAGCCTTCCTTGAATGGTAATCAATAGTACAAGTATAATCCTTCAGTAACTCGATTCATCTTATTTGCCTTTAGTTTAACTACCTCTGAGTTAAGACATACTTAAGTCTCTTGTGAAATGTAAGGATTCAAAATGTTTCTCATATAAATAATGTCTCAAAATCTTAAGAGCATGCACATCACTGCTAACTCTAGATCATGGGTGGGATAATTGAACTCATGCAATCTCAACTGACGAGAGGCATAAATTATCACTTTTTCAATACTGCATCCATACACGCCCCAACCCTACCTTCGAATAATCAGTATATACCTCAAATCCTCCACCACTAGCTGGTAGCACCAAAAGTGGGCTAGAAGTCAATCTTTGCTTAAGCGCCTCAAAAGTCTTCTGACACTAATTAATCCACTTAAATTGAACTCCTTTCTTCAACAGCTTGGTCAAAGGGCTAGTTATCATAAAAAAATCCTTCTACAAATCTCTGATGAAGGATAGCAAGTCTCAGAAAACTCCTTACTTCTGATGTATTTCTAGACAGCTCCTATCTATAATTGCCTTTGCCTTGGTAGGATCAGGCATCACTCCTTCTTGGGACACAATATGTCCAAAGAAAACTACCCGCTCCATCCAAAACTCACATTTACTCAACTTAGCATACAGTTATCTCTCCCTTAGAATCTGCAGTACAATTTTCAAATGTTGCTCACGCTCCTTTTTACTCCCCAAATATACCAAGATATCATCAATGAACATTATCACAAAAGGATTCAAATAGTCCTAAAAAGTTATTTTCATCAATACCATGAATGAGTTTGGTGTATTAGTCAACTTGAAATGCATCATAAGAAACTCATAGTGGCTATATCGAGCACGAAAATCTGTCTTGGGAATATTTGACTCAGCTATCCTCAACTACCAATATCACAATCTCAAGTGAACCATAGAAAATATGACAACTCCCCTCAGCTGATCTAAAAGATCATCTATCCTCGACAACGAGTACTTGTTCTTCACAGTCACCCTATTTCATTGCCGATAATCTATGCAAAGCTTATACTACCATCCTTTTTCTTCACAAATAATACTAGAGCTCCCCAAGGTGATGCGTTCGATTTAATAAAGCCCTTTTCTAACAACTCCTCTAACTTTTTAACTTATGTAACTCAACAGTAGCCATCTTGTAAGGTGCAACAGAAATTGGTATAACTATAGGCATAGTCTCAATGGTGAAATCTATCTCTCATTGAGGTGGTAAACTTGGTAAATCATCTAAGAATACCTTTGGAGTTTCCCTCGCCACAGGAATATCCTTTAATTTAGGACTTACCTCCCTCATATCTATAATATGAGCTAGATATGTCTCATGTCCATCCAATACCAACCGTCTAGTAGTTATGGTCAAAATCACACATGTTGGGACCATTCTGCGATCCCCTACGAATATCACTTTTGATTTACCTCAAGACTCTATCATCATCTCCTTCGCATAATAATCCATTACAGCCTGATGTTGTGCCAACCAATCCATCACAAGAATTACATCAAATTCTCTTAAATCCATTAACTATCGGGTCAGCTAATAGCTCCGCTCCACCAGTCCTCCCTGGTATCCCCCTCCTTACACTATTTATTACCATACACTCTCCTACTGGAAACCACTCTTAGGTGATATCCTAATGGACTAACCTCCTCGAAACTCTAGAGACAAACTCTAAAGAAATGTAAAAATGTGTAGATCCTAAGTCTACTAACATATAAGCCTTAATATCAAATAATAAAATCATACCAAAAATGATATCAGTAGTTGTGGGTGCCTCCTCCCTCGTCATATGGTATATCCTTGTTTGAGTTTAACCTTGTTTTGAAGATATCCCACTAGTACCTATAACTATTGGTGGTTCATGTTTTACTCCATTACTACCACCTTTATTAACAATTTTACCTAAGCCTCTACCAAAACCAAAGGCACCACTCTAACCACATATTGTCTCCTTTACCCACACTTTCGAACTCCTCCTTACTGTTAGACAACTTGTCTGTAAGTACTCCCTCTGTCCACAAATATAGCATGCTTGATTGATCCTAGTGGGCCTCCAACATGGTCCTCTATTAACTCTCCTGCAGGTAGTACAACTCTGCAACCTTCTAACTCCTCTATTAAAAGGTTCTCTCAATCTCTGATTAACCCATCTGTCAAATCCAACTGATGATGCACTAGCAGTGTTGTACTATCTTGAATTCCTGCTAACTCCTTGATCTCCACCAAACTAGTAGAAATTACCACTCATGCCCGATGTGGCATTGACTCTCTAAGGTCCCCTACACCAGTGGACCATGAATGGCTACCTCCCCTCTTAAAAACTGACTCCCCCCTCCATAATGACTCTCTGGTTGCCTTTTTAGCTTTCTTATGTCTCATAATATATAATGCAACCTTCTTTTCAAGGTACATTCCAAATGATCTAAAACTAACTCTGTTTGCTCCCATTATGCCTTAACTTACTCAGGATTAGTAGTACCTTGAAACTCCACTACACCCATCTTACAAATCCACTCATAGTTGCGATCTATCCTAGAATCACCTCAAGCTAGAGCCATACTAACAACCCTTTGCATCATCTGAAAGAACTACATCATTTGTGGTGGCACAAACATCTATCCTCCTACCTTATCTGTTTTGGCACCCCTTGATCAGACACATCCAAAGAACATATCATATTACTCGATTCTCCAATCAATTCTGGGCCAACATTATCATCTATCTAAAACCTAAATATTTTATGTTCATATAATGTCCATAAAAGAGTTAGCACATAGTATGATAACTACTTTCTTGAAGGTAGTTACTTTGTTAACAATGCTCTGCCTTCTCTATAAACAATGCTTCGCTTCTAGCTATGTTCGTTAGCTCTCCTTCAATTGGTCTCATCCCATCTAGCTCCTCATTACCAGATTTGTTCCTTAGCTCTTCTTCAATTTGATCCTCTATATTCACTCCTTTTACTGCTCTTCTTCATCTTCTTCTCACATTTCATTCTTTTTCTCTAGTCATCCACAAGGTTACTTCTGACCTTTTTCCTTTTCCTAATTAACCGTTGTTCCCGTTTTAATAACTGACTCTCTTTGTTTTTTTTTTTTCTGAATGGTTGTAACTTAGCTAAATTTCTTTAAACCTGACAATATGCAGACTGACTCCTGTGGTGAATTTCCACCTTTAACCTTCAAACCCCTCTCTCGAAAATCTAGCAAACTTCCTTCATCAGAAAATCAGACACCAAACTTGCCTCCTATACAAACCAATTAGCATCCTTCACTCCCCTAACCCTTTAAATTCGTCCTCTATCTTCCTCAACCTCAACCTCAACCTCAGAATCTTTAAAAAACTAGCAATTATCTTCCTCCAACCCATGGAGTAAGAGTTAGAAGCAAGTTATGGGAGAGCCCTCATATATCACTTTGCAATACAATACTCCTTAGGAAAAAGAAGGCAGAATAGTGGTCACTCCTGACATTGAGACCTTGAGGGCTAGAGCCAAAACGTGAGAATCCTCTTTGGTATATTTTTTTATGGAGCACTAACCCCTTTCCCTGTTATACAAAAGTGGGCAATTAATCATTGGAATAGTAGAGGGCTTACAAATGTGCTCCTTACCGAGGACAACCTGATCTTATTCTCTTTTTCAGCCTAAGCTGAAACAAACAAAATTGTGGAAAAAAGCCCTTGGCATATTGCTAAACTCCCACTATTCCTGTAAGCATGGAAACTAGGTTTAAAGTTAGAAAATGTCAGGGTACATAATTTTTCGATTTGGATAAATTTACAAGAAAACATCAGGATACATAATTTTCCAATTTGGATAAATTTACATAACATACCATTGGAGTATTAGACTACACAAGGTCTTAGCTCAGTGGCTAGCTATATAGGCAGGCCTTTATGCATTGATGAATACACAACAAGAAGGAATAGAATTGGTTATGCTAAGATATGTGTCAGTGTGGACATATCTAAAGAGCACCTTGAATGTATTCCTATTCTGAGACTTGGCCATTGATAACAACCTACAAGAAGATATTGTTCATGTTTCTTACAATTGGAAGCCTTCTGCCATCTCACAAGGGAAAGTTTGGAAACCGACAGGAAAAGTTTTTGTTAAAGGTAATTATGTTGAATTAATGGGCATGGAGTTAGACATAACTAATCCTAAAGATCTCCAACTAAGACATGTTGATACTATTATTGCAAGTGTTGAAAAAATCATTCCTCGAAACAACTTAGATGCAGGAGAGAAAGAAAATCTAGATTCAGCTGAAACTTCAACTCCTATTCTACTTCCAATTCTAGAACTAGTTGAAATTGCAGTTTCTACGTAGCCCCCTACATGCAGATTGGAATTTTCTGACAGGGAGGAAGTGAATTTCTCATTTAATGGTCCCCCACTAAATCCAAAAGATCAGGAGAATAGAGAAAAGGAACTAGATGATTTTCAAAATGTGATGAATAGGAGGACTCAGAGAAGTGGTAGGAGGAAAGGTGTTAAAGGAAAAAATATATTGATATGACAGTCTTAGTAAATATGGAATGTTCGTGGTATTCATAGCCCAGATAAGTTGAATGCTTTGAGGGATTTTGTAGTAAAGATTAAGCCTCTCATCATATTTTTGCTTGAAACAAAACTAAGAGCTAAGAATATGAAAAAGGTGATCTCTCCAACCACTAGCACCATCATTATGGCAGAATTATTATTAGGTACAATGAAAATTTTGTCAAATTGGAAGAGAAGTTTTATTAGAAAACAGATGATGCATCTAAAAGTTCATTTCATTTTGGAAGGAATCATATTCCATTCCTCTTTTATTTATGGTTTTGATACAAGTTTCCAAAGAAGTAGTCTATGGTCCTTCTTAAGGAAATCCAAAATACTTTTTCAAGTCCATGGATTATGTCTGGTGATTTCAATTCTACTATCTATAGATCTGAAGCAGAGGGAAATAGCAGCTTGAGGAATTATAATGAAGATTTCAAACTCTGTGTAGATCATTTAGGTGTAACAGATCTTAAGCAAGAGGGCTACTACTTCACTTGGAGTAATAAACAGATGAATATATGGGCTATCCGGAAAAAATTGGATCGAGCTCTAGTAAATGAGGAATGGCTTTTCAAATTTTCCAACAGTAAAGCCTCCTTCTTGGATCCACTTTTTTCAGATCATACTTTGATTGTGATTGATAGGCTTTTTCGGAGAACTACTTCTCATTATCCTTTTAAATTTAACAACTATCTTATCAAGGTATATGGTTTTAATGAAGCTATTTTGAAGGGGCTTAAGTTTTTGGCTCTCCTTAATTCATTTTTTGCCAGAAACTCAAAGCTATTAAAATAGAATTAAAGAAGCTGAAAGCTTCTCACTCTTCTAACACTCAAGCAACAGTTAATGATGCAAAGGAAAAATTAGTTGCAACTCAGTTCTTACTTTCTCTCAATCCTAGGGATACTAATCTTATTCAAAAGGAAAAGTTAGAGTCGGAAACCTATATAAGAGCCAATTCAGATCGTTCTTCGCTCATTCGACAGAGGACTCATATTACTTGAATTAGGGGGAGATAGAGCTTCCAAATTCTTTTTCAATTCCTTATCAGATAGGAGGAATGTCAAGAAAATTTGCTCTATAACCAGCTTAGATGGGTTAAATGGTTTTTTTCTTTCAAAAGACCTGGTTTTTTATTGGAACTATTGTTAGAGAGTGTAAACGATCTAGAAGGGGGGTTGAATAGATCTTTTAGACTTTTTCGCAAAGTGCTACAATAAAATCAAGAATTAGAACACACAAAATAAACAATCAAAATTGAAATATAAAGGAGTAAGGAAGAAAGG
>JAOSBN010000179.1:49343836-49354682 GCA_027563595.1 Erythroxylum suave
GTTTGCAAAATGGTCCCTGGACAATTCCCGCTTTGTGGTACCGGCCGGTACCAGGCGAAAACAGCCGGTACCGGCCGGTATCCGAGGCCGGTACCTATATGACCGGTACCGTTCCGTTTTTCGGCCGGTACAAAACGGTACCCATAACTCTGGATGTTAGGTCTCAAAGTGAACCTTAATAAAAACCATTTTGTTCTTTCAATTATGGCAGATTCTATGCAGGATGCTATCTCCTCCATTACAAGAATGAAAAGGCCAATTCCTCCTTTAAAATATCTTGGTCTTCCTATAACTACCGGAAGACTAACCTTCAGTGAATGCCTATCAGTCATTGAAAGAATGCAGAAGAGAATCAGTAAATGGACAAATAGATTTCTTTCCTTTGAAGGTAAAGTTCAATTAATTGAACCCATTTTATGCTCCCTTCACTTATATTGGAGTTCATATTTTCCTTTTTTAAGGAAGTTGATCAAATCCATGGAGAAAGAAAATTTTTATGGGATAAGGCAAATGGAAATCCAAGTTTTCCTAAAGTTAAATGGGATGATTTATGTAAACCTAAGGACAAAGGAGGGTTGGGTATAATCTCTATGAGCGTAGCCAATAATTCCTTTTTGATTAAAAGACTTTGGAGGGTGGATCAAGATGAAGATTCTCTACGGATGAGATGAATTTACAGTTATTTTTTAAAGGGAAATAGTATATGGTCTCTTTCCCCTAGACCTTCCTTCTCTTGGTTTGTTAATCATTTTTTGAAGAAAAGGGATGAGGTGGTAAATGAAGTTCGTTGTAAAGTAGGAGATGGAAAATCTGCTTTTCTATGGCATGATAACTGGACTGGTGTTTAGTTGTAAAATAGGAGATGGAAAATCTGCTTTTCTATGGCATGATAACTGGACTGGTGTTAGGCCCCTATCCCAAAACCCTGATATTGTCTTAGCATTTGCAGGGTTGGATAACAAGGCGAAAGTTGCTGTACTCATCAACCACAATGAGTGGCTGCAGTTTCCACAAGCTATTCAGTAGCTGAAACCTTCTTACGCTGCAGATCCTCATTCTCAGGATAGTTACTTTTAGACTGGAGTTCATGTTGGGTGATTCTCTGATAAAACTTATAGGAAATGGATCTTTAGTTCAGATCAAGTGATTTGAAATAACTTTCTAAGACCCAACACATATTTTTTCCTATGGTTAGTGATTAAGAACATAATGGCTACAATGAATAGACTTCACTACTTCGATAAATTTGGATGGGACTTATTGTCTATGCAAAGAAGACCTGGAGTCAAAGGAGCATCTGTTTTTCCTTTGTTCTTTCTCTAATTTAATCTGGAATTAATCAAAGAACACTTCTGTTGGACTAAAATCCATGTCTCTTGAAACGCTCTCATCCACCTTACGATGGTATTTTTATCTAATGTTTCCTACTGATCCTCTAGTCTATCAAAGTTTAAGTGGTCCATCAATTGCGTTGTCATTTTTGCGTTCCCAGGAGAATATCCTTAACTCTCTTAATGATGTAATGTTCTTGATACTATCATTTAATACATATTCAATTTAATTAAAAAAAAGAAAAAGAGTTAGCATATGCATGCCTCACATGATCTGACATGTTAACCAGAGTTAGTAACACGACCAATTTTTAGTGAATGTGCATAAACTCTAAAAAATTAATGATAATGTTAAGAACTAAAAGCTGAGATTTTTTTATATTTAAAATAATTAAACTGAGTGCATTGACCTCTACAAAATGTTGTCCGTAAGAGTTTTATTCTCCAACTATAACAATGGGATCGTATTATTTCAGAAATCACAAATTCCATCTTGCTTGCGTTAATATTCTTATATTGATGGGCTGAAGTTTCGTCCTGAAAATACAAACATGAAATGAGAAAATGATCAAGCCTACTACAAATTCATCACTCAACCTATAAACAGAGAAAATACATTAAAATATTTTGCCCCCAAACTGTTGAAAACTTTCACTTACTCCATAATGTCAAGCATTGCTGGAAACATATTTGTAAATCACATCCACAAATGGAATCTTTCAAACATATTTCTAAATCACATTCACAAATGGAATCTTTCTTTTGCGGGGAAAAAAGAAGCATCCCCGTTTTTATGACATCAAAAATCAGAACTCACTTCCCAGCCGATGGAATTGTCAGCAACTCGAGTGATTTTCTCAAGTAGTCCACTGCAACTGAAACGTCATCAAATGCCAAGGCTCCAACTGCAAATCTTGCAGCCTTCTGGGCCTCAGCAACTTTCTCAGGTGTTGGCTGGTAATTACTGTCATATTGGTATGTTTGGGCGGAACCAGATGGGGCAGGTTCCGCAGCACTCCCATTTATGCTGTTTGGAGTGTATTGGACAGTTGATGCTGCAGGATCTCCAGTATTCCCATTCCTGCTGTTTGGAGTGTACTGGGCTGTGGATGTGTAGCTTGTCATGGTTGGAGCTGAATGGGGAGTGTAGGAAGAATCAGAGCCCTGATAGTAAGAAGGATAATGTGTAGCTGCAGATGGCAGGCTGCTCTCGGTAAAACTTGGATAGGACTGAAAGTTTGGATAAGAGTAAGAAGAAGTATCGTGGGATTGATAACTATGGTGAAGATTCTGAGGTTCTTGTGAGTAGGGCTGATAGTGGAATTGTTGAGGATATAAACAAGTGTCTTGTCTGCTAGCTGGAGGAGGTGGATGCAAATCATGGGATGGATAACCAGCACTAGGGTAAGAAGGTGATGGGAGGATTTTAGTGGAATGTTGGTTGTTAACCGAGTCATGGAACTGCTGTGATGGTGGAATGTGCTCAGAGTACTGGATATTAACATTCTCAAGTGGTTCATGTGAAGGTGAATCCTTTGTAGGATACTGATCATGGAACTGAGTTGAAGGATCAGGTTCTACTTGAGGACTGGTCACAGCTGCTTCACTTCGTGCTGGATCCTGCATAAGAACTTATATCTTGATGATTTCCAAAAGAGTCTTAGTATACAACATATTAGTAGACTGATTTCTGAATAGATTGATGTACAAGATCCAAGGTAAAATCATTAAGCACAGAAGACTAATCATATATCTATATGAATATATTCTCATGCACGTGCAGATAAAATAAAATCACAAACATAATTCATTTATCAGAAAAATAAACTTAAAAGAAAATGATCCCTTCGAGTCTACGACTAATTTTTTCAAAAGAGTACGAGCAAATATTCTACTATTGACCGTGAAAACTCAGCCTCACCAACCACCAAAAAGCATTGCCTTCTTTTGAAAATTCTAGAATTAGAACAATTTCCGGGAAAGATTCATGAGTTATTCAAAAAATTCATCATAAGGTAAAATGGAAAACATACATATCCATCACTATGTATGACCGACGTATTAGACAAATCTTCATCATCAGCAGGAGGGCCAGGGTTTGGCTTTCTTCCTTCTTTTACAGCTTTTCTTATATCGGCTGCTTTCCAGACTGCATACTTCTGTTTCTGCTCAAGCTGCAAGTTTGGTATATTGAGTACAAGTATAATCCAAAATACAATTCAATTGTGGTTAAAGTGAAACTGGTAGTTTGAAGAGTGAATTGAGTTGTTCATTGTCAAAAACTTACATCAGGCTGAAGCACACCAAACTGGTTTATTATCTCGAAGAAGATGCTTGCTGCATAAAATGTTTTTGCCGTATTCCTGTAACAAGGCAAAAGACCCACTTGTAATAGGAACTAAAAATTGCCACATAATTCAAGTTTCTAGGCAACCGTTCACTCAGTTTCAAACTCTTATTCCATAACAATGCCCATTGTTGCTTCAAGGTGATGTTCAAATATCGAATATTCACAAGGCCTCAAGTGAAAGACAAATGATAATGACAATGGGAAATATTATCTTAGACATTTCCATGGAAAAACAATACCAACTAATACAAAATGCTTCACGAAAAGTTCTTTAATGCTTTCCATTTTTTATCCTAGACTTAAATTTATCACTTGCGGCACCAAAATTTATTACTCATATATTATAGATGTGTTCTAGAAGTACAAAGTTGAAAAGAACATAATGAGATTCCTCCAAACTAGAGATGAAAAGGATGTAATCATTTTCCACAAGCCTTATGAATTCAAAACCTTATGCTATTCTCGGGAATACTCATCAAAGTTGTCATGCTAATCAGTTGATTCTACTTCATTAAAGTTATCTATACGTAGCCTTAAAAGATGTACCCATTTTAACTTGGTGCAGGTGCCCATTAACTTGAACCCTATTTGCTAGAGACCAACTTGCACAAGTCATTCTGTTAACATGTAATGCTAATGTCGCATGAAAAAGACCTGCATGGCTCAATGATTAAGTAAATATAATCAAT
The DNA here is from genome assembly GCA_027563595.1 of Erythroxylum suave. Lineage (NCBI taxonomy): Eukaryota > Viridiplantae > Streptophyta > Magnoliopsida > Malpighiales > Erythroxylaceae > Erythroxylum > Erythroxylum suave. The sequence goes on from JAOSBN010000179.1 coordinate 49,348,207, forward strand.
GGACTAGGGCCTGAAAGCAGTAAACACTGAGAAAACTGGTCAAACCGTAAATCAAGAAACAAAGAAACTGCTGTAATGGGGTAAAGGAATTTCCATCAATACATCACAGCTACGTGTGTGGATGTTAAGGTATTTAGCACGTAAGAGGTAAGTTTTCAGCCATAAGCATCGATTTCTCTGTGAGGACATGCTCAAACTAAAAGAAAAGGAATCATCATACAAATCAGCTCGTCCAGCTCGATCTTGTTTGTCGGCCTTCCCAAAGACATTCAGGGCAAATCCTTCTAGATAAAGATTGTCTTCAGGCCCCAACTTTAGCGACTTCTTATCCTAAAGAAAAGAACAATCTCTAATTAAAAGAGAAAAAGTACTATTAGCTGCTTCTCTAACACTACAAAGAAACTATTGACTTTTTTTTTACACCTGCCAATTTAGACTAATAACAAACATATTTGGCGATTGAGGAAATAGTATATTAGGATCTATTCTCCACTGTGTATCTCGACATTCAGTTTATGGTTCAGTTATACTTTTTAACAACAAGAGAACTGCTTAAAGTTTAAAAACTACACCTAGTTCAACCCTATATGGATATAAAAGGAACCCACATATTCATTCAGAAGATAATAGGTCAAAAGACCATATGATCTAACTTGAATTAATTGTCGCCAAGAAAAATTTCAATTCTGATATAATCGCCTTCAAACATGTGCAGTACAACATGGAAGAAACTCGCAAAACAGTAATAAGATAGTTAAAGAGATATGGTTGAATGCCTATTACTGAAGATAAATAGGAAGAAAAAAATGAGCACATTTCCAATAATGAAATAAGTTGGAGACTGGAGGAAACTCTCGAAAACAAGCTCAGGCATTAAAGGTAACAAAAAAACCCAAAGCACAGTTAAGCTGCAACCAAAGACTAAGCAAACAAGTACGATGAATAGTTGAACAGCTGAAAACTCAGCACTAGCAGTCGGAACCTTATAATAAAATAAGAAATTTTTGTCGAAAGGTATTGGCTCTTTAAGATTGAAAACCTCTAGCTAGTTTCCAGGGACAATTCTCATCTTTAACCCCCCTCTCTTCGCCCCTTTTACTGGGACCCAGTTAAAGAAAAGCTTCAATAAGCAAAGCCCATATGACCAGTGACCAAAATGGAAAATTCCATCAATTAACTCACTCCACCTACAGTATGAGAAAACGCAGCACGAGAAAAGCAAAGATAGAATAAGCTGGAAATCATGATGGAAAAAAAAGCAACCTTTTCAAGCTGATTCATGAGAGAAACAAGAAGGGAGTTGGTGGTCTTGGTTCTCTCATTCTGTGGAATACTCAACCCTTTCTCCATCGCGTATAATCGACCTAGTTAAAACAAACCCCATTAGAAACGGAACCGAAAACAATAGTAATAAGGAGAAGAAAAAAAACCGATTTGGCAAATCGGAAAAAGAGATAAAGAATTACAATAATAAGCAACGAGAGGTTCGTGCTTCTGAAGCTCATCGGCTCGTTGCAAATACGGCAACAGTAGCTTCGCAGGCTCGGTTTCACTTGCCATTGATCTTTCTGCTTTGCTTTGTGATCTGATGTCAAGAGATTTAAGCTAAGTTAACTTAAATCGTATAATGGGCCACTCGACCGGTCTTATAGATCGACCCGACTCTAAATACATGGGCACAGAGCTAGTCATACACTTTCGAGTGTAGCCCAAAAATTTGGAAATTTTGGGGCCGCTTTATTTACATAGCAGATTTATGACCATTCATCTATTTAATAAGTAGGGTTTACAGAAATTGGATGGATAAATACTTACAAAATAGGATAAATACAGAGTAACAATAACACTGTGATTTGGACTCCTTTATTCAACTTCTTCTTTTTTTCCATGATTTTTAGTTTTATTTTTTAATAAAAACAAAATTTTGTTTGATTTATATTTTGCGATGATTATTAAAAAAAGCTCAAACTTTTGTTAATTTTTAATTATAGTCCGAACTTTAAAAAGTAACCAGAAAATGTCAAAATTTTCTTTTTTTTTTCAGTTCTAACCCAAACTTTAAAACGTAACAATCAAATATTCAAACTTTTAATTTTCTTTAATTCTAGTCCAATGTTATCTGTTGTTCTCCGGATGCCCTTAGCCTTTTTATTTTCTATTTGTTCTTTTGACGCTCCAAATTACTCTCAAATTACAACGTCGTGTACCAATTAGCTCTTTATTTTTAGTTCATTCTCTTGATGTCCTTCTTGTGAGTGTATCAGGGCTGTATAATCTGATAATCGAAAGGTGAGGGCGTCAAGAGAACAAACTAAAAACAAAGAAAAAAACCGAAATCAAAGAGTAATTTCGTCAAAACTGTGTAATCTGATTTAGGTCATTTTTAAATAACGACGTTATTTTAATTATGTGATTAAACGACATCGTTTTATTAATCTCCATTTGTTGTGTTAAATTTGGCTGAAGTGTATTAATATTTAAGGTTTATGAAACACATGACAAATCACATCATCAAACTAATGGAAGCATCAACGTCAGAATAAAATTGAAAAAATTGAAAGTTTAAATATTTTATTGTTACCTTTTAAAGTTCGAGCTATAATTAAAAATTTCACGAAAATTTTGGCATTTTTGGTAATTAACCCTTATATTTTTATCACTCATAATAATATAAATTATTTTAATCTCTTATAGAATTCTTATTAACAAAATTTTTATTTTATTAAAAAAATAATATAAAAATCACTTTTAATTTATAAATTAATATTTATAATAAATATTTTTAATTATTAAATCAAATTTTATTTGAAATATATATTTTTAAATATAGTTTAAATTTAATTATATTTATTGTTAATTATTAATTAAATTTAATTACAAAAATTAAATCAAATTAATACATCAAATTAAATTATCTATAATTCTTATTAATAATTAATTTTAATTAATTAAATATTTAATATTATATTAAATTATTCATAATTCTTATAAAATTAATATATTCAATAATTAAAAAAGATATATTTAATTGATAGTAAATTAGATTACGAAAAAAATAAATTACAAAATAAATTTTTATAGTTTTTGGTAATTTTTGAAAAATAAAAGAAACAGAAACCAAAAGCCTAAAACAAGTAAGTTTTGTTTTATTGAATTTGAATAAAAAAGAAAATAAAAATAAAAATACAAATACAAACAATTCTTTTGGTTTTTTAATTTTATGATTTCCTTTTTAAATTTGATAAAATCTTTTAACTTTTAGTATTAAATTTTAAAATATAAAATTATTAGAAAAAAATTTTATTTTTATTTTTGTTCCAATTTATTATCAATTAAATATATACCATTTAATTATTTAATACTAATCGTCAACAAGAATTATATTTAGCATATATTTTAATTTTTTAAATATTTAAATTTAGTAATTATTTTATAAATATTTTGCGTAAAAGAGAGAAGAGAGACTATTAAGCAAAGCTAGCCTTACGCATTCCCTTCATTTCAAACTCATTCTTGAATTAAATTTTTTTAAATTTAAAATATACAATAAATGTTTATTTATTAAATAATTTATTTTAATAAATTTTTATTAATAAATAATACATAAGTATTAAAATTAATTATTTAATTTTTAAAATTTATCTAATATTCGATTGTTAGTATTAATAGAAAATAAGTAAGTTGACATTAACAACTAAACAAACTTTTGTTTTCATTTAAAAATAGAAAAAATACAAAAAAAAAGAAATAAAACTAAATGACAAATAATTCAAATCAGATAAAAATTTCTTAAATTTTGAAATAAACATTCTATTTTTAATAATTCATTTTTAATTTTTTTGATTAATTTTAGTACCAATGAAATAATTAATTTTTATATGATAACAACACATCTTATTTATATTTAAAAACTTAAAAACTAATGTATAAATTTAAATAAAAAAAGCATATACTTTTACTTTAAGAAACATTGAAAACACTTCAATCTTTAAAAGTCTTGAAAGAATTCATTATAGTTTTTAGCTTTCTATGAAAACTCTTTATATTAGACTTCAATTAAAAAATAATGATGAAGTATATGTAATATCAATGTCAAACATTGACTAAGCAAATGTTAATATTATGATAACATAAATTAACTTTTAAATCTGGCTCGAATGAATTAAATTCGATTTAAATTAATAATTAAACATAATTATAATAAATTATTTATTTGCGTCAAATTTAATTATTTTGGTTCGAGTTTAAGAGTTGTGTTGAATTGTCATACAAATATTATTTGATTGTTCCACATCTAATATTTATACTACACGTACTAACAGTTTAAGAGCGTTTAAAAAGAATTATAATGTTTTAAAATCTTTTAAGTTAAACTCTAACTAATGGAACTTTTTAAGGCATTTTAAAACCAAAACAAACTAAACTGCCAATTGGAGCAAAATAAATACAAATTAGCCTACTTTTAAGTTTGATTTGCGTTTATAACTATTATAAATAAAAACCAGCTTGTTATGTAATAAATTGGTCGATTTTTGCTTAAACATAAGTAACATTGAGCAATAAGTCTCTCTTCTTCATCTAAAACTAAAATAGGTACAAACACAACAATTTCCATATGAACGACACGAAGAATATCATCAGATATACCTAGAGCAGCTAATTATGTCAATAGTCTTTTTATCCACCTTAATTTGGTCAATTTTGATGGCAAACACTTCAAGAACCAAATCTAAGTAATGCTCACAATCTTCCTTTTGAAGCTTGAGCAAGATTCTTCTACCTAGGTGCTTTTAGATCTGTTTTATGAGGATAGTGGAGAACCCTGCGATCTTGTTTCAGAGGTGCTTCACTGGGATGATAGAGATTTCTTTGATGACCTTCTTATTTGTTTGGATATCTAGAGTCTATGTACTATTGCAGGCATAATTAGGTTAGGTATTAAATTTTCTATTAGTAATTTAAGATATAAAAAAGTCTTTTGAAATTTTCATTATAAATTGTTTTACCTATGTTAAAATATATGTTATGATATCTTATTGTTTAATTTTGGGCATTATTTGAAATTAGACATAGTTGGATATATTTGAAAGTCTACCTTAATTGGGACTCTTAAAGATAAAATTGCATGAAAGTTAAAATCTTAGTGAAGATAGGATTTATTATTTGAGGTAAAATCACCATATCTAAATAAAGATAGTGTACAAATTTTTTGGTGATTTTTATAGGTATATTTGGAAGCATATTTTGGTGATAACGGTTATCTAAGGTAGTTGAAATTGTCCAGGTCATGATTGACGATTTGCAGCTGTGTTTGTGTGATTTTCTAGACTGAAGTCATTTCGGTAGTGAAAAACAAGTAGATTTTTATTGTGTTTTATCTGCCTATTGCATGATTCATTGGGGCTATTTTGTTGTTGCTTTTTGTGTGGAGAAACGATAGGTATGTGGTGATTTGGCAGCTAGGATTTTTAGGCAATTTTGAATTATTTTTGCAGCTGATTTCATGGGGATTGTATCTTGATTTGGTGTTGCAATTTTCTGTCAAGGTTTTCATGACTTTGTTAAAGAGATTATCATTGATTGTATGTGTGATTTGGTAGCTGCATTTTCCAATTTCTTAATAACAATTGAGGGCTGTATTGGTGGTTGAATGTGCGAATTTGTCAGTTGGGTTTTCTTCTATTTTGAACAGCTATGGAGAGTGATTTTTGGTCTTGCATCTGACGCCACTCATCAACAAATATTTTTTCCAAAATACACCAATACATACCAGTATCTCCCTACTTTTGAGTTTTTGTCAATATTTACTCTTTTGTCTCAGCTACTTGTAAGTATTTGCTTTAATTCATCGTTAACATACTATCTATGTATTAATTGAAATACCAAATATTGATCAAAAGTTGCCAACACTTAAAACAATTTCATAACTTGGATTTAAGGATCAACCAGTTAAAAGTGAAGCATGATTTTCGATGTAAGTTTTATTATGTAAACTTTTACCCTATATTGGAATTGTCTTCAAGCTTATAGATCAAGTTTTCTAACGTTAACCTATCAAGGTGATGATTTAATTGGAGAGGTCCTTTGTGGGCACTAGAAATAGATCTAAATGGGTCCAAGTAAAAGAGCTTCAAAATGGCAATGTGTAAGGGTGAAATTTATGCATAGGTCAGATCTGGCCCAAAGTTAGCAGGCTAAACTCAAGTGACAACTATGAAAAATTTGACGTGACATTATTTTTTTAAAATTAAAAGATAAATAAATTAGGTTGGAGTAGGCTAAGTGGCCGACCTTGTAGCACCCCACTCCCGCATGACTCGAACCCGACATTGATGGTGATATCCGAGTTCGTGCCCTGTGAGGGTGGCGTGCTACATCACTCAGTCAAAACTTAGTATAAAATTTTTTTTGAAACATTCACATACTTTATATATTACGCGGAAAACAATGTACATAAATAATCATCGATGTGCTCA
>JAOSBN010000179.1:49354782-49378539 GCA_027563595.1 Erythroxylum suave
AATTACAATTTATGCATATATGGAGGCCATATTAGGCATGACCATGCCGAGATATGTTCACACACTCATATCTCATTTCAAATTACCATTTTACCCTTCCCATCGGGGATGGGATGTTACAAATCCCTATTGCCACCCTGGCAATGTGATATCCTCATCTAAGAATTATTCACACTCTAGTTCCTTAGATTTAGACTAATATAATATATAACTACAACAAGGTCCTACTAACCAGCCCAGTCCAATCTAACCTATTTTCATTCCTAAAAATGTGATATACTAGTAAGAAAACGATGAGAAAGTAAAATGGTAAGAAGAATGTAGGAGAGCAAGAAGGTAACGAATGATAAAACAACAACTCTACTCATTCAATCATTAGGAGGAAATAAATATACATTGTTGTAACAAATTATGACTTGTCAAAGGAAAATTACAGGACAACAACACTGGCTGTCAAAACAAATTTCTATTATTCCTCTCCTCACAATCATCCACCTCTTGTCTTGAATTCATTGGTCTTGAATTTACTGTTTCTCTAACATTCCCCCTCAAATTGAACTTCCTTTTAAGTTTCAGTTTGTCTCTCAAATATTGAAATTGTTGAGAAAAGATAGCCTTAGTAAACACATCTATTGGTTGTTCAGATGAAGGTATATATTCAACACAAATTTCTTCATTGTTGACAATGTCCCAAATGAAGTTAACATCGATTTCAACGTGTTTGCATTTACTATGCAGGATTGGATTATGGGAGAGGGATACAACAATCTTGTTATCACACCATAGAGTTTCAGTCATTTGTGTATTGATTTTTAATTCCTTCATGAGTGATCTAAACCATATCATTTTGCACATCCTTGGGCAAGTGTTCGATATGCACTTTCGATGCTGGATCGTGATACACCTTGCTACTTCGTAGAGCTCCAAGCAATTCGATTGTTATTGAATATGATTAGATAGCCACCTATAGACTTATGATCATTTGAATTAGTGGCCCAATTAGCGTCTATAAATCCATGCAATCTTGACACCTTTTCAGTCGTGTAACATAATCCCAGTTCATATGTTATAATCCAGTTTAATTTTCCTTTTAAATATCATAGGATACATTTTACTCCCTACCAATGGTCTTTTGAAGGTGATTGCAAGAATTGACTCAACTTATTTACATCATATGCAATATCTGGATGTGTAATTGTGGCATACTGGAGACTACTAATGACACTTTTGTAAATGGTTAAGTTTTGCATTAGTTTTCCTCCTTCTTTCACAAACTTGTGACCTGTGATCATTGGTGTAGGGCAAGGTTTAGAGTTAAGCATATGTGTTTACCTTAAAAAGTCCAGAATATACCTCATTTGTGAGAGATGCACTCACCTTCTGTATTATCAACTTCAATACCCAATAGGAAAGTTTACCAAGGTCTTTGAGTGCAAACCTTGACTTTAATTTTGATAATCTACTCAATAAAAATGGTATTATTTCCCATGACAACGATGCCATTAATATAGATGAAAAGAATGGCAATGTCATTTTCTTCATGATAGTAAAATATAGACGTATCACAGTTTGAATTTATAAACTTCCATTCGAACAAGGCTTCCTTGAGTTTTTGGAACCAAGCACATGGTGCTTGCTTCAAGCCATATATGGCTTTATGCAAGTGACAAACATGATTTGGAAATAATTTGTCTTGAAAACCATCATGTTGTTCCATGAACACTTCTTCCTCGATTTTGTCATTTAAAAAGGCATTGTTAATGTTGATTTGTCTAAGTCTCTAATGCATTGTCATAGTAAGATTGAGAATAAAACTTACCATGTTGAATTTTACTACAGGACTGAATGTTTCAAAATAATTTACTCCCGCAATTTGGCAAAACCCCTTTGCCACAAGTTTAGCCTTATATGTTTCAAAATAATTTACGCTTGCAATTTGACAAAACCCTTTGCCATAAGTCTAGCCTTATATCTCGAGACAATTCCATTTGGGTTCATTTTTACTTTAAAATCTATTTGCATGGGACAATTTTCTTGTTACTCTGTTTAGGCACCAACGACCATGCCTAGTTTCTTATGAGAGATTGGTATTCTTCTTACATGATTGCCTTCCACTCAAGTTTGGACAAGGCTTCTTCAACTGTTATGGGAACCATAGTTTCAGTAACACTGTCACTATTTTAAAGTATGTTTTAGGTTTAAAGATTCCATCCTTGGCACCAGTAACCCCGGGATAAACGTTGGTAGGAATGATTCCCCATCTTACTTCATTCAACTCACTATAAGAGATAGGCATAGTATTGAATTCAGTGTTATGAAGGGGACTAGACTATGGTTGAAGTACTTTTGAAGTGATGATAGGTTGATGATGATTTGAGTAGGGTGAGAAATTGGAGGTAGCCCACTCAGTGAAGATGTTGATGTTGGTCTCTGAAGATTGTGTTCACATTGAGGGATAGGTTTAATGAGTGGTATGGATATAAACTGTGTGGTTAAGGACTCAACTAATATATTAGACTTCGGAACATGAGAGGAAACATGGTACAAAAAGGAAAGATTTGCCATTAAAAAAAACATCCGAGCAATATAGATTCTTCCTGAGCTATGTAAACAATGATAACCCTTATGTTAAGGACTACATCCAATAAAGACATAAAAGCTAGTATGGTAATTAAACTTATGAAGATTATAAGGTTTCAAATTTGGGTAGCAAGCATAAGAAAAAGTCTTACAAAAGTTATAGTCAAGTTTCATATGTGTAAGCTTTTCGAATGGTGACTTGTTATCTAGAGTTGATATGGGAAGTTGATTTATTAGATATGTGGCAGTGTACACAACGTTACACCAGTAATCAAGTGACATGTTGGCTTGAGCGAGCAAGGTGAGTGTTGTTCTATGATGTGCTTGTGTTTTCGCTCAATTTTTCCATTTTGACAATGAGTATGAGGGCATGTAAGTATATGGTTGATGCCAAAAGTTTTGAGATAGGTGGTGAAGGGAATGAACTCACCTCCCATATCAGTCTGAAGTGTTCGAATCATACACCCAGTTTGTTTTTCAACCAAAGTTTTGAAGGTTCCAAAAGTGTCTAGAGTTTGGGATTTACAAGAAGTGGGATAGATCCAAGTAAATTTGGTGAAATCATCTAGGAAACTGACATAGTATCTAGCCTCATTGGTTCCAAGTATGGGTGCTGGTTCCCAACGATCAGCATATACAATATCAAGGGGCTGTGACGTTTTATGTTTAGAGGTTGGATAATGTAGTTCATGAAGTTTTCCATGTTGGCATGCTTTACAGAAACTAATTTTAGAGTTATGTCTACTGATCTTAGGTGTGATTGAGTTAGAGATTCTAATGGTATTTTTATTTGGATGTCCTAGTTTTCTATGAATGATATCTATATTGGACACATGAGAGGATTGCTTTAATAAACTTGACTTTTCATTTAGATCATTCCACTACCATATAGACTGAGTTTTTGAACAATGGCTATCAGTATTTTGTTGGACAATTTTAGGGGATTGAGCATGACATTGAGTATTTACATGTTGCAATGCAAATTCTTGGAAAGCAATTAGAGTGGTTTTTTCATGAGACCTATTGTGGGGTTGACATTGTTGGTTATTATGAACTTCAATCTTGTAGAGACCAGGATCATCTACTCCTCTGAGACGGTCCTTCCTCCTCTTGTCCTTTATCAAGCAAAATTTTCCATGGAATATTATAGAGCAGTCGAAATCATTAATAAGTTTGGACACACTTAGCAAATTTTTGATAATTCCAAGAACCACCATTACATTATTGAGAAGGACTGAGTTTAAGACAACCTTATCAAAGTATGTCATCTGAAGAGGTTGTTTGTTTCTAATAGTGATTTTTTTTTGAGCTGCGATGATCTGAATTAACACTTGGATTGTTTAGGTCATTCGTGATGTGGTTGGTTGCTCTACTATCAACGTATCAATTATAATCACTTGAGCAATTGAATTGAGAATAGACAAGAGCAGTGTTATGATGGCTTGAATTTGCTACAAAAACTTGAGCATTTTTCTCATTTTGATTAGTCTGAGTAAAGGAATTTGAGGGAATAAATGATTTATCAAACCTGTACCAACAATCGTTGGCCAAGTGTCCATACTTAAAGGCGTACTTAACAAGTTGGTTTAGTTCCTGCATTTCCTCTACCACTTGATTTTTTGGATTTTCCTCTTCCAAGGCTTCGTTGATTCTAACTAGAGTGAGAATAAAAATTCCTATTAAACGCAACTTGGGTAGATCGATTATTTTACATCTCCATGGCTGAGTTGGTATGCGTTCTGGCGAGTTTGGCTTCATGATTCAAAATCAGTGCAAATGTTTCTTATAAGGGTGGCACCTCTCTTATTGAGTTGGCTATTGATACTACTTTCTCAAACTCAACGCCTAGGTGACATGTTATTAATTTATATATCAATTTAAGGTATTTTTAAAGCATATTGGATGGATATTATGTTGATTATGTTATTTTTACATTATTTTTAGAGGTTGGGAGAAGTGGAGCTGTTTTGGAAAAAAATAACATGAACATTGAGTAGGAAAGAATAGCCCAAAACACATAGAAGATAGGAGTAAAAACGCAGGCACTAGAAGGAGAAAATGCAAAGTACCGGTCCACACCAAAACGACGTAGCAAAGTAGGAAGAAGCAAGGGAGAGCGACAGCATAGGAGACCAACAGAAGAATAAAACGACAATACATAGGATAAATAAAAGAACAAAACGCAGAGTCTATCAACAGAAGATAAATGTCAGCAGCGACAAGACAAAAACGGCACAGCAAAGCAAAAGAAGAATAGCCAGCAGAGGAGAAAATGCTGAAGGATAACAATGTAAAGCACAGCACCAGCAGGAAGAAGAAAACGCAGCAGATGTTTGCGTTTCATGCAAACGTTGGCCAATTAACAAAATAAAAAAACAACACAGCACCAAGACATTGGGCAGGAGCTGAAAACGCAGTTGGCCAGGACAAAAGCGCAACATCCAAAGTATGACAAAACGATGGAGCATAGAAGAGAAGGAAACGCAAACGTAGAGAGGAGTAAAGAGACAGCAACGAGGGTGGCTTTTAAAATAACGCAAAAAAAAGCAGCTGCGGGTTAAGGAACGTACGTAGATTTTTGGAAGAATATACTTAGGCGGTGGCTCACTTGGCATAAGGACGGCAGCTGTTGTTTTCTTTTCGGGGAGACCTTTTGCTTTCAAGAGGAGAACAATGCTCTTCTCCACTCACGCACATTCTCTCCTATATTTTTTTCGTAAGATTAAAATTTCCTATGAATAATATTATTCATGCTTTCTTTCTTTTCAATGGCTTGTAACTAAGTTTTTTTTATTCTAGTAAGAGAATTATATTGAAACCTTGATTCTAAATAGATTGTAAGATCAAATTGACTTTATTGAATTTAATCGTGTATAAATATTTAATTAATTCTTGAATTCACAGGTGTTATTATGGTTTTGAGTTTTATTGAATAGGTGCATATATTTAATAATCTTGAAATAATCTACCGCTAATTAAATAGTCAAATCCATAATTGTTTGTTGATTTTAATAAGTGGCAATCGACTTATTTTTATTTCCTCGTTAAGAAGTTTAATATATGCCGTGGAATTAATTAATCTAATTGCAATAAGTCATTTGTTGAACTTGTTCATTAGAATTGGTTCTTTCTAAATATTAAGGTTGTCGAAACATTAAATCCTATAAGCTACCTCTAGGGTATTTTTTGATTAGGGAGTAATTATTCAATCTGTTTGTGATTACCATACAAGGTAAGGAAAAATTGGATATTATAGATCTGTTCTTAATAACTAGAACCAATTTATTTATGAATATGTTGAATTACTTTTGCATTAATGATCAATTGGATGAATCAAGGTGGAAATAAATTCCTTTAACTAGAATTCTGTTTTACTAAATTTCAAATCAATTCATTTTTGTTATCTTTAACATTACATTTTAACGTAATTTCCAAACTCCCTTATTTTTTTTCTTCATTGTTTAAAAGAGATAAATTATCATTCCCTTAGGAGACGACCTTAGTCCACTGTGCTACGTTAATATTCTGAGTAGGTTAATTATTTTTGGTTGATTTGACACTCACCATTGAGCCTCCAAGGATTTGAAAAACCAGCTATGTTTTTGGAATGTGATATCCAGTAAGACCTGGCTCATATGCCATATCTTTCATTTTGTCAAAGTAATCTGTTACTGCGAATTGTCCCTTCCTTGTATTTTGCAGCTGCATTTTGAGATGGAGAATCCAAGACTGCAACTATGCCTCATACAGTTGCTCAAGAGATGACCACAGTTCATAGGATGAATTGCAACCTGATACTTTCTTCAAGATACCTTCAGATAGAGTAGACAAGAGCCAACCTAGTAGGGTTTGATCTTATTTTCTCCATATTAGAAAGTTTGGGTTGGGAAGATTTACAGTTTCTATGGATTTAGGACTTGGGATGATGAAGCACCTTGGACATTGTCTGCTTCAATCAATTATTCAAGATCATTTGCCCGAATTGGTGGTACAACTTGAGCTCGCCAGACTCTCTAGTTATTCAGCTCCAGTTTTGTGGGAACGATAAAGTTGAAATTTGTGACAGAGAATTGTGATAAGGAGGATGTAGAGCCGAGGTTACTCATTTTGAATGATTAGCTCTAATACCAAGTGAGAAAATAATAAGAGAGTAGAATGATACAAAGGATGTAGGAGAGTGGGAAGGTAACAAATGATAAAACAACAGCTCTACTCATTCAATCATCAAGAGGAAATAAATACATATTGTTGTAACAAGCTATGATCTGTCAAAGGACAATTGTACAAATTACAAGACTATAACACTAGCTGTCAAAACAAAATTTCGTTTTTCCTCCTCACAATTGTCCACCACTTGTCTTGAATTCATTGGTATTGAATTTATTGTTTCTCTAACAATACTCACCTAAGAACAATTCACGCTCTAGTTCTTTAGGCTATGTTTGGTTGAGGGGTTAGTAATAGAACGAGATAAAACGTAATACACTTTTGGTTGAGGGGTTAGTAATGGAACGAGATGGAACGTAATACACTTTTATCATTTAGTTGAGTGTTTCATTATGGAATGGAATGAAATGGGATGGAAGCGGAGGGTTTCATCTTATGTTCCATTTCATCCTAAACAGTGAAATAAGAAACCTTCAATTTAGGTGTTTTAGGATTAAATGTAAACTAATAAATACATACTACCTAATATACTCTCATTTGTCCTCTTGCTTCACTCTCCATTTGAGCCGCCATCGAAGGAGAAGAAGCCAACATTAACACAAAAAACCAACCAATAAATTCAACTAATCCTTTAGACAATGAAAAAGAAGCAAGTTAAGATGGAAATCCACGACATGTTACTTCGAGGACAGCAGTCCAATAATAAGGGCATCTAACCTCGTTCTGAGCACTAACAAGAAAAGGTTGTTGCTTTGAACACTGGAACAAAAGTTTTAGCAAAACTTAAAAGACTCATTATTCTAAATAGGATAATCATTTAAATGTATTAAGATTCCATAATACTTTTCTTGTTTCTTACTCTATTCCTTGCTTGTATATTTTTCCTAGTAAACTAACGTGGAAAGGAAAGGATACATGAAAGCAAAGAACATAGGAATAAACTGAGAAGAGGAAGAGATTACCAAGACATTTGCCATAGTCCATGATACCCTCCATAGCTTGGTTAATGGTAGTGATCAACAATTGGAATTTTGTTGAGTGAGAAGTAGAGTATATATATTACATACTGGAGAGAATATTGGTGTAATAACCCAGACCACCCGCTTGCAGATATTGTCTACTTTGGGTCTTGGCCCAGCCAAGCCCTCGCGGTTTTGCTTTTCTCGAGGCCTTCCCAGGAGGTCCCCCATCCTAGTATTACTCTAGCCCAAGCAAATTTAACCTTGGAGTTTCGATGGGATCCGGTGCATTAGGCCATGAAAAACGCGTCTGCAAGGAAGAGGTTTCCACATCTTTATAAGGCATGCTTCGTTCCCTCTCCAGTTGATATGGGATCTTACACTATCCACCCCCCCTTGGAGGCCCAGCATCCTCGCTGACATACCAACTCGGATACCGGCTCTGATACCAATTGTAACAGTCCATACCACCCGGGTGCAGATATTGTCCATTTTGGGCCTTAGCCCAACCAAGCCCTCACGTTTTGTTTTTTCCCCGAGGCCTTCCCAGAAGGTCACTCATCCTAGTACTACTCTTGCCCAAGCACATTTAACCTTGGAGTTCTGATGGGATCCGGTGCATTAGGCCAAGGAAAACGTGTCTGCAAGGAAGAGGTTTCCACATCCTTATAAGGCATGCTTCGTTCACCTCTCCAGCCGATATGGGATCTCACACTATCCAACCCCCCTTGGAGGCCCAGCGTCCTTGCTGGCATACCAACCCGGGTACCGACTTTGATACCAACATCTGCAAGCGGGTGGTTTGGGCTGTTACAATTGGAGAGATATCAAATGAATCCAAACTGCAGATCAAGAGTATAACAATCATTTATTATACATTATATTGTATTTCATCTACCTTTCAAACAACATTTCACTATATTACATTATGAACCCTTCCATTCCTCCCAAACAACTTTTTACTATATTATATTCCATTCCATTATAAACTATTCCGTTCCGTTCCATTAATTAACATTCAACTAAACAGGCCCTTAGTTTCTGACAACTATACTATATAATTACAATAAGCTCCTAGTAGGAAGATTAATATAACAAGGTGTAGGCCTACATATTTCTTCAAGGCCCTGTTTAGTTGAAGGGTTAGCAATGAAACGGAATGGAACGTAACATACTTTCATTGTTTGGTTGAGGGTTTCATAATGGAATTGAACGGAATATGATGAAAGCGGAGGGTTTCATGTTATGTTCTATTTCATCCTAAACGGTAAAAATAAAAAAAAACCTTTGATCTAGAGGGTTTAGGATGGAATATAAACTAGTAAATACATATTACCTAATATACCCTCAATATTTTTTTTAATACCAATTATTTCTTCTAACCCAATCCTCTTTTCCCGATACCCTACTAATAATATTTTATATTATTAATAAAATTGTATATAATTAATAATAAAATTTTTATTAGTGAAAAAAAGAAAAAATATAAAAATTATTCTTTAATTGTTTGTACATATTTCTATATAAATAAATATATAAATAAATAATTTTTAAATATAAATCACATATAATAGAATAAAATTTATTAAGTAATTAATAATAATATTTTTATATAATTAATAATAAAATAACAAAATATTTATTATTTTAAAATAGAAAATATATAAAAATTATTTATCACGTCACAACTATGACTTTTTAATTAGATATTATTTCTGTTTTAAAATAATAGCGTTAAACTTCTTGCAACAACCATTTTAATATTAGGGGTATAATAGTCATTTATTATACATTACATTCCAGTCTATCCATCTTCTAAACAATGTTTCACTATATTACATTATGAACCCTTCCATTCCTTCCATACAACTTTTCACTATATTTATCTGATTCTTTTCTAGGGTAATCTTTTAACGACTGAGCAACCTAATTTTTAGACATGGCATTTCCGTTCATTTTGGTCATTTTTGTGTTTATTTTCAACAGTAGAGGTTAACCTATTGGTTTTCTCTTATAGATATTGTTGGGACCCATTTCCGGAACCCAACTCTTAATCAGAACCATATAACATGAGCTTAAACCAATGATGTCTCCTTATCCATCATTGATTTCCTAACCTAGCTTTTGGTTCATCTTCTTGCTCTGATACCACAACTGTTGGATCCCAATTTCTCAGGTCCAACTCTTGATTCGGAATACATAACATAAGACTTGGGCTATTTCCAACGTCATGACTCTCATATCTTTTTCACTTAATTCATTTCTTACGACTAGTTCTCATTATTCATAATTCTTATCTTTCTCCCATGACATCTCACTTATGTGTATATATATATATATATATAACAATAATTCATGTTCAAAGTTCATCCACTCAAGTGGATGACTTCTTCAAGTGTACTTAATTCCAACTTAAACTCATCCTTAATTAATTGAATTTCCAACTTCACCTCATCTATACATAATTTTCCCATACTAAAATCCATACACAAATCTATATTTCATTAACATCATAAATTAAAAGTTTTACAAACTTCAATGGCATTCCGATCCATAGAACAATACTTCACAAAAATCCCAAAAATACATAAAATGCTTGAACTAAAATTTCTCAACATACACTACAACTTTGTTTTACATAAATTATTTCGACAACACAAAGCATGAAAATCTAGAGTAGTTCCTTGACTCTCTTTTTCTTCATCTTTTTCTCATCACCTAGACAAGGGGACATGAAGGGGGTAAGCTTGAAAGCTCGTGAGAACAAGTTTATAATAAAAAATAAGCAAAAACTTTTTAAAACCATTTTACTTGCCATCGAAAACTTTCATTGAGTCTATAAAACTCATGTTTCTCAAAATTCTTGTCAAAATTCACAATAGTGCAAATCATGTATGCATTCATCATGTCGAACATATCATGATCACATTAGCATATCAGAATGGTTTGGGTGGATCCGTGATGGAACGTACTACATATTTCCTATACGGGTCTTGTGTAGCCGTGAACAGAACGTACTATCGCAATCCCACAAAATGGTCTTGTGTAGCCGTGAACTTCTGGGAATTCGCGAGGGAATTCCATGCCACTAGCGGGCAGGCGGGAGAAGTCTTTGGACAAGTGCACTTGACTGACAGAACAGACCACCACAAACTCACATAACACATATATTTCAAAATCTTATAAACTTGTTGCCCAAAATGGCAATTTTCTTGAAAACTTGCATTTTCATGTGCTTGCAACATTTATCCTGAAAATCCATTCTTGAAAACATAATTTCATAAACATGTATCTTTTCCAAAAAGAAATCATTTTCAAAGTCTTTTTCATAAACCAATCAACACAATTCATGTAGCAAACATATAACAATTTCTCAATTCAACAAAGAAGCAATAAATGCAACACTTATGATGCAATTAAAAACATTAAACTTTCTTGAATCAAAGAACACAATGAGTGGCTTATTTACCCTATTATAAAATTGTACCTACCTTGATTTCCTTACTTATAGCCTTGCTAAACATGTCTCTTCTCTTGTTCCTTTTGCCTCTTTGATCCCTTCGTTCTTCATTAAATGAAGGGATCCTTAGCTAAAAAAGGAAGCTCTTTTCTTCCTCTTCCTTTTTCTCTTCTTGGACAGCTTCAAAATCTTTCTTAAAGACTAAGAAAAATCAAACCCTAACTTGTTTTCTCTTCTTTCTCTTTCTCTCTCATTTTGAAATTCTCTACTGCTTATCCTTTCATTCACGTTTCTTCTTCTTCATTTATAAGCAAGACAACATTTCTTCTTCCAATTATGCCCTTAATGATTGAGAATTGTCCTATTTGCCCTTCCATTTATGCCTTATGTCTTTTATACTTAAATGTCTTGCCAACAGTGTCCTTGAACATTCTGACTTAACACTTTATTCTGAAAAATCTTCTCTGTTGTCTTACTTGTCCAATTCTTATCCACTTACCTACTTCCCTTTATCCAAACTCACTTTCGAATTTTTCCAATAGCACATCATTTCAGGTCAACTTTACATTCTCTTCTTGACCCCGACACTAAAGTCATTCTTTTCAATACTTTCCTTTAGAAATATATTCCCCTATGTCTTATGTCTCCATTGACACCAAAATCATTCAATTTGGTTCTATCTTCAATCGTACTGAACTTGTCTCGGGATAAATGGTATAACTTTCACTAAACTTCAAATAATTACAAGTATTCTTTCTGCTAATGTAGCCTCTCTAGGCTCTCAGCCTTTTCTTTCTCTCACTAGAAAGATAGTGTGAGGTTTTGTTACAGTAGGGTTAGCTCTCTAACTACTTCTTGATTCTTGATAACTGCTTCTTGAATCTTGGAAACTGTTATTTAGTTGAGTTCTATAACTAACTTCATCTAAGTAACCATCTGACGTACAGACGTAACTTCTTCTTTATATCATTTGTGTTTTCAACTTCGTCTATGTTTTCTATTGTTTGTGTTTCCTATCGTCTGTGTTTCCTATCATCTGTGGTTGAATTTCTTATCGTCTGTGTTTGACTTTCTATCGTCTGTGTTCCATCGTCTGTGGTTGACTTTCTTATCATCTGTGTTTGACTTCCTATCGTCTGCCTTTCCTATTGTCTGTCTTCTGACGTCATAACACGTTATCACAGACAATTTCTTTCGTCTGTGTTTCCCTTGCGTCTGTGTTTCCTCGCTTCTATGTTTGCCTATCGTTTGTGTTCTGACGTCATCACAGAAGATTCCTTGAGTCTATGTATTCCTTGCTTCTATGTTTTCCTATCGTCTGTGTTTTGAAGTCATCACAGACGATTCCTTTCATCTGTGTTTTCCCTTGCCTAAGGCCTTATGCCTTATAACCTTAAGTGTCATGCCCAATTTGCCCTTATGCAATCTTACAACTTTAATACTTCAATTCAATTAATCTGTGTCATAAAATCTTACCAACATTGACATAATAACTAACTCCACAAAATAATCCCTTAAGGACCTCATAATTTATTTAAATTATGCTTATTCTTCTAGAGAAAAATTTAGGGGGCCAACAGATATCAGTTGTCGCTAGCCTATTGGAATCCTATTACACTCCCTACTGCTATGAGAGTTTGATAGAGTTATTGGCTAAAAAGCAGTTTATAATGAAGTTTTCACAAGTAATCTACTTCTCTGCCCTTACGGTATAGTCTTCGTACTAGCGACTAAGCTACGATTTATGAAGAAAGAGTCATTTTCTTTATCGTCGAGCTTCGCTTCACTTTAGGGAGAGGATACTACTTATTAGACCCACGCTTTGTTCTTGATGTATCGAAATTTGCGAAGATGCTACAAAGCATACTTCCTCCCTTTTCGTTCCTTTTTGATTCATTCCATTCTATTAATTAAAATCCAAGCCCTAATAGTTATATCATGGAGAAGTTGGAACTAGTTCAATTCTAGACATGTGGCTGGTAACCTCTTCTTTGGATATGGTGACATGGTTAATGGGAGCATATAATCTGTTATCCTTTCTATGTCTCCTCTCATTTTTAACGCAGTATGACTACCACTTTGGTGAGAATTGAGAGATAGTTGTCGATTAGGCATTCCATTGGCACCTCCATTCACTTTAGCCCCCACCATCTTCTTTCAACCAGCTGGACGAGCAAGACTTAGCCTTGAACCTAAAAAATCATCTTGGTTTGTGTTTTGCGGCTCATGGATCTTCTTATGGTCCTGTGTGTCCAAAGTTTATAACATCCATTCGAAAGTAAGATAAACTAAATTAACACTTTCATGACAAATTGGAAATGTAATCCACGACCTAATCATCTCCAACTAAAACTTAACCTTCGTTTCTCTTCCTCTATGTCCTGCTTGAGCATGGAATATTCATCTAGCATTGCTAGTAAAGTAATACTGTCATAAGCAAATCGCAAGCCCTGACTTTCTTCCCAAGCCTGAGTTTTGGCAACCTAGGTATCAACCAAAGTTACATGGCGAAAAAATATAAATCAAAACCAAGGTTTTAAAAACTAGACCGGGCCTGCCGGTCTGACCAGAAAAAGTTTGAACTGGTCAGTGGTCCGGTTCAGTTTTACCGAATAACCTTTATGTATTAAAACCAACTAGTTTATCAGTGAACCAGTCGGTTTTTTGTCGAACTGGCCCAACCGGTTTATCACTGTACAAAGAATACTTCTCCTCTTCTTCACCACTTTCTCTTATTCTTCACCATTTTCTCTTCACCATCTCTCACTACCCTATAGACGTAGAAATCAAGCTCTTCTCCAACATCGAAATCTTTTTCATCAACACCCCTGTCCTTTATATGAGTATATATAGACGCAACGTCGAGAACAACATTATTATAGTTATAGCCATTAAAATATCGACCTCAATGAAGAGACCATGATGTGCAATAGAGATATGGGTCTTGGTTACTGGTCCGGGATAAGCCCAAGGTTGTCGGGGTAAGCGTCATCGGATGCATACTCACTGTAGCCGACGCCGCGAGCGTCAAATTTTAACAAACTGGAAGTGACAAATGCATCTCATACGCCATCCTGGAAGGTCTCCAATAATAGCGTCCAGGAAATTGTTCCGGCACCCTTCTCCAGCATTTGCATAGTTGAAGATGATTTAAAATAAACTTTTTTAATTGATTTAACATTGTGTTATCTAAAGTGGATTGACTTTTCTTTAACATTGTTATAAAACTCTGACGAGACAAGTTGCCACCCAAAAGTTTGTCAGTTTCTTTTTCTTGGCGTTTAAGATGTCTATGCCTTTTGCCACTCACAACTACTTCTCATTACCTGGGATCTAAATGAACAAAGCTAATATCTTTAGACACAATTACCCAAAAAAATCAAAGAAGAAATAAGTTTTAATGCCTTTTATGAAGATCTTGGCAAGTTTTGCAATGGAGGCACCCCTACTGTTTCCATATAATGCCAAGGTGTTAAGTAATAACAGGAAACATTATCATTTATTACAAATGATCCCCAAGAAACCCTATAAAACCTGACCCTTATACGATTTTAAAGAATATAGATTGAATCTGTCAAAACAAAGCGGTCGTTGGTAGTATTAGTTAGTAAAAGAAGAAACTGCAGATTCTAAGCTCGAGTGTTGTCTTTTTAACTGATATAATATTAGGAAAAGAAGAAACATGAGGAAAAGATCTGATCGCATATATGTGGAATGGAAAAGAGGACACAAACTTAAATCCAGTAGAACATGCTTTTGTATCAGAAGTGGAACGCTAAAAATAACTTTTTTTAATGGAAAAGAATGAATGTCTAAAATTTTTATTTTTAAAAAATAAACTTTTTTCTTTACAAACTTCTGAAATATTTGGAACTTTTTAAAAAATATTTTAATAGATATTATTATATTTTTATTTCAATAAAATATTTTGTTTTTGTTTATTCTTATAAGTTTTACTTCTTATTTATTATATACTGGTTTTATAACGGTTCATTACCAGTTGAATCTCTAAACCGTAAACCTTTCCTTAAAATGGTTCGATATCCGGTTTAGTTTTTAAAACATTGGTCAAAACATTGACAGGAGTGTTGAGCACATTTTCTATTTTCAATTTTAAAAAGTTTTCAAAAAGTATTAGAAAGTTGGTTGTGAACGCCAAAATTGTTCAATATTTAAAACATACCTGAAGTTTTGTTGACCAGAATCTGAGCTTTTTCTGCATGCTTCATATTTAAATGCTCCCCTCTGCTTGGATTATACCGATTCTCGTCCTGTTTTAGCAAGAAGAGACCAATTAAGTTGAAATATTTTAGTTAACCACTATATTATATAGCTCATTTTCATTTTATAGGATCGTTTGAGTTTCAACATTGTTGTTTGATATTTTGTTTGTTGTAGTCTTCACTGAATTAAAGTTTAATGAATGCCATAGCAAAGAGAGGACAAAAAAGAACCACGAGTAAGTCAGATCATTAAAACTTATCATTGACTAGAAATAACTGCATGTGAAGCAAAAGAAGTAGCTCCAAATGATAGAGGTTCTTCGAGTTTGTTACAGATAGAGTAACAGTTGGAGAAGCGTCTTCGGAAAAGATTGTTTAAATATCAAAAGTAAATTATAACATGATCCGAACAATGGCAACAAAGTATAAATCTTACATACCCGATTGTAGTCTTCAAACCAAACTCTCTTCCTCACATGTTGACATCCACTTCTCCACCTTATCCAAAATTTCTTTCCTGCTAAAAACTTTCTCCTTGGCTTTTGATATCTCACTGTCCATATCAATCGGTAACTCAATAGGCTCAATGTTTCTAGAGTCAATAACTTCCATAATATTTTCTCGAGCTGCCTCTGATTCTATTTCTATATGAGCAAGAGCATATATCTCTTCAAGCTCAACTTGCCTTTTGAATGCAATTTCTTTCATCCTATTGACTTTTAGCTGATCAAGTCTTCCAGCTTCAACCTCCACCTTTTCAACAAATAAAGTAAAATGAGTCAAGAGTTTCCTTTCCTTTCCATCTAGAAATTCATTTTTAACATTCCAGTTCAATTTACTTCCTGTAGCATGTACTTGCTCAACTAGATTTAATGCAAGAGCACCAAGTAGAATCACTTCATCAACTAAAGCTGAAATGTTACAGGTTTCGTGGTCAAACAATTTCCTCTCATCTATATGTTGTGATAATCACATGTGAGTGGATATCCCATATCGGAAGGGAATGAGAATGATGAAGTGCATATATATAAGGAAGGCCCATTAACTTAATAACTTAGGCTTTTGGGCTATAGATGGTGTTTGTTTTTCTATTTATGCACTCGCACACGCAGGCTCAGGCACGGGCTCATGTACTTCTCAAAATCGATCTTCCCAACAAATGCTATCTAAGTTGATGGTTCTACAAGGAACCAGTAGGAGATGGTAGTCGAATCCTATGATTGCTTCCCCAAGGGAAGGAGACTTTTAGTGGGCTCAAACTAGTAGAGTAGAGAGCTTTTGGTGACGCAATATACTCGAGCTACTAAGCAAAAAGGCTTTTGCTCATGAGGGAGTCTAAGCACCTGTTTGGTTGAGCTTATATCAGTAGAGCCTTTGTCAGTAGAGCTTTTGTTAGTAGAGTTTTTCTGAGAAGAGCTTTTTTAAAAAGTCAGTTGACTGTTTGGCTATCAATTAAAAAAACAGTTTTTTAAAAAGAGCTTCATATAGTAGACTGTTTGGCAACACAAAAATAAAAAGCACTTTTATTAATTTTAACTATATTTTATTTTATAATAAAATTATTTATGCATATAAATATTATTTAAAATATATTAAACAATATACAAAGTACAGTATATTAATTATTATATAATTTTAAACCATATGAAACATAAATGAAAATATATCTAACCAAATTTTTTGTATAGATTATAACATTAGTAAAAATAAGTTCAAAAATAAATATTAAACATATAAAAAATTCAAATAATATTATATAAATCGCAAAACAAACGTGAAGATGTGTTTGTGGATATTGTGGGAATTATGTGCAAAGCATAAAGGTAAAAGGGACTAAAAAAATAAGCTCATTAATTGATATAAAAAATCTACCTGAAAAAATACTTTTTTGAAAAGCTCCAAATTTGAGATTTTTAAAAAGCTATTTCTATTCCAAAAGTGCTTTTGAAGTTTACAACCAAACACTCTTTTTTTTCCCCTTAAAATAGCTTTTGTGGTGAAAAAAAGTGCTTTTCTATCTATCAAAAGCTGAACCAAATGGTGCCTAAACCTATTGTGAAAGTTCATACTTGAGGGGGAGATTTTTGGGATAACGAGTGTAAGTAAAAATTTCACATTGGAAAGAGATGAAGCTACTGAAAGACATATAAGTAGAAGGACTCATAATCTTAAAATCTTAAAATTTTGGGTTGAAATGTGGTGTCAATGCCTATGAATATATTTCCTCACTAGTATAGGCGATGTTTAATAATTATTGTGAGATTACGAGAATGCCCTTAGGGTTTGCATGTATCATATAAATAATCTTATGAGTTCAATGAAAGTTAAGTTGCAACCTAATCATTATTATATGGTATCAACCTTCGATCCTCCGATGACGGCCGCGCCAACCTAAACACTCGCCCACCACCACAATGTCGACTTCTCCTCACTCGTCGCCGTCAAACTCTACGTTCGCCGGAATGTTTCTGCCCAATCCGGCATTCCTGAAAACACCCCTCGTCCCCATTGCCACTCATGGCCATTCAATACAAAAATTAACCCCTTTGAATTATATCCCATGGAAACGATAGGTTCAATCAACGCTCCAAGGCTACGCGTTAATGGGCTATGTCGATGGAACCTTGCTGGAGCCTCGCACGATCACCACTGCCGGTGTTGAAGTCGTGAATCCAGCGTGGGACTCATGGTACCGCCAGGACCAATTGATTGTCTCATTTTTGTTTGGATCGGTCAGCATCAACGTTTCGGGAATTCTCAATATGGCTGAAACGTCAAAGGAGATTTGGGATCCACTGTCCATCACATATGGAAGTTCCTCTCGTGCTCACATTCAACAAATTCGTGCTAGTATTCAACGTCCAGTACAAGGTTCAAAATCTATTTTGGAGTATCTTTTGTTTATGAAATCTAAAGCGGATGAATTGGCTCTTCTTGGCAGCCCTATGTCGAATGATGATCTTGTGGAAAAAATTTTAGAGGGATTGAATGATGTGTATAGGCCTGTGGTTGAAGCAATTAACGCCCGTGATGATCCTATCTCTTATGCGGCATTGCATGAGAAATTGCTTAATAAGGAAAATCAGCTTCGCCATGAAGGCGTTGCTACTGCCGCGCCATTCCCTGTCACGGCCAATGCAGTTACGGGTCAGCAGAAGCACAAAGGCGGCAAAGGTTCTCACCAGTCGGTCTCCTCGGCGGGGCAGCCTAGCACGCAGCAGTGGCCTCCTATAGTGTCCCAGCAGGTCCCGCCTTCTACCCAGAATTTTCCGCAGCACTCCTCGGCGCCTGCAGGTTATTCTCCTCGCCCTGGCCAGCGCTAGCCGCGTCCATTCCTCGGCTACTGCTAGGGCTGCGAAGCACAAGGCCACAAGATCCGCTTCTGCCCGACCTACGGCCACCTCGTGCAGCAACTCCTGCCACCTCCTCGCAACCAGCAGCCCTCTCTACAGCCGGCTCTTCAGTTTGGAACTTACGGCTCTCAGCCGGCACCACCACCTTGGCAGCCAAGAGCCAATGCTGCCTCCACCGTGCCGACTTCTACACCAAACTGGTTGCTCGACAGTGGCGCATCCAATCACCTCACTACCGACATTGCCAACTTATCATTACACAGTCCATTTCAGGGTTCCGAGGACATCATGATAGCCGACGGCACTGGTTTACCTATCTCTCACATTGGTTCTAGTTCTTTAAATTGTTCTGATCGTTCTTTGTCCTTAGACAATGTTTTATATGTTCCGTCTTTGAAAACTAATTTAGTTTCTGTGTCTTAGTTATGTGCCACTAACAATGTTTCTGTTGAGTTCTTATCGTCTTCTTTTTCTGTGAAGGATCTGTCGACGGGGGTGCCTCTCATATCCGGTCCGGCTAAAAATGGGGTCTATCATTGGCCTTCGTCTTCCCATCCAGTTGTCTTTCATTCCGCCGTGCGAGTCTCATCTGCTGCCTGGCACTCTCGTTTGGGTCACCCAGCCAATCAAGTTTTTAGTCATTTAGTCCGTAATTTTTCGCTTCTAGTGTTAGGCAATCACACACTGCCATCTTGTAATGCATGTGTATGCTCCAAAAGTCAAAAGTTACCGTTTTTTGAATCATCAATAAGGTCTACTAGGCCATTAGAGGTTATTTATTCGGATGTTTGGACATCGCCTGTGGTGTCCAACAGCAACTTCAAATACTATGTCATTTTTGTTGATCATTTTACACATTATATTTGGTTTTATCCTTTGATTCGCAAATCTGATCTTGCTGCTGTTTTTCCTCGCTTCAAATCGCTTGTTGAAAATTTTTTTAACCAGTCCATCAAAGTGTTGTACTCTGATAATGGGGGTGAGTACATTGCTCTAGCCTCTTTTCTATCCTCGCACGACATTTCTCATCTTACTTCCCCACTGCACACCCCAGAACATAATGGTCTCTCTGAATGTAGACATCGCCATATCGTTGAGACTGGTCTTGCCCTACTTACTCATGCTTCGCTTCCGCTCACTCTATGGCCGTTTGCTTTTGCCACGGCTGTCTATCTCATCAATCGTTTGCCTACCTCGGTCCTTCACATGAAGTCACCCTTCCAGTTCATTTTTGGTCAAAATCCCAATTATGCCAAGCTTCGCGTCTTCGAGTGTCTGTGCTACCCTTGGCTTAGACCCTATTCTGATCATAAACTGGATCCTCGTTCGATTCAGTGTGTCTTCGTCGATTATTCTCTGTCTCAAAGTGCCTATCTGTGTCTTGATCCTACTACAGATCGTGCTACACTTCCCGCCACGTCAGTTTGTGGAAACTGAGTTTCCTTACTCTCGACTTCTCTCAGTTCCAGAGTCTCCGTCCTCGGACCCCCCGTCCTCCACGACGGTGTTGTCCTTCCTGTCTCCACAGTCTAAGGTCTCTACCACTCCTTCGGTGGTCCCTCCGAGTCCACCTCCCTCCATCACCACCTCTCCTCAGCCGGATCCGCCCTCGTCATCCGCACCATCGCCCCCATCTCCAGTGGCCGAGGCACTCCCTCATCACATGGTCACCAGGAGCAAAAATCATATTTTCAAGCCAAATCCCAAAATTTCTTACAGTGCTCAGGTTGTCTCTTCAAATGTGGAACCTTTTACAACCTTACAGGCCTTGAAGGATCCCAAACGGTGCCAGGCAATGTCGGAAGAATATGAGGCCTTGGTTACCAATGGTACTTTGGAACTGGTTCCTCGGTCCTCGTCTCAGAATATTGTGGGCTGCAAGTGGGTGTTCCGCACAAAACAAAAGTATGATGGTTCTGTTGATAGATATAAGGCTCGCCTGGTTGCTAAGGGTTTTCATCAGCATCCTGGAGTGGATTATCATGACACCTTTAGTCCAATGGTGAAGCCTACTACAGTTCGCATTGTTCTTTCCATCGCTGTTAGCAATGGATGGTCTCTTCGCCAACTCGATGTTAACAATGCTTTTTTGCAGGGTCGGTTACATGAGCATGTCTATATGATGCAGCCTCAGGGATTTGTTGATCAGGATAGACCAGATTATGTGTGCAAATTGCACAAAGCTATTTATGGGCAGAAGCAAGCTCCTCGTGCCTGGTATTCGGAGCTGCGTTCATTCTTACTGAGTCAGGGCTTTTATAATTCTTTGGCTGACACCTCTCTTTTCATATGTATGTCTGGTGGTGTGACACTCTATGTGCTTGTATATGCGGATGATATTATTGTTACAGGTTCTGATGACTGTGCACTTGGTCGCTTTCTTGATCTCCTGTCTACTCGGTTCTTGTTGAAAGATTTGGGATCTCTTTCTTACTTCTTGGGTGTGGATGTGATCAAGCATCCCGATCGGCTACTTTTGTCTCAGCAAGGGTACATCAGAGATCTTTTGACTAAGACAAATATGTTGGCTGTCAACTCCATTCTTACACCTCTTGATCTGGGTGTTGCTCTTACTCTTCAGGCCGGTACTGCCCTGTCTGATCGTACGGAATATCTTATGGTTGTTGGTAGTCTCTAGTATCTTTCTCTCACCAGACCAGACATTGCATTCGCTGTCAACAAGCTCTCACAATTTATGCATCGTCCTACTACTGTTCACTGGACTGCTGTTAAGAGGTTGCTGCGCTATCTCTCTGGTTCCATTGATTTGGGTATTCTCATTCGCCATGGTGCACCGATGTCTCTGTATGCTTTTTCAGACTCTGACTGGGCTGGGGATAAGGATGATTATACCTCCACGACTGGTTATCTTGTGTACTTAGGGGGTAGTCCTATCTCCTGGAGTTCGAAAAAGCAACGCACTATTGCTCGATCGCCGATTTGTTGGTCGATCGTCGATTGAGGCTGAGTACCGTGCTGTGGCAGCTACTTCAGCCGAACTACGGTGGGTTTGTTCTCTTCTTTCGAAGCTTGGGGTTACTATCGCGAAAGTTCCTGTGATCTATTGTGATAATATTGGGGCCACTCACTTGTACTGCAATCCTGTTTTTCATTCTCGAATGAAACACTTGGCGTTGAATTTTCACTTCATTCGTGAGCAGGTTCATCATGGTATGCTTCGGGTTACTCATGTCTCCTCTTCTGATCAGCTGGCGGACATCCTCACGAAGCCGTTATCGAGATCCTTGTTTCTTCCACTTCGGAGCAAGATTGGTGTCTCCTCTAGAGCCTCCATCTTGCGGGGGCGTATAGGCGATGTTTAATAATAATTGTGAGATTACGAGAATACCCTTAGGGTTTGCATGTATCATATAAATAATCTTATGAGTTCAATGAAAGTTAAGTTGCAACCTAATCATTATTATAACTAGCTCATATTGAAGATCTCCTATATAAGTGGGCTCCTTAAATCTAACGCTATAGGCGTATCCATTAGATTCCACAAATCAATCAACTGGCTTGATAACTCTCGAAGCTGAGGATCAAAGATACATATAAAAGAGCTTCAATTTTTGGGATAGAACACTGAAAGGAATTTAAGGATGCATATGATCAGATCTTCGCAAAGAATCAGCCGTCCTATTTACAGTATAAGTAAAAGAAACTAGTAACAACTGCTCTCCGGTAGCTGCCTCTCTCAAGTACAGGAAACTACAGTTCAAAAGCATACCTTGTGAAGCCTCTGCTTCTTTTCTTCTTTCAGAGCCAAGGCTTTCTGAGCCAGTCTGGCTAGTGTATCGATACTAATGCTTTTTGAGTTCTCACTTATTAAGTCGTTTAAGCTTGGTGCAACCTACTACTCTGCCATTTTAAATAAAAAGATATCACGAAATTTTCAAACCTTACAATGGCTTGAAATTATGCGACAAAAATGAAGTAATGCACATTCATAAAATGGAAAACAAGAGCGTTGTACCTTTTCTTTCTGAAGTTCCCGAAGTTGGGCTTGGTATTCATCTTTCACAGATAAGTCAGCCTCATTAACTACAGGAGTCTCATAATTATTCCAGTCCCCAGCAATTTCTCCACTTATTGTTTGAATCTGTGACTGTACATCAGAAAACTCCTTCACTCGCTCCTCCTTTTGTTTCAGTAGCAGCTCAAATGCTGGTGCAATAGCAGCAAGTTGTTCCTTGATGGTTCCAGAGGTCTTCTCAGGCTACGATTGAAATCACAGAAAGAATAATTAAAATGTTTATCAAGCAAAGCGTCACAGATAAAATGCTTCCTTCAAATGTCAACATCTTTGCAGCTGTCACATGTCAATTACTGGTAAACAATAAAAAATTACTTAATCCCCAAAAAACTTTTCTCTCCTAGGGCTGATAGAACGCTCGAAAGTTCAATTTTGGCGTCTGAAAAAGCCTGAAGCAATTCTGCTTTGGACTTTGCAGCATGCTCAACTTTATTCTTGTAAACATTCAAGCATTCCTGCTCTATTTCAAGAAGCATCTTGTCCAGCTGCTCAACAGTTTCACCAACCGCATCCCAAATTTCCTACCCCAATTCAAGGTCAGTGACTAAATCAAATTAATTAAAGCTGATCATTTAGATACACAACAATATAAGATACCTGCAGTTTTTGCCGTAAAGTACCACAAGTTATAGAGGGTTTTGAGTATCTGTAATCGCCATTCACTTATACCTAACACCAAAACATCATGCACAAAACATTCAAGGGTTTTCTGTAACGCTGTTGTTTGGATTAAGGCCCATGATCAACAATTATGTTTCTATACTATGGTCCTATTTGACAATCGTCTGATTGTATTAGCTGTTAGCTGATTCTATCAGCTGTTAGCTAATAGCTGATTCTATCAGCTGATTTGACCAGCGGATTGTATTAGCTGTTTGTTAGAAATATTTGATAAAATTAGATGTTTAGTATTAGCTGTTTATGTGTAAAATGACTTATGAGGACATGACTTATAAAAATGGGCTCGTCTTATTTACTC
>JAOSBN010000179.1:49378639-49394450 GCA_027563595.1 Erythroxylum suave
TTAAAATTCTTGAAAATTTTTATTTTAATTTAAAAATCTTCAATGCATACCGTTTTTGGGACTTAGATTATAAAATATACATGACATGAGCATCATAGATCTAACTCACCTTTTGAACTAAAAGTGAATTAACTATACATGGTCAAAACTATTAATTTATTATAATTACCTTAAATTATCAATTTAAGTTGGGTCTAATAGTTGAGTCGAGTTACATATCAATGACATTTGATTATTCAACTTGTGATGTGCATTTATTTTAGTTACTTTTTGTGAAAATCTAAGAGAAGAACTTTTTACAAAATTAAAAAATAAAAAGAGTTTGTCTCACAAATTTAGAAGATTATAAATATTTTCTAAAATTTCTGAAGGCTTATATCTTTTACCTACATATATTCATATATGTAAGGAACTTCTCCGTACTTGTTATCTAAAGAGTTATATATATTGTAAGACATTTATGGATCGATTAACAATACTATAAAGCAAACTTGAGTCTACGATGTTTAAAATTTTTGACAAAAATTTATTCCCTCCCTGTTTCCTTCTATAATTGGTTTCCACAATGGTTTAAAAACTTGTTGTTAATGGTTTTTCTAAAACATATAAACTCTTGAACCAACATGTCTGTTTATTTGAACTAAGAGAGAGAAAGGATCTTGGACCCTTTTAAGGCCAACTCCTATCTTAGGCTCTTTTCATTGGACTCAAACCCATACGTGACATGTACTACTAAATAATCTAACAATCTCCTACTTGGCCCATGTTACGACTTGGTGATTGAACAATAAAACTTGAAGTGTACACAATATATGGAATCGATCAAGTCATCCTTATTTGAATTAAGATGATGGGATCATGGTGGTCACAAGTTATACAACATGATTCCTTCCATATATCACATAATCAACTCAACTCATAAAACTTTAAATCAGTAATTCTATAATTATTATCTCACAGAAACAATTATTATATACAACATAATGTGGATAACAAGTAAGCAAGAAAAAATATGATTGTAATTGAATTCACATGTGTCATAACAATTTAAGCAAGACAATTAGATATATGTCAGAACGCTATGCTAACAAGGACTTATTGATAATGCCCATTTGTTT
The DNA here is from genome assembly GCA_027563595.1 of Erythroxylum suave. Taxonomy (NCBI): domain Eukaryota; kingdom Viridiplantae; phylum Streptophyta; class Magnoliopsida; order Malpighiales; family Erythroxylaceae; genus Erythroxylum; species Erythroxylum suave. Next base: position 49,379,758 of record JAOSBN010000179.1, read on the forward strand.
AACATGACCAACAAATGTTTTGGGCAGTAAGTCTTTAGTTAATAGATCTGCTATCATTAGATTGGTACCAATATGCTTAATTGACACTTTATGTTTTTGCATTTCTTTCACAGACAAGTAATTCAAATCCATGTGTTTCGTACCCTTTGAAAACGGTTGGAGAATTATCACAATAAATTCTTAACGGTCTAGCAATACTATCGATAATGCCAATACCTAAAGTAAAGTTCCGCAAGCACAATCCATGAACTGTGGTCTCAAAGCACACCACAAATTTACCTTCCATCGTAGAAGTAGCAATGACGGACTACTTTCTACGTTTTCATGAAACTACTACTCTAGCTAATAAGAACATATAACCAAATGTAGATTTTCGTGAGTTTACACAAACAACATAATCTGAATCTGAGTAACCTATCACTTCGAGATGAGTTTATTTTCTATATGTGAGCATATAGTCTTTTGTGCCTTGTAAATATCTAAGAAATTCTTTTGCAACTTTCCAGTTGTCTATTCCAGGATTGCTTTGATATCGACCTAGCATTCTAACAACAAAACTAATATTTGGCTGAGTGCATGTTTGATCATACATTAACCTCCTAAATACTAACATATAAGGAATATAATCCATTTCTTTACATTCCAAATAGTTCTTTGGATATTGCATTTGACTAACCTTGTCCCCTTTCTAAATTGGAACTATCCTTGTAGAGCACTTTTCTATTCTAAATCTCTCTAATATTTTCTCGATATATCCTTTCTGAGACAATTCTAACAATCTTTGTGATCTTTTACAGAATAGTTCTATTCCGATCACATCAGATGCCTCACTCATATCTTTCGTTATGAAGTTATTAGAGAGAAAATTCTTTACATCATATAACAAAACCATATTATTAGCAGTAAGAAGGATATTGTCAACATACAGGACTAATATAATGCACTTGGTCCCACTGATCTTCATATAAATACACAGATCAACAGTATTTTCTACAAAATCATAAAACGTAATGGTAACATTAAACTTAAGATACCATTGACCGGAAGCCTGTTTCAGTCCATATATTGACTTCTTTAATTTATACACTAACTTATCATCTCCTATGGTTTTCAAACCTTTTGGTTGATCCATGTACACTTCTTCTTCTAAGTCACCATTTAGAAAGGCGATCTTTACGTCCATTTGATGAAGCTCTAAATCATAATGAGCCACTAAAGTCATAACAATTCTTAAGGAGTCCTTCTTTGAGACTTGAGAGAAGGCCTCTTTATAGTCAATGCCATCCTTTTGAGTGTAACATTTGGCAACAAGTATGGCTTTATATCTTTTAATGTTGCATTGTGAGTTACATTTGGTCTTAAAGACCCATTTACAACCTACTTGCTTTGCACCTTCCGACAGCTTAACTAATTCCCAGACTTCATTGTTATCCATTGATTTTAACTATTCTTTCATAGCATTAAATTATTTTTCAGAATTGTTACATTTCATGACTTGTTTGAACGAGACTGGATCCTTATCAATACTCAAGTCACTTTCATGTTCAAGTGAGTAAACTTCATAGTGATTATAAATAGCTGGTCTTCTCTGCCTTACAGACCTTCGTAGTGCTACTTCTTGTGGCATCATTTGCTCATTTGTAACTTGAACATCATTAGCTAGTTCTTCATTAATATGTTTAATTTGTAGAATTGGAACATTAATTTGTTATTTCGGTATGTTGCATATTCGTGATTTAACAAGAGGAATAACAATCGGTGAAATCACATTTGATGTAGTGGTTTCTACTCGACTCTCGTGAATATCCACTTTTCGTGGTTCTCCACTCTCACTAATGTGATCATTTCCGATGAACCGAGTATTACCAGACTCAACTATTTTCGTACTATGGTTAGAACAGTAAAATCTGTACCTCTTTGACTTTTCAGGATAGCCGATGAAACAACTATTGACAATTTTTGCATCAAACTTCTTTTCATGTGGATTATAAAACCTTACTTCTACCAGACAACTCCAAATGTGAAGGTGTCGTAAACTAGGTTTCCTTCCTATCCACTGTTCATAAAGTGTTTTAGGAACTACTTTACTAGGAATCCTATTAACTAGATATAAAGCGGTCTTTAATGTATGCATCTACAATGATAACGGTATAGTACTATAACTTAACATACTCCTAACCATAAAGTACGATTCTGCCTTTTGGCTACACCATTTTGTTACGATGGACCAAGCACTGTGTATTGTGCACATATGCCTCAACTTGCAAGAAACTTTGCAAATGAACCTAGACATTATCCACTTTCATCAAATTTTTCATAATATTCATCACCTATATCAGACCTCACTATTTTTACTTTTCTATCTAACTACCTTCCTACATCATTAATGAACACCTCTAGGATGTTCACAGTCTAAGACTTTTCATGTAATAGAGAAATATAACCATATCGTGAGAAGTTATCAATAAAGATAATGAAATATTTTTTGCTGCTTGAAGAAAGAATGTTGAAAGGATCACAGAAGTCAATGTGTATTAATTCAAGTAATTTGTTACTTGTTATAGCTGGATGCTTTGATATATTTTTGGTTTGCTTACCTTTAATGCAATCCACACATATATCCCAATCAACAAAATCGAACTGAAGTAAAATTTCATTTTTCACCAACCTTTGTACCCTTTCCTTGGATATATGACCTAATCTTTTATGTCATAAAAACGCAAAACATTCATTTTGTGCACTACGTTTACTTCCTATAATATTGTCAACATGAAACAAAGATTCATCAAAATCAACATCAAGATTGAAACAATATAAACAATCAATTAAAGTACCAGAATTATAATAGTACTTATGTTTATATAAAGAAAACACACTGTTCCCAATCTTAAATTGAAATTCCTACGTCATCTAACTTTGCAAAAGAAACTAAATTGCTAGCACATTTTAGAACATAAAGACACTTTTCTAGATCCAAGTAACACCCAGTATCCAAAATCAATTTGTATGTTCCAATTCCCTCTATTCATGCCTTCATTCTCTTCCTCATATATAAGAACTTTTTTAGTTCCGTTTATGGTTTGGATTAAAAGGAATCCCTTTCTTTTCAAACCAAGCCTTTCTTTTAGGGTAATCCTTCTTGAAGTGACAAGGCTTCTGGCAAAAGTGGCACCTCTTATCTTTATGGATTCAACCCTGATTAGCTTTGCTGAGAGCTTTGTCCTTATCTTTGCCTTTCTTTTCTGGTTTGTTCTTGCTGCTACCAGCTCCTTGATGAAATATGATATAAGCAGAGTGTTCCTTCATATTCTTCAATCTCCCTTCCTCCTAAACCAACATGACCTTAATCTCTTGAAGGTTCCATTTTTCCTTAATGATGTTATAATTCACTTGAAACTAGCTGAACTTAAGAGGAACTGAGTTGATAATGAACTATACAAGAAATGACTCATTTACATCCATACCTATGGATTTTAACTTTGCAGTTTGGTTTGACATATGAGTTACATGATCGTAAATGGGCTGTGAACAGTCAAACTTCTTGGTCGTTAGCTCACTAATTAAAGTCCCTCCCTACTATGGACTTGTCAGTTATATCAGATTGAGAGTATTCCTTAAGCTTCAATATGAACTCCTTTGCACTATCTTTCTTAGGAATTGATGGCTTCACATTTTTGCGATTTTCATTTGCATTAAATTGATGCTCAACCTGTTAGATTGTTCTCAAGCCTCATAATAAAACTTGTCATCTTCAGAGCTAGTATCAGTTATGTTTGTGGGTCTTGCGACTGAAACTATGTCCAAGTCTAAATCTATTACACCTAGTTATAATTGGATTTGTTCAGATCCATCTGCATAATTCAGACCATTGAATTTGATCAAGTCATTTCCTAAAGTGAACAAATTAGTAGATGCTGCAAATATAACATATATATAGCCCATGCATTAATGCTTTGAGTGGACCAAAATGGACTTAAACTAATAATAAACTTTGATTATGCATTTAAATTCTCCTTTAGGTGAAATTTAAATACATAGCTGTAACATATCATGATACAAATATAGTTCACTATAATGGACAATCAATCATATTCTAGTCAACACGCATTTTATCTTTAGATATACAGTTATATTAACCAAATATGTTGATAAAGTCCCTTTAATATCACTAATTATAAGCAATGGCCCACCTTTGGTGGAACTCCTAGCGTTATAATTAATAATCTCAATTGTTCAAGTCAACCTTTAAGTTATTTTAATAGCATCATATCAACATGAACAATAAAAACATTCACAATTAAATGTTCAATATTTTCAAGCTAGGCTACTTTGGTGACTAACAAGCTTTCTATACAGTAAACATTTAATCAGTAAGTATAAGTGAAATTTGAAATTTAACTTTAATGTTGAAAGATGATACTGTAAAGTCTAAAAACCTTTTAGGGACAAAATTGTAATTGTATTACTAAATTATAGTAGTCTAAAAATTATAAGGACCAAAATATAACCGACCATCTTCAACCTTTTATTTTCAGTTGGAAAACATAATTTCCAGCAATCTATACATCCAAAACATATCTCATACGTTTTTTTGCAGTAAAACTTATGCTTTACAAATACAATGGTAAGCTCCACGCTTTAATTTTATCCATTATTAAAACAAAGAATGACTTTTAGGGACTCAAAACCTTTTGGAAGATCCACATACATGAAATCACTTTCCAAAACTTTCAATCGAAATAATTCTTTCTTTACAATCATAAAGCTAAGGTCTTTCTTATGGTGGGCCATAAATAGACTTTTCTTTTACTTTGAAGTTTTCCAGAATGTGTAGTAAACAAGTAAAGCAAATATAAAACCGAAACTTTTGATCATGGTCTAAGCAATAAAGTCCAATGCACGCGCCTCATCTTCCTCAAGTGACATTGGTTTCCCTCTCTTTTTTTCCTTTAATTCTAACATCTTCTCTCATGGATTCTTCTTGCAATTCCTTACCAGAATCCTTTTTTGACTTGAGCCAGCAATAATGACGTCCACCATTTTGGTTATTTGATGGTCAAAACAACGAAATCTAGGTATTCCTCACTCTAAACCTATGCGAGTTTTTCACTCTAAACCATCCATCTATATTTCGCTGTGGTCAAGCATTGAGAATGAGATTCAAGTCTTTAGAAAATTGATTCTATCAACATCCGAAAATAACTTTTCCCATTTCAAGCAGATCAACGCCAAAATTCATCATGCAACGTATGGGAATATAAGAATAAAATCAGAAGTTTGCAGTTCGTATCTATTTATGTGTTCTTGTTTATGGTAGTTCTATTCGTGGCAATTCAAGATGTTGTATATGAAGAAAGCAACGCCATTACAAATACAGAAAAGAACCATTCCAAAAATGAAACAAAAAGTAGATTATGATAGACAACAAATAATGCAACACCGTACTCTGATACCAATTGTAAGACATTTATGGATCGACTAATAATACTGTAAAGGAAATCTCACTACAGAACAACATGGCTATTGCAACGAAAATCTTAACAATATCTTTGATGTGTGTTGCTATTAGCATTTTTTTGTAATGCATCGTTACTAAATATTAAGTTTTTGCGATAGTTTATTGCAAAGAGAGTAAATTTGTATTTCGACCACATGATTTATTAAGATGTTGCAATGAACCGTCACTATAACAGATATATGGCTACATTCTGTCACTAGTTAGTATTGCAACAAGAATGGATAATTTGGTGCCATTAGACAGGGACTATTTTGGCACCAAAATAATAGATGTTTGGTGACACTCTATTACTAGAAGTGTTTGTGTGACATTTATTATGACAAGACATTGCAAAAAACGCCACATTGGCATTTTTTAGTGACTATCTATCACTATATTCTAAGTTACCTTTAGTGACAATCTGTAGCAAAATAAGTTATAATGTTAGCTATTGTGACGACCGATCATAAAAGATCAATATAGTTATTTTTATTTACAATTTGTTGACACTCTATTACTAAACGACTTGTGATGATATTTTGTTATGACACCACATTGTAAAAAAAGGTTGTGCTAGTATTTCTAGTAACCACCTGTCATGAAATAGAAAATAGTTACATCTATTGTGACAACTTGTAAAAAAAAAAGTCATATAATTTATATTTTATTATAGCTTATTGCTAAAAGCCATAAGTAATGACAAAATGTTACAAAAATATTAAAGTCGATTAATATAGTAACAAGTTGTTACTAAAATGATAATAACATAAATTTTAAACATAAGAATACTTATGCAGAATTGATGACAAAAACATTTTAGATTACATTGTTTTTATTCTTAATTTTTTGATAAAAAATTAATTATATTTAAAACATTCACATAAAATTAATTATATTTAAACTCGTTGCAAAAACCTTCTTTCGTTTTCCCTAAAGAAGTAAACGCCTACAAATACAAAGACAAACCCAAAGCTACTCTCTCATGGCCACTAACGAAACAGGGACCATCTCTCTCAACACTTCTACTGTTCCTCCAGACTTCGAAAACTCACCTCAAATGCCCAATCCCCAAGACACCCACTCCCAATCTAACCAAAACCCTCTTCAACTTGACCCGTTAATCCTAAGTCTCGATACCGACTCCACTGCTGCACCCAAGCCCACCACCTCCACTACCAAGTGGCCGGGATGGCTCGAAGATTGCGTCTTCAGATTGATAGTGTCGGTGCTTAAGGTGGGCAGCATTATTGGTCGCAAAGGCGATTTAATCAGAAAGATGTGCGACGAAACACGAGCTCACATTCATGTTCTTGACGCTCCTGTTGGCACTCCTGATCGTATTGTATGTTTTCTACCCCCGTTGTTATATTGCTTAGTAATTGATTCTGTTGTTTCTTTTTTTCGAATTTCTATGGTTGTTTAATCAGGTTGGATATGCCCTTTTCTTGGTTTTCTCTTCTTCTTTTTTTTCTCTCTCCCTGTAATGACTCGAATTTTAAGTCTTGGCCAATAAATCATAGCTCACACAAAGACAGATAATGAAACTCCTGCAAATGATGAAGTAAAGGAGACCATTATAAGTAAATACTTTTATAATTTTTTACAGGATTTAATTTATTTATGATGTTTAATGTTGACTTAAATATTACACCAATCTTTTTTTTGGAATTGAGCATGATTTGGACAATAAAATTTGGACCAAATTGAATGATATTTGTTTTTGTAGTTGCAATTTATATGTATTTCAAATATTAGCAATAACTAAAGAAGACCATTTTTGTAGGAATGAAGGTAGAAATCTCATAATTTTAATTTATTCATGTATTTAATTATTGATGTTCATGTAGGAAGAGTTGAAGAAATATAAAGCTGAAAAAGAAGCAGGACTGATCAACCTTGATGACGATGAGATTTTTGAGAAAGTTCTTGGTGAAGAAAAACATGGTCGTATTAGAAGCCACTTGTTAAATACCACCCCATCTAGTTATCAGGCAAATGGACCTTCAAAACGTGAGCTTATAAAAGAACTTGCTGAAACTAAAGAGTATGCTCAGAGCTTGAAGAACAAAATGATAACACAATTTCAAGAAATGAAGTGACAAATTGTGAAGGATGTGCAAAATAAAATGATGGAGAACTTCAAGAATATGCTTACAGCAGCTAAGAATGGAAATTTTAATTTTGATTCTTTAAAAGAGATGTTTGAAGCCTCATCGAACATCGCTAACTCCTTAAAATTTGATACCAATGACACAAATGTGGTAAGTCTTAATCTAAAGTTTTTTGTATAAATTATTTTATTGTTTTTAAATAATCAATATTAATTTTACTTATCATATTACTTTTATTTATTTATTTTATTGTAGGATGCGAATGTGGATGTGGATGCGGAAAGGAAAAGTCTTGCATCATTCATTGAAGTTGGTTTATTGGCCCTGTTTGGCAATCAGCTGATTGTATTAGCTGTTAGCTGATTCTATCAGCTGTTGACTAATAGCTGATTCTATCAGCGGATTTGACCAGCGGATTGTATTAGCTGTTTGTTAGAGATGTTTGGTAAAATTAACTGTTTAGTATTAGCTGTTTATGTGTAAAATGACTTATGAGGACATGACTTATAAAAATGGGCTCGTCTTATTTACTCCAGTATTGGCAGGTGAACTCGTACACGTCAAATCCTCTCTTCTAACTATATCCAACTTATGTTATTAAATTTTATTTATATATTTATATAAGATTTACGTAAATATGTTAATGATATTTAATAGAATATGATAAGAACATCATAGTTGAAATAGAAGATCTAATTCTGAACTCAGACAAATACAACATTGGTGCACCAATTTCCATCCCGTTAAGATTAAAAGCTTTTGTTATGAAACTTTAATTTATCCATAGAATCTCATTTAAGAATTTTTTATTATAAATTATAAAAATCTTAAACTTTTAACTTTTTTATTTCAATTCTTAATTTTCTGATTAAATTTATTTTAATAAGTTCAATAATTAATCTTTATTTAATAATTTTTAATTAAATTTTAATTTTTTTTGATATTTTTTAAATTTATTCGATGCACATAGATATATCAAATTTTGTCCATACTTTTGAAATAACGTTAGATCGTTCATGAACTTAGAGTGTCAGGATCAATAATGGAGACATTCCCACCATATGACTACAGAAAGTATCAAATTAATGGTCAAAACACTTACAGACCAATGGGTGGAGGCTATATTGAGAGGTGGCAGGAGGCAAACACCTCGAGAAAGCACAATACAAGCTGTTCTACAATAGCTGAAATAAGATAATGAAAGGTACCAACGTCATTTGTTCAATCAATTATTTTAAAAAGCTACTCCTCTTGAGCTTTTTAAAAATCAGCTGATTGGGTTCAATCAGCTGACCCAATCAGCTAATTACTAAACACTAAAATAGCTGGTTAACGAGGTCATCCAGCTAAGTTTATTCAATCAGCTATTTTTTTAGCTGATCAGCTATCAACCAAACATGGCCTTTAACGAGGTCATCCAGCTAAGTTTATTCAATCAGCTATTTTTTTAGCTGATCAGCTATCAACCAAACATGGCCTATAAGTGATAAACACAAACCAAAGTGTAATACCTTATTAACCAGCAGAAATAGATCTTTACCACATAAGAGAAACATACAACCTTCCAAAAGCCATAGACAAGTAATCAATAGCAGTAAAATAATTGATTTAGTGGAACTAATTTTCGGACGAGAGGTCCTATGATTTTGACTCTTAATTTGAAGGAGTTTTTCACATTAAAAATTGCAATGTTTTTATTTGTGTTTGATTGTTATTGTTGGTGAATTGTTGCTCGTACTATTATTCAAATAAAGTTGAGGATTTTTGGTATTATGTTTACAATTAGTAAAGCATGATTTAATCCTTTTCGTCTATTAGAAATTTGGAGGTTAATACTAATAGAATAGTTTGTTTGAATAGAGCCCATTATAAAAAATAGAAGGGTAAGATAAAAGATTTGTTATTTCCTATTTTCGGTGCATAAAGTTTCAGAAGTTGCAGGGACATTTTTGGACGAACTACTTCACTTTGTTCCTCGATCTCACTTTTTTATCATTAGATCTAGCTGAAAATTTGGAATGTGTTCCTAAGACAGTCATCTACATTTTGAACGATTAGTTTTTCGTTTAGAAATTTGGATGTTGAAATTGGAGCTTCGGAATAATAACATATTGTTTTCGGTGATTTCTCTCCTTTTATGGGCTAAATTCTTAATTTATTATATAAAAAAATTTTCATCCGTAAAAGGGGTAGAAAAAATAAGAAATGCTGGATATAGGTCACCCCGCCATTGGGAATGGCGGGGTGGGATTGGGAATGGCGGGGCCACCCCGCCAATCTCAATGACAGGGTGGCCCCGCCACTTCCAGCTCCTCCAATGGGAATGGAGGAACTGGGAGTGGCCCCACCACCCCACCATTGGGAATGGCGGGGTGGCCCTGCCACTCCCACCCCAGGGCCACCCCGCCATTCCCAATGGCGGAGTGGCCCAAATGGCGGGGTGTCCTATATTTAGCACTACCCATTTTTTCTCTCCCCTTTTACGGATTGAATTTTTTTTTTTAACAAACTAAGAATTTAGCCCCTTTTATGTTCTTAATATTATTATCTTGTGTAGCAGCTTATTCTTTTTGTTGATACTGATTTTGTGTTTTTGAGAAGAATAACTTTGTACACAATTTGATTTAACTTGCAAGAAAATTGAGGAGATGATGAGTATTGGACTGGACAGGACGAGGGCGAGAGGAGTTTCAACAAAGTTTAGGTTGGAACTTGGGTTCTGAAGAAGATAGGAACCTTGTCAGCACGAGAATTACTGGGTCTGTGGCTGATTCAGATTCCAGTCGAGATCAGCGGTGGACTTGACGATCAAACTTCAAATCATGGCTGGCTGTCAGTTCAGATGTCACTTCTCCTGGTGAAAGTTTATAGAAGTAGTTGTAGATGGACAAACCCATTCTCTAATATCTTCTCCAATTATGTTTCTAAAATCCTAGGATTAATCCTTAAACAACTTGGAACCCTCTCAGCGAAATAGAGACCTGTACTTTAGTTGTCACTAGAAAAGAAATTTCTATTCTAACCCTTGTAAGAAAATCTCTAACAAGCAACCACTTTATTCCTCCAGTTGATCACAGGTGTTCTGAGAATGGCTCGACCCTGAAACGACGCCGCTAGATAAGTGTGCTTAAGTATTTGACAAAGCTGTCTACCACTCACCTTTGTCTGCTACTTCTTGGGGGTAACACATCACCGACAAAGGTCTCTCCTTTACAAGGCCGAGACGAGAGAAATGGAGGGAGTGGGGTCTCGACTCGGCCGAGCCTCCTCTCGTTACGGCCCTTCGGCGACGGCGGCGGTATTCAACGGTCCCGTGAGGAAGTGGAGGAAGAAGTGGGTCCACGTGTCGTCGTCGTCTCCTGCTACCGCTAACCATCATAACCCCCACTCACAAAACAACAACAACAACGGCACTTCTCGGCTTCTCCTCCACCGGTGGACCCCTCTCACGACAGCCGTCGATGCTTCCTCCGACGAGCCTCCCAAGCGCAAGTTCCGCTATACTCCGGTAGGTTTATATGTGCAGTCTGCACTCAACCATCTGTGTTGGACATGTGTGCTTTGCTATGCTTTCTGGTTCAATCTTGAGGTGGGTGTCGTTGATACTGAACTAGTAAGAAAAGGAAGTTGGCGTTTAGAATCTAGTTAGTGAACTGGAAATGGGTTCTCTCCCCTTTGCTTGAAACGCTTCTACTTCAAAGATTTCATCAAGTTAGTGAGCTAAATTTGTTTCGATTTTACTAACCTTGTTAAATTGTTGCTTGGGCTATAAGCTGCTGTCTTGTCATCGCTTTAGTATTCGGCTTAAGCCTTTAACATGTAGCTAGAAATTGTGGATCTGATCCAGCTTCTTAAACTTTGGAGAAAATGATTTGGTTTATGTGTGATGTCTGTTATGCAACATTTGGTCACAAATTTCCATTTTCAGTCTTTATTATTTGCTACTGGGCCAAGAAAATAGTGTAGGTGATCAAGAGCTTGTTATTGCCAAATTTGACTCAGAATCATAGGTTGATTACTCTTTTTATCCTATAGATTGCTGTTGTGGAGGAACAGAGAAAGGTGGCCAAGAAGCTCGAGCAGGAAAGTCGTGGCAGTGAGACCAATCTGCTCACTGCTCGTGAAACCTTAAGGATTGATGAGCTCAAGGGGAACAAAGAGTTGAAGAAAGAAACTCAGGTCTGACTTAGACCCTGTTGCTTATGTTTCGCAGAAGTCAGTTGCATGAACTTCCTTCCATCTGATACTACTGCGTTGGTTCTTGTTCAAAGTTTTATACTTGCCAGGATAGTGAATGGAATCATAGTTTTGTGTGTCCTGAACTAGGCAGACCTTTTATTGCATACTAGAGTTCAGTAAAGGTTAAGATTTTTCCCATTTTATCTGCTCAAATAAAAAAGTTTCTATTGTGGTTATGAAATGGGAGAGTTTGCTCAAGTAAAAAAGTTTCTATTGTAGTTATGAAATGGGAGAGTTTTCTCATGGCTTGTAGGTTGTGGGATTGGGTCCTTGACCATAGTTGCAAAAATAGATAACCTACTTACATTTTTCATACTTGGTATAAGACTTATAGGCTATTGTTAGCTATTTAAATCATATATTTAGTGCAACTAATAAGAATTTTCTTTCCCTGTAGGAATCACACACAAGTCATTTGGATTTGGGGTTGTCTTTGAAAGGTCGCAATATTGAGAACAATTCTGTTAACCAAGATGGTCACTGGAAGAATGCAGGTTTAGGTTGAGAGGTTGAAGCTCTCTACACAAGCAGAACAAAATAATTGAATTCTCATGTTTTTATGCCAGTGGCTTACGAGTCCACTCTTGAAGGACGAGAAGCACATGGTTATCTTGTAGAGTATCAGAACAAGCAGTTTTAGTTTAATTTGTGAGAGCAGCTAAAGTGCTAGATAGTGATTAGATATTGAGTGAAGACCTATTCCCAAGTTGACGTGACAAGCACCCTTCGACAATTGGTAATCTCTGATTGCAGGTTATCTCCATGTCTGTTCGTTAGAAACTATATGGTATCATCTATCGAAGTAGACAGACCATTCCGCAATTTTCCGTTCATGCTTATTATGTGCAATACATTGTTAGCTAATCTTTTCATGACCAAGGCTTACGAGACACTTGGGAGATTACACACCAGACAATTGAGAGCAGGTTCATATCTCTGATCAGTCCGGTCGTAGATGTTTAAATGCAATAAATTATTAACTTAAATTTAATTCAAACAATATTTAATTAGTATTAATACTTTACTCGGAAAAACAACAACGAAAAGCTATCGGCTCATCTTTTACAATTTAGTTTCGAAGACGTAAATTCCACGGTCTGCAGATGACAAGCTAATCTAAAAGGAAACTGTTACATTTCATTCCGCTTGTGAAGGGAACTTTTTTTGTTTTTTTCCGCAGAAAATGCGTGCCTCATCTTCAAGTATCAGACCCTTTTCCATCATCCCTTGCTTCTGTGTCATTCTCCACTGCTCGAGTGACGCCAACTTCAGCTGGCCGAATAACCCTATCATAGAGCATGTATCCTGTCTGCCATGCCAACATCAAGAAGTACATTAGTATGCGGCTGTAAATCCTCGCCGAGAAAAGTAACTTCGATGAACTGTTACCATGGAGGTAAAATCCAAAATAGTTACGCCCAAAATGAAAAACATTATTCAACCAAGAGATAACGAGAATTCATAGGTGAACAACGAAAACCTTTTTTGGAAATACACTAGAAAAGGGATAACTTACAAGACAGTAAAATAAGTAGAACCATTAAGAATCAACTGAAATCATGCATAAACAATTGAAATCCATAATCAGAAAGTATACAAACAAGATTTTGAGTCAACTGATACCTTCAGAACAGCAGCAACCGTGCCTGGAGGCTTAGAGGAATCTGGTACTTCAAATGCTGCATTATGCCTATGTGGATCGAATGGTTCGTTCGATGGATCAAATTTTTCTATTCCAAACTTCTTAAAAACCTAAATTTTAAAATTGAAAAGAAATCAATCAGACACTCATCCAAGACGAGGTTGCAACTGAAGCCACTATTAAACCCAAAAAGGGAATGCAATCGTGAGGCAATAAGAGAAGAGCATCAATGTAGTAATTAGATATAATCACCTCTATAAGTTGTTTCTCTGTCATTTCAACTCCTTCCAGAAGTGTTTTAAGGAGTGGCACTGCTCCACTAGAGTCCTCGGAGACATCAAGTTTAGCAAAACTTTCTTTTACAACTGAAGAAGCTCTTCCTAAATTGTCTGCAACATCCAGAAGACCCTTGGCAAAATTCTGTAGAAAAGCATTTAATAAATGCACATGCTGTAAGCTGCCCTCACATACAATAGCTGTCCACGCATACAATATCATAATGAAACAGGATCCCTTCAACATCCAAACATGTTTTCAGATATTAATTTATTGCTGGCCTTAAACAAACCTGTATGGCAAATTTCTTTGAGTTCTCTGCTTCACGTTTGGTCCTTGACATGACATTTTCCATTTCAGCATAAGCGCGGAGGACCTTATCTTGCATGTTCTCTATCTCTTTGTGCTTCAATTGTAGAAGTTCTTCTTTCTCAGCTACAAGCTTTACCAGATCATCCATTGATAGATCATCCTCAGCCTCCATACCTGAACCAGAAAATGCAATCACTTAGTACTTCTTCACTTCTTTTGACAGCTTGAGATGTTGTTGGTTCAATTACAACCTGATTCTTTACTTTCTCCCGAGACTGATTCTTCAGTTTTATCAGAAGGCTGTTCATCTTTTCCTTCCGCAGCCTCAGCATTTGAGGTAGAACCATTTTTCTCCGCCGAGTTCTCCTGATCCTTCTCATTAGTCTCCGGGGAGGCCGATGAAGTGAATCCAAATCGCCCAAAGGGTGAGAAACTAGGCGTTGCATGATGGAACAGAGAAACCTGACTAGGGGCAAACTGGAAGAGCCATGCCAATGAACTTTAGAATGAGAAACCTTGAAATAGGATAGAAATCAATCGGGAATTACATTCAATTTTCAGAGTTAGCACAAGGTGATTAGCAGTAGGAACCAAAACCAAAAAGAAAATTAGATAG
>JAOSBN010000179.1:49394725-49412296 GCA_027563595.1 Erythroxylum suave
AGCAATACTAAGATAAACAATGAGAACTATAGTTACAGGTATTCATTAAAAAGAACAAATAGCTACGATCCAGCAACAAGAAGCAAGACAAATAAAGCTTAATTTTTTAGAAAAGTAATTAATTTTTTGGATAGAAACTAACAACCCAGTATCGCAACTGAAGGCAAATAACATTAATATGAATTGAAAGGACTTAAACATGAAATAGATCCAACTGAACGGTCTCATTCTAATAAGCTAAAAACTGCAGAACTCACGCAAACAGTAAAAAGATTGATAATTTTACACTTGGTCACCCCAAAGTGAATGAGCACATCTTGTTCAACGTCTTCATCATAAATCACACAAGTTAAGAATTTCATTCTCAATTTCACTCCCATCAATATCTTTTAAAGAAATATAAAACCCTAACAAAGCGATACTTAACCAAGCACAAAAAAGACTACAACTCCCAAGTATTATCCAATTTAAATAAAATTCCATAAACATCACCAAGACACTAGGGGAATAAAAAACATGGGCATTCAGTTACACCCACCAGAGTTAAATTTTCATGAACTATCGATCGTATCTCTGTGGAGAGGACGGGCAATTGCTGCTTCTGGGCAGAAGATAGAAGAAGGAGGGCACGTCCGTCCACGTGCTTCGAGACGCGTGAAATAATCCGAGACATCAACATGGTATGCTGAGGAAGTTGCAGAAAGATCAAAAGAAACGGAAATCTATGTGCTTGGAGAGAATGAATGGGTGACAAATCGAAGACTGTTGAGAAAGCAAACCTGGGGTTTTAGGGAGGTTTTAATCAAAAGACGGAATTGACCCTAGGTATAGATGCAGATCTCTGGGCTTCGTCGCTTCGGAATTGAAGGCTTTAGAAGGGTATTTGCGGCTGAGTATTTGATAAAAAATTATTGTGTGGAATCCTCTAGAAAGTAGAAGCGCTTAGGGTAGGAGTCAAACTCAAAATTGTTGTTACTATTTGGGTATGCCATATACAGTTATTTTTGAAATAATTTTATAATTATTTCCAAAATCTTTATTTTTTAATAAATAAATTTTAAAATTAAAATATCATTAAAAATACAAAAACTTAAATAGTTATATTGAAATAATTTTTCAAATATTAATATTTAACTCAAAATAAGATAAAATTTCATTCATATTTACTAATAAATATTGTATTATCAAAGAATAAATAAAATATTACTTAATTAATTTGATCTTAAATTGTGTTTAATATTAAAATTAAGAAACATAAGTAAAAAATTATAATAAAAGTCCCCTTGTTTAATTAATATAACATGTTCTCTATTTGCCTACTGAACGTTTTTTAGTTCATTATAGGGAATTAACTTTCACTTTAGTGAGAATTAACTTTTAATTCATAAAACAAAACAAACTTAACATTTTACCAAAGTTCACTAGCCTACTAAAAGTATAGTAACTATTTAATCACTAGAGACCAACTTTCTTTTTTATCATATAAGGCTTACATTTATGATTTAGGTTTCTTTCTCTTGATTATCACAAAGAAAACAAATTTTAAACTTGCCTTATCTCAATTTATAGTTAATACCAAAGGCAATGCCCCTGTAATAGTCATATTTTTTTATCAGACATGCTCTTACATTCATATTCAAAATATTTTATACATAAAAAATATACTTTAGAATCCAAGTGTTATATAATGCTTATCACATGATAATGTAGTTAAAACACTAATTTTGTTGATTTGACAATACAATGAATGAATGTAAATTTAGAAATGTTTATTAACAATTTATCAATATCCTTATAATCTTAGTGATTAGGTCATTGGGTTTGCTATTATATAATGTGTAAATTTATGCTTCATGTTTACTTTACCTTATGCAATTATATATTTCACGTAATTATACTTAATATCTATATGCTTAGTTTTTGTAATGAAAATTAGGACCTTTTGTATAAGTGATTGTTACTTGATTATCATAGTTGACTAATGTTGGATAAATTTCACTTTTAATGAATGTCAAATAAACTAAGGCTGCGTTTGGATCTGTGGTACGGTGGGGATAAGTACTTATCCACCGCAGTTTGCAAATGCAGTCACATGTTTGGATTTGCAACCGACAACCGCAGGTTAGGAAAAACTACGGTGCCACCGCAGAAATAGATAAGTAGAAAGGGGGTTACGGTAGGAAACTGCTTATGCGGTGAAAATTTTACTTTCCAATAATGACCTCATAATATTTTAGTATTTTCCATTATGCCCTTACTTAATTAATGGAAGGAAGATTTTGCTAATAGTATTTAAGCAAGGTGAAATATTTTATTTAATAAATTAATTTTATTTATATTTTCTTATTTTAATTTAATATTTATAATTTGAATTTATATGACTAATAATATATTTTTTGAAATATTTGTTTACTAAATTTTTTTTATTTATATTTTCTTATTTTAATTTAATATTTTATTATTTATAATTTCAAATTTATATGGCTAATAATATTTTTTATTTATTTATACAACAATTAATAGATTATTAAATCAATGGGTTTTTTAGTCATTTTATCTTTTTTCAGCAACTACAACCGCACTTGCCAAACATCTATTGTCACGTTTCAGCAGTTACCAAAACAGCAATCCCAAACACATAAGTACTTATTGAAAATAAGTACTTATCATTTAAGCAGGTTGATTTAAGCAGGTTGTCAATTGCTACCGCTCCCCCAAGCTAAGCCTAAGAAACATCTAAGTCAAATAGCTTCTTGTACTATAATTGAAAGTGTTATAAGTCCATAATTTTTTTTAATGATATTACACCATTATTGAGTAATAGAGCAAATCCATAAGTATTCTCTCATCTAAATATCTTCTATAATATGCAACTATATGACCTTATATATGTAGGTCTTTGTCTTGATAATACCATGCACAATCAATATTAACTTTTAAGTGCATCTATAATGTTGAATTTTTTGAGCCTTTTTATATTGGTCGGTATTTGGAGATACTACTATATATTGACATATACATGGTTGTATATGAGTTCAAAATGTATTTGAATCCTTTCGATATATATTCCAGTGATATAGAATGTTATATGCCCTTACATAAACTTAGAGTTTATCGATATGCGAAATCTTATAGATTTCTGACATATGAGCTTCTAAGTGTGTAAAAATGAGTTCATTGGATGGATATGACTATGGTGGCTGAGTTAAATATGTTCTAATGCCTTAGAGGTTATTAGACTAATTTATAGACTTATTAGACAGTTATCAAGCTTAATTGGAAAAGATAATGTACATAAAGGCTTATTTGCAAACTATTAAAGGTTAAGGGACTTAAAAGAAAATTTTCAATTCTTGGAAGACTAATATATAATTTTATAAAGTTAAGGGGCTTAATTATAATCTTCAAAAGTCTAGGGACCAAAATGAAAATAAAAATTTTGGTCATTCTCAAATCTTGGGCTTAATTGCAAGTTTAGGAA
This sequence comes from Erythroxylum suave, assembly GCA_027563595.1. Lineage (NCBI taxonomy): Eukaryota > Viridiplantae > Streptophyta > Magnoliopsida > Malpighiales > Erythroxylaceae > Erythroxylum > Erythroxylum suave. Next base: position 49,398,207 of record JAOSBN010000179.1, read on the forward strand.
AAGTTTGAAGGGTATAAAGGTAATTTCATATAAACTAAGGGCAAAAGGGTAAATTCACCATGTTTGGTCAAAGAAGAGTTAAAATTCTAGACCTTTCTCCTTGTGTGGCCATGCATCCCACCATAAAACATCAAAAACACTTTGTTTTTAATTAAAAGAAAGGAGAAGAAATGAGAAGAGAGGAGAAGAAGAAGAACTTTCAGTCATCATCAAATTTCCACCATTATTTTGAATCTTCAATCCAAACGAAGGTGTTCTAAGTTAATTTGGGGTCAAGGAACTCAAATCTATCATTAGATTTGAGAAATTCTCAAAGGATTTGAAGTTATCAACAAAGGAAAGTTTAGGTAAATTTTGTCTCACTCTCTCTACATTATAATTTTGAGTTTGGTGTTAAGATGTGTTGTTCTCCATGCTTGACTATGCATGAGACATAGTTTGGATGAATGAAATGAGTCATAAAGAAGTTTCCTTAAGCCAAAACCGAAATGTCCTGTCTTTGGTGAAAGTTGGAGAAATTTTGAATATCTTTTGAAATTTATGGTTTAAATTAATTTTATGATGTTAATTGTGTATGTATAATGTGAATTGATGATGATAAAAGAGGAAGATATACATTGAAAGGAGGCTTTTAAGTTCATGCCTTTAAGTATTTCATAAAATGCCTAAATGAACTTGGCTTAAGAATTAAGGATTTTAATGGTGTACATTAGAAAGAGACTCTTATGTTTATATAGAGTAAACTTGAATTTTCGCTTAGAGTGATGAGTAGTGTCCTAACGTACTTGGATAAAAATGTACTTAATTATGTTTTGAAATGTGTAAGCATCAGATCAAAGGCATTAAATGCCTTGGAAAATGCAAAAGAAAACTTATGTGAATCATAAAGCAAGTAACCATGTGAGAAGTTTAATTGTTGAATCCTATAACTTAAAGATTGTGATATTGTGTTTTATACACTTATGTGATGGTGTATAAATATGAGATATGTTTGAGTAATAAATACATCGCATTTGTATGTATAAAGGCTCGAGAGCTGTGAATCAAGGAGCTTATACCAAAGATTGTTGAAGTCAGAGGAGGGTACATTTTCTTTGAGGTAAGTTGGAGAAAACATATATCTCAAATGGTATTAGGACTTCCCAAGACATGAATGATGACTTGTATATGAATTTTGAACCTAGGTAATGCATAGTAGAATTGATTCTTAAATAGATATTAGTATACTTATGTATTTAATAAATGACATTGTTTTGAATAACTCTTTACACTTGGAGTGAAAACGATGTTTTTATTTCATATTTTGAGGAATGATATTGTTTTCAACAAACCTGCACTTGAAGTGCAAAAGACAATGTTTTATTTTTTGAAACTACATTTTTGAATAACTTTGCACTTGGAGTGCAAAAGATGACTTTTGCTGTATAAAATAATGTTTTGGGGCTTACATATGCTTAACCTAGTCATGTATGCTGCATGTATATGTTCTCTTTTGGCTTAGAACTATGGCAAGATTCCATTTTATTGATTGAATTAATAAATAAAGGCATAATACTTTACTTGATTTTTGTACTTAATATTTGTATATGATTTTTTGTGATTGGTGAGGAAACGATTGGCCAATCATGTGTTGGGCACAACAGATTAAACGACCCCCATTCCCTTAATGTTGGTACATAAAAGTCGAGTCCTTGTAACGACACCTTTCTATAGGACTTGCGGGTGATTGCACATTTAAAGGTTTGGTCACCGACGAGATCATCATCTAAGGTCATGACGCTCTTATCGATCATAGTCTAGACTCACCACAGATGAAAGTCGAGCCAACATTGAGAATCGTGAGCGTGCACACGAGTTTGGCTGACTAGTGGTGACACATATAACTATTGGCTTATTCTAAGATTTGGTTTTTACATGTAATGTTTTTATGTTCTTGTGTACTGGAATTGGAACCTATATTCACTAAATGAGTGATTAACAGGCTAGGCTTATGTGATTCCTAAGCAATATGGGTCGAGCCATAGACTAGATCTATGTATTTCTCTGTCGTGCATATTCACTTCATAGATGATTACATGCATTATAGACGTATAAAACCGTCCATAGGTTTTTTAGGCCATTTTGGTGTGTATCGGGTTCTATTTTCGATATATGTTTTATCTGCTCACTAGGTACATAGTGTACTCATCCCTTTCGCTTTCCAACCTACAGGTTAATCTGGTGAGCTTGAAGCTCTGAGTGATCGTGCGGTCTTTTGGACATTTTTTGGGGCATTACCGTACGTGGGTAGTCTCTGTTTGTTCTTTTGTTGTATAGTGGCTTATAAGTATGTAGACATGTTTGATGATTGTGTCTTGTGGTTTGTAAATAACCTTATGTATGAAACTTTTGTACTATTGTTAGGATTGCTTTTGAGTGGACTTAAAAGTCCAGAATTTGTAGTAGAGTTTAACGCGAATATAGAAGTGTGTTTGAAACCGATTTACAGGTGTTTTTCATTTTGGGATTTTCAAAATACAGTCGTTGTACTGTCAAAATTTTTTTTAAAAGATACCTAATTAGCTTTACATATTCAGGTTAATGGTACCATGAGTATCCTTAGCCCGGGTATCGACAATTGTCATATGCCCAGTTTGGTTCTAGGTCGTGATAGCATCAATATGCCCTTTACTACTTTTCAATGTGTTTGAACCGGATTTGACTAATATTTACTTATCATTCTAACATATCATTCTAACAATATAACAAATATATGATCTTGTATACTTGATTAATAAGGCTTTTAATAGTATTAGAATAATAAATTTTCTTTATTTATTTCATTTCTTGTGGTGTTGATGGACAAAGCTTTTGATTGAAACTATCGCCTTTAACAATAAGATTGTCAATGACCTTACAATCTTACATATAAAATCATTAAGGATTTTTTTTTGAATATATGTCACTTATGAACAAGAAAATGATCTCTTTAGATGATTTATTTGAAATCCTTACCCCAAGGATGTATATAGTTTCACTTATATCTTTCACTTCAAATTTAAAATATCACCATTTTTTAATTGTTTAACAAACTCACCGTCATTAAGAGTAATCAATATATCATTTATATATAAATATAAAATTACAAATTTATCTTTATATATTTTAGGGTTATATAAAGTTATCTTCATTAGTCATATAGAAATCATATAAAATAATTACATTGTAAAAATAAATGTACCATTATCTAAAGACTAATTTAAACAATAAATTGATTTCAACAGTCAACCAACTTTATATTCTTTGCTTATCTTAATAAAACCTATAAGTTGCTCCACATAGATTTCTTCTTCTGTTTCTCTATAAGAAAAATAGGTTTTACATCTATTTAATTTCTTCTTTATTTTTTAGATCGCATCTACTCGAATAGATTCCCTTTTCTTGATTACATGTAAAAGAATAATTTTGATTAAAAGTCCCATATAAAAATAAATCTTTTCCTACTTCCTCCTACTTTGGAAAGTTATTTTCCAAAAATGTTACATTTTTTATTCAAATTCATTTACTAATTTATTACCTTATTTACTTATGAACACAGAGAAGTGTTTAGAATACTTAATAAAGATACTTCTCTTTCCTTTTAGGCATAATTTTTTACATTTGTGAGAGAAATTTTAAATGTTAGTAACACACTCCTATGGTCATAGGCTTGTCAGATTAGATTGCCTACTTGTCCATAACTTATATAGAGTGTTTGTAATTAATTTTATGAACACCTTATTAAGTACATAAGTAGTTGTGAGCAATGCATCCCTAATGAATGATAGATAAATTTACTTGTGCCATTATAGATCTAATCATTTTTAGGAGTTCTTTATTTTGTTTTTTTACAATGACATTTTTTTTTGGGTTTAAGTAATAGTAAATTGTCTTTCTATTCTTTTTTTTTTCATATAACATCTTACGCTTATTAGACAAGTATGCCTGTCCTTGATCAATTCTTAATGCTTTCATTTTATTTTCTAATTAATTCTCCAACAAATATATATATTTTACAAAATAATTTATTGTTCTTGATTTATAAAATCAAATAGATATGAGTATACCAAGTATAGTAGTCTATAAGAGTGATGAAATACACAATCTCACATCTTATCCTTACATTCGTTAGACTATAAAAGTTTGAATGAATTCAGTATAATGGATTAAAAGCTCGTTTTCCTTTCTAAATGGCTTTTTAAACATTTCATCAACTAGACAATATTAACAAATAGGTAGGTCTATTTGATTTAAATCACCTAAAAAAACCTTCTTTAAATAATCAATTTATTCAATTTTGACCAACGTGACATAGTCTATCATACTACAAAATTCTATTATAATTTAAATTACTATATGATTAAATCAATAATACCTTATATTAATACCTATATAAATAAGGATGAGAATAGGTCAGGTTAGGTCAAACCTATAACTGGCCTAGCCCAGCTCAAACCCCTAACTTGTAGCTTGAGCCTAGTTTGAAACCTAGTCAGGCTCAGGCACCGCTACTTAAGCAACCCAAAATGATGTCTTTTTATGGGAGAGGGTTAGGTTACTTGACCCATTTAAATAGGGCCTCACCATTAAGCACGAACCTGGTCAAATTGGGTCGTGCATTTTACTCTATATATAAACAACATCTAGTATAATAAAACCTTTAACATACATCCATGAAATTACAAATGGTAAAAAGATATACATCCACTATAATAACATTAAGGTAGTTTACATTAAATCCAAGTTTAATTAAAGCCAACACATAAATAAGATCATGTGGAATCTTTGGAGCAAATAATACTTTATGTAAGATTTAGGGATAGCCACAACATATCTTACATAAGTTAATCCCCTGTATAGCAATTCTTAACTTATCATCCACATAAATCCATCATATTCTATATGGGATTTTATATAATTATATAAAGGAATCCTTATCCTTCACTACACGGTATGTTGCTCTTGAGTATACAATTTATAAAGAATGAAATTTTGTTAGAAAAAAACTTGATTTGTTAGAAAAACATGATAAGATACATATATAAAGCAAAAATTTGTACTAAAAGGTTGTAAACTTTTAGGCTCGCGATAATCAATTGATTGTTATTACTATAATTGCAGCATTTCACTATTTCATAGTTTTTTTCTTGAAAGGATGTTGTCCTTTCCCATTTTGGTTTCACTTGGTCTTATTGGGGTCCTAAGCATGTGATTGTTATTGCTATAATAGTGGCATTCCACTCTTTTCATATTCTTCTTCTTGAAAGGATGTTGTTCTTTCCCATGTTGGTTTCACTTGGTCTTATTGGGGTCCTAAACATTATAACAATTCTCTTACCTTTTTCACTTTGACATACCATGATGCTTATGCTTTTTATTTATAGCTCAATGTGAGTTGAAAATAACAATCTATATAGAGATGTCAATTCCAGCCCGACCCGGCCCAGCCCGTGATCAATGAGTTTGGTCTGGTCAAATCGGTCCATGGGCGGGGACACGAGTCGAGTAGGTATGGCCCGTGGAATGGAAGGCCGGGCCATGACCTGTGAAGCACGGGCCACGAGTTGGGAGTGGACGGGTCACGGGCCGGGCGAGCTGGACCACTACTTATTAATTTAACAATTTTTTATATATTAACTTAAAAATTAATAATTAACTAAAGTAAATTAAAAATTTGTAATTAATGTAATTCATAAATTTAAATATAACTATTTACTTATTAACTTTTCATATTAACTTTTAATTAATTGAATTAGATATCCAAATTAATCATACCATTACATACATCTCAATAACTTTATTATACCATAATTAATTACTTATATGTTGCGATAATTAATTATCAATTCTATCTTATAATAATTAACAAATAACTTAAGTAAATTAAAAATTTGTGATTAATGTAATTCAAAATTTTAACTATAACTATTAACTTGTTAATTTTTCATATAAATTTATAATTAATTGAATCAAATGTCCTAATTAATCATACCATTACATACATCTCAATAATGTTATTATATCATAATTAATCACTTATATGTTGCTATAATTAATTATCAGTTCTATCTTATAATAACTAATAAATAACTTAAGTAAATTAAAAATTTGTAATTAATGTAATTTATAATTTTAACTACAACTATTAACTTTTCATATAAATTTCTAGTTAATTGAATTAAATGTCCTAATTAATCATATCATTATATACATCTCAATAACTTTATTAATTATTATATCATAATTAATCACTTATATGTTGCTATAATTAATTATCAATTCTATCTTATAATAATTAATAAATAACTTAAATAAATTAAATATTTGTAATTAATGTAAATCATATTTTAACTATAACTATTTACTTATTAACTTTTCATATAAATTTCTAATTAATTGGATTAAATGTCCTAATTAATCACATACATCTCAATAACTTTATTATATCATAACTAATTACTTATATGTTGCTATAATTAATTATCAATTCTATCTTATTATAATTAATAAATAACTTAAGTAAATTAAAAATTTGTCATTAATGTAATTCATAATTTTAACTAATCTATTTACTAATTAACTTTTCATATAAATTTCTAATTAATTAAATTAAATATCCTAATTAATCATACCATTACATACATCTCAGTAGATGTTTGGTGGACGTCGTAAAATATTTCATTTTTAGAATCAAAACATTTTTCAATAGTCTGTTAAGTTGTTTTGCACAATGTATAGCTTATCAACTTGACTATAAATGTTTAAACAGTTGAATGTTTTCCAATACATTTTGCTTAAATAGGTGAATGGTCATTCTCAAAGTTAATATCACTTGTTGCTTAATGCTATGTTTGGTTGGATGTAATGTTTTTAATGGAATGGAATAGTTTTTAATGGAATGGAATGTAAATGGATGTACTATTAGAAAATTGTTGTTTAAAAGCGATGGAAGATGTCATAATGTAATATAGTGAAATGTTGTTTGGATGAAGGATTTATAATATAATATAGAGTAAAATAATTTATCATTTTACATTCCATCATAGACCCCCCAAATCGAAGGTTTTTCATTTTTACTGTTTAGGATGGAATGAGATGTATATGAAACCATTCTCTTCTATTACATCTCATTTCATTCCATTATAAACCTTCCTTTCAAATGATGGAATAATATTATATTCCATTCTATTTCATTAATAAACCCCTAACCAAACATAATCTGAGCGTCATAATGAAGTGTCAAAACTAGGCTTAGAAGTGTAGGTTTCTAGCACAACTAGCCTAAGGTCAAATACCGTTTTCTCTAGAAGTAGTAATTTGAGGCCTACTAAATATTAGCCATATTCATTGCCAAATAGTCTTAATTAATTTATCTATTAATTGAGTTACAATATAGAGAAAAATTTTTATTAACTTATCCATTAATAAAGCTAAAGGAATTTCTTCTATATTTATCCATTAATTGGCTCAATTATTAAATTAAATTTATTAGTTATTTATTTATTATACAATAATAAACATTTTTTTGAAAGTTTTAAAAGGTATTAAATTAATAAATGAAATGGGAGTCGTTCATCTATTTACCTGCTTAAGAGACAGCAAGGTTAAAAATCATAAGTGACCAAATGACGCCGTAAGACTTAGTAAGTAAAGCTACTATGTGGAAGGCTTAACAAATGACATAGAGTGCTGCTTTTGGATAAAAAAGGATTCCCTCTTTGGATACAGATCGAGAAGCTTCCAAATTAGGGTTCCACACGACTCGTTCTTTCTCTCTTCCTTAAGCAATTATCAGCAAGGTAAGGACTATCTTGATTTATTGCTTCCTCTTGATTTATGATTCTGTTTCTTGTGTATCTTTCTTGCTACTTGGAAGGGGCTGGCTAGGACACGAGTTGTCTCTAGAGGACCACTTCCTATCTTACAGATATAGAGAGATCAGTCTCACCAGGTAAGGAACTGCTACTTCTCCCTAGTGTTTAGAGCTATTTTTCTTTCTGGATATGATATCTTTCCCTCTCTCCCAAGCTGATGCTTTTGGCTTCCGCAATGCGCTCTCCGTGGCTTCTAGGATTAGTTTATGGGAGGGGCGTCTATCATCTTTCCAGTCTTCACAAGTACTCTTCTTTTATATTTTTAACAAACTCCATCTCGAACTCAGTAAGTTATTCTCCATGAATCTGCTAGATTAGGGCATAGATCTGCTGGTCTATTTGAACTGTAAATTTTCTCTCTGATTCCCCTTATCATATTTTTTAGAACCTCTCCTCATGTGTGTGCCTTGTTTTGGAATCTCCTGATATTTCTCTCTCGCCAAATCTCCTTAATGGAGGAGGTAAAAGAGATGATATATAAATGCTTAATATAAGTAAGAGTATGGGTCAGCTTCAAAAGCCCTTCCATGGATTCTGTGAAGGTTGTACCTACATTAGAAATAAAGTTTTTGCCTTGATCCTTTCCCAGATGAACTATGAGAAAGGGAATTTGAAAAAGAGATGCTCCCTAGATTCTGGTTCTGTCTCATATAGAATACAGTCCAAGTTGGAAGTCATGAAATGTAGTTTATCTGTAGTACTTAACCTGTTGAGCACCGTCAGCCATAACATTATAGAGTAGCTTGGCATAAGGGATTTATGCCAAACTATAGGAAACCAAGGTTGTGCTGGAGTGTTGCTATTTTTCCATCTCTTGAATTTTGAAATGATGAAGTTATTGGGAGATAGATTGAGGCAACTAAAAGTATCCTCCCTTTATAGGTTCGGATGGTAGCTAGGTGTTAGGTATTGTACCTTAACTAGGAAGTTCCATTGCCCTCTTAGCAGTAAGGAATTAACCTTAGCATTGGTAGGAATTTTTGACCATATCTGGAGAGCCTGAGGATGTCTAATTAGGGATCCTTTCCTTGTCCGATTGTCAAACCAAAAAAAGGTCTTTTCTCTATTCTCAATCTTGCATGTGACTATAGGTTTAAACATAGTTCTGAGTTTCAATAGTTAGGTCAAGGGCCACGAGAATGAAGGTTTGATAGGTATAGACCATATACTTGAGCCTTTGAGAATATAACTATTTACCCATCTGATCCAGAGAGAATTCTTTTCAATGAAAATGTTCCAGAGATTCTTGATCAAAGCTGCTCTATTAAAAAAGACAATTGAGATCAATCCTAATCCCCCTTCTTCTTTCCTTTTGCACACTTCTTACCATTTTACCTTAGCAAAATTGTTGTTCGAATTTAGATTTCCCCATAGGAATCTTCAAAAGATCTTCTCAATAGATTTGATAACCCCTTTGGCTAGAAAAATGGTTGAGGACCAATATATATATGAAGAGAATTCAGTACTGCTTTGATGAGTTGTAACCTCCCTCCAAAAGAGAGTGTTCTATTGGTCCACATTCCCAGTCTTTCTAGATCTTGTCCATTAATGGCTGACATTTCGAAAATTGGATTCTTTTAGTAGAAATGGGAAGACCCAAATAGGTTAGTGGGGCTGGTTTTTTGGTTATTCCAATTATGTGGGAGGTTCTACTCTCCATTAGGTTGGCCCCTGTAGCTAGTACATATTATCTCTTAGTAAAGTTTATCTCCAATCCTAAGAGATCACTAAATTCAGCCAGAGATGACATTAGCAGCTCAATAGATTTGTCATGCGCCTTAGAAAAAAGCAGTAGGTCATCCGTAAAGCATAAATTGATCATCCCAACCTTCTTACATTTAGTATGATATTTAAAAGAACTATTATTTCTCACCTTTTGTTAAGTAGCTGAGTGAGGGTTTCCATACAAATAATAAAGAGAGACGGGGAAATAAGATCACCTTGTCTTAGGCCCCTTACACTCCTAAAAGACTTGGTTGGAGGTCTATTAACTAGAATTGAGTAAGTAGAAGTGGTTATGCAATATTTTACCTAGTTGACAAATACCTCAGGGAATCTCATTAGTTTTAGAGTCCGTAGGATGAAGTCCCATTCAACATGATCAAATGCCTTCCTAAAATCCACCTTAATGATACAATTTGGAGGGCTGTTTTTTTCTTTGATATCCACTGAAAAGTTATCACCAATTCTTCTGCCTTGAAGAAAAGCATCTAATTATCAGAGATCAACAAATCCAGTACTAATTTTAGCCTATTGGCTATGATCTTGGAAATAATTTTATAGAGAAAGTTAGTACATGCAATAGGTCTATAGTCATCCAAAGTAGTGGACCAGGAGGTTTTAAGAATCGAACAAATGTGGGCTTTATTGATCTCCTTTAGTAGAGTCCCATTAGTGAAGAATTCCAGAACTGCCTTTTTCACATTGACCCAATGTCTTGCCATGTTTTTTGGAAGAAAAACCCATTAAATCCATTTGGGCTAGATACTTATTCAGTTGCATTTGGAAGGCCACCTCTTATTTTTCTTTGTCGTCCAGTGGTTTAATGAGGGCTTTAACTTGTTCCTGGGAGAGCTTGTTATGAATAAAGGAATCAAGGGTGGTAGAGTTATTAAGGAATCGAGTTGTTCCATAAAAATTTCTGAAATGTCTTTCTGCTTCCTTAAGAAGCTCCTATTGAGAAGAAATTTCCCCTCCATTTTATGTCCTAAGAGAGCAGATTTTGTTTGCATTCCTTCTAGTTAATATTGAATTGAAAAAGAAACTTGTGCACCTTTCACCCTCTTTCAACCAGCTGACTTTTGTTCTTTGCTTCATTAGGCTGTCATGTTCCTTAGCCTTAGAAAGATAGGATTTTAGTAGGGAATGCTCAGTATCTAATAGAATAGGATTGGTAGGATCTAAATCAATTTTATGTTGCACCATCTCTAGTTCCTCTCTAGCTATGGTAACAACTTTCTGAGTGGAACAAGGTCTTTTACTCATTAGTGTTTTCATCTCCATTTTGATAGCTTTAAGCTTCTTTACACAAACATACCGTTGAGTACCTTTAACTGAAAATTGCAAGCCTTTAGATATAGTCTCGACAAATCACTCATCATTGATTAACAGATTATTAAACCTAAAAAGCCCTCTTTGATTCTGAATTTGAGTCAAGTTTTCAACTAGCATAGGAGTATGATCTGAGAATGAGGGGTTTAGAAATGAAGTTACATTATTTGGAAAATGTGTAAGCCAATTTTAGTTCAACATTGTTCGATCGAGTTTTTTCCTTAATGCCCATCTCCCTGTTTGCTTATTACTCCATGTATAGAAGTACCCTTTTGGCTTCAGGTCTAAAATTCCTAGCTGACCCATATAGTCATTGAAATCAGGTGACAAACTTCTCAGACTGAAGTTACCTTCAACTTCTGTTCCGAATATAGTAGAATTAAAGTCTCCACATAGTAACCAAGGCCCATTGACCCAATGCTGAAACTGAATTAAGCTATCACATAAATGTTTTCATCGAAAAGCGTGGTTTGAATCATAGACAAAGGAAGTAAATATTTCAGCATTTACCTGAAGCAATTGCATTTTAGGTGTATGGCTTGTGTCTCTATAGCAAAAACTTGAACATCCACCAAAGTTGGATCATATCTAATAATGATTCTCCCATAGCAATGTGATTGACGATTTGAGTAGAATTTCCATTTTGATCCAAGTTTATTCAATACTTTGAAGTTTTCGTATCTAATTTTAGTCTCCAAAAGAGCAAAAATTCATGGCTTTGTGTTATAGACAAAATCCTTAAATCCAATGACATTTTAGGGAAGTTGATTCCCCTCACATTCTATGTTAAAATCTTCATCAGTTAAGCTAGGTTATTTTTGGAGCTCTTCTTCTTGCTCATACTAGTTTTCCTTTTAGCTACCACTAGAAATTCACCAATAGTAGGGTCCTTTTCCTTGCTTTCTATTGCAGTACTTATCATTTCCTTAGGATTGATCCTTTTAGGATTATACTCACGAGTGGTTGTTGAGGTATCAGACAATTGCTCCTCCTTCATATCTGCATCATTAGTCTCTTTTCGTAAGTCTCTTGACCCTGCATCATAATGCTTCTCTAATCTCCTATCATTCTCTAGTTCACATTTGCTCCCTGTCTTCCCATTAACCTCTGTTCTTTCCCCCTCGCCTTCCTTTTCAGTTTTCCCCAGACCAGCTTGAGATATATTCACCGTACTGGTTTCCACATTCTGTCCTTCATTATGTGTGAGATCATCAGCCATCAGCTCTTCATAGTACCCTCTAATGAAAGTCTTTCCTGTAGCAATCCATTTCTTCCCTTGATCAATAATGGACGACTTCCATTGATATTCAACTGTCAAAATATCCTCATGTTGGGGGAGGGGGGGTGATGCTGGTGTTAGTAGGTTTGCAGAGGTTGGAGAGTCTTGAGCTGGGCCAAGTTTCCCAACTCCACCTTGGGCAAAGGAAGGTAGGGGTAGAGGAGGAAAATTCTCCGTTCCATGTGGTAGGTTTTTTATGGGAAAAGTGATCTGCTGTGCTTGCATTTTTTAAAGATGATGTGTCATTTTTCAAATAAGGGCAAGCGGGAAAAGGTTAGGAAAAGGAAAGGAAAAAGGAAATGACTGAAGTGCCCTTGTATCCTTGCTAGTAGGATGGTGAGTCGAACTGATGAAGTGGTGTGGTCTGGTGAGGGTGAAGAGATAAGTGAGAGGTATGGGGAAAGGAGCAAGAAAGGAGTAGCAGAAAGCAGTAGACAAAAGAAGAATGGTATGGCAGCCTGAAAGGAGAAAGAGAGGAGAGATAACATTGAGGAAAGAAAGCAAGAGTCATAAGCTAGTAATGGCTAAAGGCTAGAGAGAGGGCAGATCTTCTCTCTCTAACCCATTTGATGAACAGTTTGTTTTTATAGTTTTAGTAGTATATTGCTTTTTTACAATAATAAACATAATGTACTCTTTTTTTAAATAATTTTTTTATTTTCCTTATTCTTAAATCTTTTCTTTGATTCATGCAACTTCAATATTCGGTCTGGTTTTTAAAATATTAGTTTTTAGTCTTAAATCTGAAAGATTTTCTATATAAAATCTTCATATTTATTTTCAGTATATTATACTTGTTAGAACATCATCCTTATACTAAAATGTACTTGCTCCACGTAATTAATTCAAGGGTTAATGTTGTAATCACCTTTTAACATCTTATAAAATATTTAAATTAGCCTATATGATTATTTCTAGTATCACTTTATATATTAATTTTCATAAAAATAATACTATTTGTATCTTAAAGTCTAATAAAATTAGGTTTCCATGGACCGTTGATTTATTTGACATGGCATGTCAACCAGACAGTATAGATTCTGTTAATGCTGATATGGATACTTTTAAATTTAAATTTTTATGTCAACATTTTTTAATTTTATAATAATTTTAATTATTCAAAAATCATCCAGACTCCAAACTACTCTTTCCGTTTCCATTTTACATTCTCTATAACTTTAACTACAATAAGATCCTTAAAAACCCATATAAGAGCGAGGGACATGATAAGTTTGAATATCAATTTATGTCGGCTTCGCACAAGGACATGAACTTTTTTTTGAAAAATTAAAAATATGAGAAGAGAACATCTGGAGAGGGGGCTCTCCCGCGTGGGATGAATCCACTTGAAAGACTATAACGTTTGAGCTAAACAAAACGACATCGTGCACTACAAGAAAATTGCAGTTTAGCGACGAAAAATACCAACGGAATAACCAAATATTCCGTCGCTATTAAGGTTACCAACGGAATATAACGACAGAGCGAAAACATCGGTGATTCGGCCGTAGCTAACTTTACCGACGGAACTTTAGTAAGCGTCGCTAAATTTAGCGACGGACCAAGAATTACCGTCGCTAAAGTTTACCGACAGCGCCAACCAATTTTGTCTATAACTTAGCGACCGAAAAAATGTTCCGTCTGCAAAATTACCGACGGAAATAAACGTACCGTCGGTACATTGTCTTCATCATTACCGACGGATAGGTTAATTTCCGTTGGTATATATGATAATAATATACCAACGGATACTCCATTTCCGTCGGTAATGGTTATTATTAATTTTTTTAAAATTTATATTTTCATTTTATTTAATTATATTCAATTACATTTAATTTGTTAATGATTGTAACATATAAATTATATTT
>JAOSBN010000179.1:49412396-49458697 GCA_027563595.1 Erythroxylum suave
ACAATATTTCAACGCATAACAAATTCACAATAAAATCTTAAATTCTAAAATTTCAAACCAATCACATTTACTAATCTCATTTCAAACTAATTTCATTCATAGCATGCATTTCATATAAAAATAACACAATAATAACAAAGTTTACCTCAAGAAGCTTAGAGGAAAATCCAATAGAGAGAAGACAAGTGAGAGTGGTGAAGGAAAGGGGGGGGGGTCGCGGCCATATAAAGCCGCTCATTTACCGACGGAAAGCTTCATTCCGTCGGTAAATTAGGGTTATGCGTGCACAAACGTCGATGCGTGCCGACAGTTACCGACGGAATGGAGTGTTCCGTTAGTAAATGGGCGCCAAATTCAAGCGGGATAAATTCCAATACCAACGGAATACTCCATTCCGTCGGTATTCACGCATTCTGGAAGAATCCAAAACTACTGACTGGACGATATACTGACGGAACGAGTTTTTTCGTCGGTGAGGTTGTTATCTACTCACCGACGGACAGATAATATCCGTCGGTGAGTTGATTGCATTATTACCGACAGACTAGCCCGTTCCGTCGGTAATCAAGCATTCTGGATGATTTACTGACGCGCTGAGCTCGTCCGTCGGTGATATTGCAATCAAGTCATCGACGGACTGATACTGTCCGTCGGGAACTCAAGTTTTGAATGAACGTTACCGAAGAAAAATATCTCCGTCGGTGGTGGGTTTACTAAATCACCGACGAAAAATGTTTGTCCGTCGGTAAAGATGTTTGTTGTAGTTGAATGTTGCGACGGTATATTCTATTCCGTCGGTACTACATTTTTCGTATTTCACAATTTCCTATTTGCCGACGGACATATTCCTTCCCGTCGGTATAGATACCGACCGTATCAGGGCTGTCGGTGTGTTACCGTAGGTGATAAAATGCTCGAACGTTTGGCGCATTTTTTACCGACGGTTTCATGACGGCGTCGCTATATTCCGTTGCCAATATCATTTACAAAATTCTATACCGACGGTTGTATTTTTCCGTCAGAAATGGGGCCATATTACCGACGGAATTGTTATTTCCGTCGGTAAATAGCGGCGGAAATGTTTCTATTGGAAAGGTTCCGCCGCTATTCATTCATTTTCTTGTAGTGGTGTAAAGCCAATGAAAGAACAAAACAATTGACATTTAGGGTATAACTAACAATCTCTTTCTCGAATCTTCTCCATCGGCACAATTGGGGAAAGGGAGGCGGCCTCTGGTTGAAAGCAGGCGATGGTCTTCCCCGATGTGCTTTCCTACTTTTTCTGCTTCAAGAGACTTACAACACAGGTAAACTCCTCTTCCACTAATACGATTCGCGCATTTAGGGCTAAATAGATTGTTTCCCTGTCTCCTTAATCGTTCTTTCTTTTGAAAACAGGCGATGCGTCTCTTCAGTGATGATTCATACGGGAGGATCACTCATCATCTCCTTGATTGGGAAAGTGAGGCGAAAACTCTGTCTGTAGACTAGCGATGAGTCTCCACCTGTTTAATCTCTTCCTTTCTTTTCATCAAGAAGCTCTCTACATAGGTAAAAGCTCATCTTCAACTTATGCGATTTACATGATTAGAGTTTTAACTAGTTGTTTCCTGTACTCTTCAAACTTTTCCTTCTTTTGGAGATCTGTCGATTTCGTTGTTCGGTGACAAGTCAAAGGAGCATGTCTTCACTCAGGTAAGCTTCTATTGTCAGATTTATACTAGTCTTGTTTTTTCTTTTCTCTTAGATGATTCCCTGAATATCATATTTGGGGCGACAACACTATCCTTCATGAGGCGACAAAAGAAGAAGTAGACTAAGAACTCCTTTTTTTCCAACAGGGAAGCATCAGGCTCCTTATATTTTAGTTGATGGCTGTGGATAGATGATGTTTATGTAGTAGTCTGTAGGGATTTCGATGCATGTTTTATGTCTTTATTGTGCTGATCTGAACTTAGGTCAATGATAGGGATTTCTGAACTGTTCTGGGATGATGCTAAGTTGCATGATTGAATCTTGATCAATTTAGTAAATACAGATAGTACTAAATTCTCCATGTGAGAGCAAGTACTCTACTGCAGTGCTGGTTCAACTGAATTATAATCATTTGTTCCCTTAAACTAGCTATTATGAGCTTTATAAGAGCATAAAGAGAGATAGATTTCCCCTTGATCTTATGAACTTAATCTTATTTCTATAGCAGAAAGTGGATTTGGCTCACAACTTCTGATGTGTAACAATGTCATAATGAAAATGGAAATTCAAGCTTCGACGATCTGTCAGTGGAAATTTAATAAAAGTTTAATTAATAGGATGAAGATTTAAAGTGAAAATAGTACTATAAATATTAAAATATAAAGTGATATAAATAATAATAAAGTTTTTTGCCAAATGTAGAGAGGTTATTTACACTTTTAATCCATATTTTTTAAGTAAAAAGAGAAGTTTTGAAGAAATATTTTTATTTTATTGTATGTTTCGAATTAGGAGTAAGACTGCATACTATTGAAAGCATCTAGATTCTGCGTTTATGAAACTAGTTTAAGTTGAACTTTGAGCAAACTAGAATGGCATATTGGCATGGCCATATTATCATTATTATAGTCATCATACAAAATTTGATAGACGTAAATTATGTTTAATTAAATAGGTAAGAATTATAAATTTATTTTTATATTTGACAACTGTGTATTTAGTGCTCAAATGATAATATTATGGGTAAAGATTGATACTGATTGGCCGTCCTATATATGTTTATTTAATTGATATGTTAATAGTTTAACTTTTTTGTATCTATCCTTTATATTTTTTATAACAATTATTTGTAAGTGTTACAAAAATTAAGATGTAGAACACATCTGTAATTGCCCAAATGAAGACTTTATTGTTGAGGACGAAATATGATACTCTTTACGTAAATTTATTTGATTCGCTCTTATCAGGTGGAAAAATAATAATATGTACGAAGCGGGGTCAACGTAAGTGTATAAAGTGCAAAGTGAAATCCTGTCGAACCCAAACTAAAGTGCTTCGGTAACCCAGGCTAAAGTTGATGAGCTATGACTTGAAGAGTAAAAGTAGACTTGTGGTTTAGTAAGCCTAACTTTCTTTCCAATGGCCTTAGGAGGCCTAATCTACCAATATGTCTTATCTGGAGTAGTTAGTCCCGAGTGGGAGAAGGTAAATTATGATAAGTTAGTTCGTTGGAATAGGATCTGACACAAAATTAAGATAAACTTTTAATTTAATAACTTCTTAAAGTTTAAATGAGTATATATTAGATTTTATAAATTAAAATTAATAACATTAAGTAAAACAAATTATGATATGAAATTAAAGCAAATAAAATTTAAATTTTATTAGAATTTTAATGTGGAGTGCGTTTATCAAAAGATTTATAACCATATCAAATCATAGTTAACAATATAATGACTAAAAAGTTAATGGTATAGTTCCATTTCGAACCTCTTATTCAATTTTTAATAGGCCACGTCTTCCCACATTAAGACATGTTCCTGTACATGTACCTTGATACTGTACTGTACAGGAACATGACATACATCTCTCATTGAGTCATAGGGACATCAAGAAAAATGTGTCGTGGCCAGTCTACTCTTTATACCAGTCCATGTCAATAATCAATAGAACAATGATATAAAAATTGGCTGATCTCTCGTAGTTGGTTATCAGAATTTTATATGTCTCTGGCAGTTGGTTATCAGAATTTTATATTCATAATCTTTCAGAACCAAGTGTGGTTCTCGACATCCGTGCAGTTGTGGAAATGTACTTGTTATCAGGAAAACTGCACAATAAGGACCTGACAGTATGGTTGGTAAGACCAAGAATGTGTAGACAAGGGTATTGGATTGCTGTATATGGAAAATAGCTAGCTGATAATAATTTCTTCCAAAACAAGAAAATATTCACCTTTGCTATAAATGTCACTAACTAATGTTAGTCAATGCGGCCGATCCAACTCCATACCAAGCCTCAGAAACCTGGTAGCCAACTCAATTTCCTGACATAATAAGAGCACTTACCAGCAACAATGAGCAATTAAGTCTCCCAACAACCCAAGTATTTATGCCTTCTAAAAAAAGTATTCAATCCCTGCACTTCACAAGGAATCATAATTCATACCAGTCTCACCATCCACCTCCAACTAGGTCATAATATATACGTTCCTATTAGGACAAGATTATTATGGCAACTCATTACCAGCTTTGGGTTTTATCGGGGATATTGCTACTGCAATTTACCCTCAGGGTGAATGCAAAAGTTCCAGCCATTATCGTTTTTGGAGACTCTACAGTTGACTCAGGTAACAATAACCAGATTTCTACAGTCCTGAGGAGTGATTTTGCACCATATGGTCGTGATTTCGAGGGTGGACAGGCAACAGGAAGATTTTGCAATGGTCGGATTGCACCGGATTTTATTTCTGAAGCATTTGGTATTAAACAATCAATACCTGCGTACTTGGATCCAGCGTACAGCATAAAAGATTTTGCAACTGGAGTTTGCTTTGCTTCCGCAGGAACTGGCTTTGATAATGCTACTTCTGATGTGCTAGTAAGTGATGCTAACTCCGTAGGAATCAAAATGACTTCCGAAATCTGTTCTCAAAGAGAGGTTCTTTCCTTCAAAATGCAAATTCAGATCAGAATATTTGGAACTTTCCTAATTCGAACTTTAATGGAAAGTTGAGAAACATAACTAAGTTCAAGTGACCAAGTCCAAAGGAATATCCTCTGCAGTTTAAATGTGGTTAATATACATTTTCTTCATGATCCTCTTCAACTTTTGCAGTCTGTAATACCTCTTTGGAAGGAAGTAGATTACTACAAGGAATACCAGAAGAAGCTTAGAGGATATCTAGGGGACGAGATAGCCAACCATATTTTACGTGAGGCACTGTACCTGATAAGCATTGGAACAAATGACTTCTTGGAGAATTACTATGTCGTGCCAGAAGGCAGATCATCAAAGTTTTCAGTCCAGGAGTACCAAAATTTTCTTTTAGGAATTGCCAAGGACTTCATCACCCAGCTTTATCACCTTGGAGCTATTAAGATAGCTGTAACGGGTCTTCCACCAATGGGGTGTTTGCCATTGGAAAGAACCACAAATATACTATATGGAGGCGAATGCATTGAAGATTACAATAACGTGGCCAAAGAGTTCAATCTGAAATTGCACGGGTTAATTGTAGAGCTGAACGAGAACCTTAAAGGGATCGAGTTGGTCATCGTAAGCCCTTACGATCTTGTCTTTCAGATAGTCCAAAGTCCAAATTCTTTTGGTAAGTCTTTCAAGTCCTCTCTTTCACGCGTCCATATCATTTTCCCTTCAACCTTCGTTAAATGTGCTCCACCAGTAATTTTGTAGACATCAATTCACCGTGCACATGCAGAGCCCTGCAATCTGGCATGAAGTCATTGAATAGTATAGACTTGATTTGAAATGCCCAGGCGAAGTGATTGATCTGAAAGTATTTATTACTGCTCATAAGATTGGAAAGCACACTGTAATTACTTATATTAGTTAAAGAGTTCTTTAATTCCATAAATATTTCGTGGTGAGTGAGCACAGAAACTGATTTGTTCCGACACGGTTTTTCATTGCAGGGTTTGACAATGCAGCAAAAGCTTGTTGTGGGACAGGCTTATTTGAGATGAGCTACATGTGCAATAGTAGAAACCCTTTTACATGCTCAGATGCAAATAAGTATGTGTTTTGGGATGCCTTCCACCCTACAGAGAGAACAAATGCAATTGTAGCTGATTATGTGGTGAAAAATGGCTTAGCTCAGTTTCTCTGATGATGGCAAGAATGATATCAGGCCCTATCATTAGGCACTTCTGGTACTAATCTTTCTAGTTGAATTGCAGTCTTTATGGTCTACTGGTCCTTCATTAATTTTTCAAAATATACTACCGGGAAAGATTCCTTTTTCGACACATGCATTGTAGCTCAAATAGTTCATAAGGAACAGGAACTCAGAAGTATAAGACTTATAAGAAGGGAGCAGTCTTGCACAGGTCCAGTTTGATAAAATGATTTTATGTCCTGATAACATAGGAAGTAAAAACGTACTCAAGCAATCAAGATGAGTGAAAGAGCTTCACTTGTTTACCAATCATGCGCATCTCTTCAAGAGATGAATGGGCCAGCTTTAAAAGTTTCGACTTTTTGGGATTTGCAGTCTATAGAACTCAAAGCATCTTTAATGATGTCCCTCCCCACAATAGCACTAACAAATTTGCCCACCATTTTATGCCAATAGCTAGGCAGGCGGAGTAGACTTAATCAGTGCAGGAAATACAGCCAGATCAACCTGAGACTTGCCCTTAGGATATCTTTCAACACAACGAACCATATTCTTGTTGTGCCGATCCTAACGTTGAAACACAAGTTTATAAATGATAATTAATCAAGGAAACAAGCAAACTACATAATACGCATAACTAGAGTGATGGATGCGCTGTCCGTTTTCTTAATGACCCTGCATTTGCTTCTCAAGGTCTGGCACTTGTTCGGGCCATCGAATTGAGGTCTTTCCACGCTGAAGAAACAGTCTTTTGATAGGAATCAAGTACTAAAAAGCATCAGGTTCATAATGGTACTTCTTGTACCAGAAAAACTTTAATCATTAGCCTAAAAGTCTAAAAACTTTGTCGCAGAACATGAAACATGTCCGACATCCCCGTGATTTATCATAAGAATTTCAGACAACAACATGGAAGAGTATAAACGAGTAGCTACAAACAAAAGGTTGAACAGTCAGTAGCTGGACGTTGTTGGTCTTGATGTAACACCGCACTCGGTAAACACGAAATCTAGGATTGACCCTGTCAGGATTGTTTTTGTGATTAATTGGATTACTGTATAGGGTTCGTGATATCAGCTTATTAACAGAAGACAGAAGAGAATTGGCGGAGAGGAAGAGAAGAGTAAACAGTTAATTCTTGATTGTACCCAAAAAAAAATAAATTCTTGTTACTTCATTGAGAGCTAGTAACCTATAGAAGGAACACGTACGTTTATATAATATAGTAATATACTAACAATCAAGTTCGCTAAGACATCGTTTCTTCTTTCGCGTTATTTATACACAATTTTACGTTGCATGTCACAATAATAATCTTTCTTCCAGCTCTCCTATTACTTCTTGTTTTAAGGGGTACTTGGTTGATAACAGTTAATAATAATAAAATTTATAATGAATATAGCGATAAATGACAATAGATGGGTGATTAAGATAAAGAAAAAATTATTATTATTATTGATAATGATTAGTTTGTTAAAAATTTGAGAAATAAAAATTTATTAAAATTTTGTTTTATACCAAATGTTAATATATTTTAATTAATTATATTTAATTTATGCACTCGTATATGATGACTAAAATGTTTAAAATCAAGTATATACTTTCCAATAGTTCTTGAAGAAAAAAATGATCTGGCATTTACTTGTTTCAACATATCATCAGCTACATATTGTCCTCAAAATACAGTTTAATCAGGTTTTGTAATCTAATTAAATGTAAAATTAAAATGTCTAATTAAATGTAAAATAAAATGGAATATGAAATAGAGTGTGAAAACAACAATTCTAAAAAATTAATTCAAAATTTTGAACTATTTTGATTATTTTACAATAAATTATTATATATAGATACAAATTATATATAGAAATAATTAGAAAAGAGGAAAAGAAATGTGATATATTTTTTATATAGAAATAATTAAAAAAGAAAAGAAGTGTCACGCACTTGGGACACTTCCGTCACGTCGGGTGACAGCTCCTGTCACGCACGTGACATTGTTTTTTTTCTGAGGAATGACTTTTATTCATCTCATAATTAGGAGTACAAAGTAATGTCCCAAATTTAGATATAAAAATATTGTTCATATAATAATAATATATTCTCAAGTAGTTTTTTTTTCCCATTCTTTATCTATTCTTTTCTTCCCAAACCTATTAACCATGGACCCCTTGGTCTTCATTTCTAATCGTAACGTTACTCCCCCTCTTGACAACCTTATCCACAAGATTGACTTGTGAAAATCATTGATGAAGGCCATAAAGATATTCTCATGAAAGGTAATTGTCCTTGGCTGATGACCACTGAGTCAATAGTTGCACCACTGGTTTATTATGCTTGTTGATTAACATTCGATCTCATACAACTACTGGCATACGAATGGCTGAATATGCATCGGAGGAATGACAGGTGATGCTGATGCTGTAACATTATCTGATATCTTTCGTTTCAGTTGATATATATGAAAAATAGAACGAATTTTGCCATCAGGTGGAAGCTTCAACTTATAAGACACTAAACCCACACATTTTAAAATATTGAAAGGCCCAAAAAATAAAAAACTAAGCTTTTGTAATGACCTTCATTGTACATTATGTTGTCTTTAAGGCTCCAACTTATCATAGACATAATCACCCACTTGAAAATGTTCATTTGTTTGATCTCGAAGCAGTCATTTGTTTCATACAATTGTGTGCTCTTCGAAGATGAAATTGGAATGTTTGGGTCATAGCTTTGTTGGGAAATTAGGTTGAGATCTGATTTTAACCGCAGCGGAATACTTGCAAAACTTTTTCGCAATCTTTGATTTTCCGAAAAACAAGATCTTTTTAATTCTATTAAATAATTAACATAAATCATAATAAAACGGAAACTTATACCTTATTTTGAAGCTTGATAATAATCTTGTCATACCCCTTAAACTATTTCCGAAACTGATCTATTGCAACCACCGTAGTCGCAAAAATGTCCGACTTATAACGGTATCCACATAACAAGTTAAGAGGACTCTATAACTCTTACGGAGTCCTCTTAAGCCAAAAGTGTTAACTTTATAAAGCTTAAGCCTATTTATAATAAACTTAGAAAATTTTAGCAATTTAATAAAAATTGAATTCTAGTTTCAATTAAACTTTAATTAGAATTACAAATAATTCTAACTAAATACCAATTATGTCCATATAAGATTCAATATTTCATATTGATCCTTATTTATTAAATATCTCATATTTAATTATAAAGTTTCTCAAACTTTACAATCAAGTCCAATTTGACTAAATTAACTTTGCTCTCTTTAACTCATTCTATATATGAGACCCATTCGGTTCATAAATATATTGACAATGATTATAAAATCTAATTCTAATTATAATTAGAATTAAATAAATTAAAATGTCCTTTAATTTATCTTTAATTCTCCAATTAAACAATTTATAATCATAGATCAAGATTGACGTCTAGTAACACATCATAACCACCCAAATATTTAGGAATGCCAAAGTGGTTTTGACTAACCTTTCCGTGCATAACTTTTTCGTATAATTAAATTCTTTTATCATACAATATTCCAATTAGACATAGAGCATGAAATTAATGTCTACTCTATTTTGAATCTAATCATATTAGTGTTTGATCGAAAACACAAACATACTTGGTTTAACTAAACAGTAGATTTTAAAAACTTTTCCGAAATCATAACACAGCGAAAGCATAAACACCAAATCAATATGCTTTTAATCCATACATGATATAACATAAAAAATAAATATAATAAGAACAAGATCGGAATATTATCGACTCCTCACTAAAGTTTTGGCTCCTCACTACTGCGTCCTCAACCAATCCAATCTACCACTTGTTCTTTTTAGACAACTTGATTAACAAGATTCTTTGGTGGGAAAGGAGAAGAAAAATAAATGGAGATCTTTCTTTCTATGTTTGGCTAGCTCAAAAGCAAATATGAGACCATCTCATTTTCTATGTACGATTAGTTTTGAGAACAAAAAGGGAGATTTTCTTTTGCTATCACCGAAAATGGATGGAGAGAGTGAGTGAGATAGAAAAGCCACACACGTTAATTTTTGTATGAAAGCTAAAAATGAACATGTGTCTTTATAAGTCCAAGACTTGGAAGTTAATGGGAGAGAGTTTTGTGCCAAATTCACGCACCCTTTCTTCTAGCATCAAAACTAAGTGTCTGTTTGATTGAGCTTATATCAATAGAGCTTTTGTCAATAGAGCTTTTGTTAGTAGAGTTTTTTTAGAAGAGCTTTTTTAAAAAGCCAATTGACTATTTGGCTGTCAATTAAAAAAATAGTTTTTTAAAAAAGCTTCATACAGTAGACTGTTTGGCAATATAAAAATAAAAAGCACTTTTATTAATTTTAACTATATTTTATTTTATAATAAAATTATTTAAAATATATTAAACAATATACAAAACAAAATATATTAATTATTATATAATTTTAAACCATAAGAAACATAAATAAAAATATATCTAACCAAATTTTTTGTATAGATTATAACATAAGTAAAACTAATTTAAAAATAAATATTAAAACATATAAAAAATTCAAATAATGTTATATAAATCTCAAAATAAACGTGAAGATGTGTTTGTGGATATTGTAGGAATTATGTGTAAAGCATAAGGATAAAAGGAACTAAAAAATAGGCTCATTAATTGATATAAAAAATCTACCTGAAAAAGTACGTTTTTGAGAAGCTCCAAATTTGAGCTTTTGAAAAAGCTTTATTTTAGCTTTTAAAAAAGCTATTTCTACTCCAAAAGTGCTTTTGAAGTTTACAGCCAAATACTCATTTTTTTCCTTAAAATAGCTTTTGCGGTGAAAAAAAAGTGCTTTTCCACCTGCCAAAAGCTGAACTAAACGCAGTCTAAATCAAATTGTCCTTACATGTCCAGCACTTGGACGTTATCCAACATCTTAACGTTTTCATGTAAGGTGCTTTAAAAAACAACCACTAAAACCATTCATTCTTTAATCAAAAGAATATCTTTCTATCCACTTTCATTCACGTAGAATGCTAAAATAGCTATACGTTACATGTTATTAAAACACGCTAATAACACCATTTGATGAAGAGCATTACCGAATTCTACAAATTCAATTAATCTAATTAATTAAATCAAAATCCTACCTAATATTAAATGTTCCTTTAGGCTTATAATTAACAATTAATTAGTGTAAGTTCAACATTTAATTATAGGCTTAAGACCTAATTTAATTAACTTTTAATTAAATTGTTCCGGTCTTATTGGCCCGAATCCAATTTGTCAATTTCTCTCCAAACTACATCTTTTTCTTTATGATATCCTCCGTTTAGTTTTCTTACTTTCCTGGATAACTTTCCTAGAAGTCAAATGGGGAATCTAATTAGACTTAAATAAATCAAGCTCCGATAAGCCCAGAATTAATTTAATCTCGTTAGAATTAATTCCGACTTATTGACCAAATGTCATTCTACTAAAACCAATTGGTTGAACTCTTGAATTACTTAAAATTATAACAAAACATGTTTCAAAAATATTAATTTGATGTCCAATCGCAAACTCTATTATGAACCATATTATAGCTATCTACACAATAAAAGGTAAAACTACCGTTTTGCACTTATGTTGGTTTTTCCTGCTAGATCTCCCTTTTCACTCCACATGGTGATTAACACACAAGGTCTAATTTTGGTGTTAAGACTTGATGGGTAGCTAGTCCATCGAACTACTAGCGCTAGTTTAATCACTAATCTCCGTAAAATATCTAGAAGTGACAATAGCACTATAAACTCTTTATTTGAGTGAATGTTCCCTGATGCATGTTTCAATTAAGAATTCCAACATGCAGATGCTGAATTGATACCCAGTAAAAATCCATTTTGATCATATCAAGATTTATAACGAAACACACATGAGTTCACCACTCATCAAGATTGTGGTTCGTAATAAATGACATGCTAAGGTGTATGTTTTAAGATTACGGTGACTGCCTACTTTATTCTTTAAAACCATACGCGATTCCAAATTCATTTAATAATACTATTACCGATATTCAACTACTATTATGATTTGAAACTCATCATTCCTTTAAAGTAAACTCCTTCACTTATACGTAGGCAAATCGCAACACTACAGTCTAAACCGTAATCAAGCGACCAACTTGATTATTCAACTATGAATCAATTAATTTATATTATAACAATATACATGTTCCCCAGACATCTCCATCTATATATATATTAGTTACAAAAGAACCTTGGTACCTTATGACTAGTTATATCATGCTCATACAAATAAAACCAAAATCTTTTATTTTATTAATAATAAATATTTTCATTACAATATTGTAACTGGAAGAAAACTAAGTTATATGTAAATACACTTACTTTCCAAGGCACTATATTTACATAACCCTAACAATCTCCCACTTTCCCTAAAGCAAGTTTGACATATCTCTCATTCCTATGCCCTTTAGGTGACACTCGAAGCTCTTCTATGACACGGTCTTCGTGAATGGATTAGCAAGGTTTTGATATGCGGGAATCTTCACCACATCCACCTCTCCATGTTGTATTATCTCCCTTAAGAGATGATACTTTCTCTCAATGTGTTTGGCGGCTTTATGGCTTCGAGATTCTTTAGAATTAGCCACTGCCCCACTATTATCACAATAAAGTGTAATGGCCTTTTTCGCCTCAGGAACTACCTCTAAATCCTTTAGGAACTTACGAAACTCGACTGCTTCCTTTGCTGCTTCACAAGTAGCAACATACTCTACCTCCATAGTCAAATCAGCAACACAAGTTTGCTTGACACTCCTATAGACTATGGTTCCACTTACCAAAGTAAATATAGAACTAGAAGTTGATTTCCTTGAATCAACAGTAGATTGGAAATCAGAATCCATATATCCTATCAGAATAAGGTCACTTCCAGAGTAAACAAACATTAAGTTCTTCGTCCTACGAAGATACTTCAGTATGCACTCGACCGTCGTTCAGTGCTCCATTCCTAGATTGGACTGGAATCTGCAGCCAATCCCACTGTGTAAAAGATATCCTATCTAGCGCAAAGCATAGCATATATTAAACTTACAACTGCCGAATCATATGGAATATTGTGCATGCATTTGACCTCTTCTTGGGTCTTAGGTGCTTGCTCCTTTGAAAGTTTGATTCCATGTCTAGTCGGTGTGAAACCCCTCTTAGAATCCTGCATGGCAAACTTATTGAGCATGTTCTCAATGTAGGTCAGTTGAGACAAGGCTACGTGCTTGTTCTTACGATCCCTTATAAGTTTGATCCTTAGAACTTAGTTAGCCTCTCCTAAATCCTTCACTGAGAATTGTTCGTTCAGCCATCCCTTGACCGTAGATAACATTCCTACATCATTCCTAACGAGTAGAATGTCATCGACATATAGAATTAGGAAAATAACCTTATTTTCTTGTATCCTTTTATAGACACAAGGCTCATCTAGGTTTTGTATGAATCCATAAGTTTTGATGGCCTTATCAAACCTATTGCTCTAAGACCTAGATGCTTGCTTAAGTCCATAAATGGACCTTTGCAACTTGCATACCTTATGCTCATTACTTGGCTCGGCGAATCCTTCTAGTTGGGCCATATAAATGGTCTCCTCAAGATCCCCATTCAGAAATGCGGTCTTGACGTACATTTGCTATATTTCATAATCGCAATAGGTTGCTATGGCCAAAAGAATTCTAATGGACTTAAGCATGGCAACCAGAGAAAAAGTCTCCTCATAGTCCATACCCTCCTGTTGAGTATAGCTCTTATCTACCAATCTAGCTTTAAAGGTCTCTACCTTTCTATCAAATCTTCTCTTCCTTTTGAAGATCATTTACACCCTATGGCTTTTACACCTGGAGGTAGATCTACAAGGATCCAAACTTTATTGGCGTACATGGAATTTATTTCCAATTATATTGCCTTGAGCCACTTTTCCGCATCAATGTCATTGATAGCCTGAGTATAAGTAATGAGATCTGTTACTTCTTGTTCTGAGATGGTAATTATTCCTTCTCCTATACGTAGATACTTGTCTGGTTGTCTCACAACATTCTTATTACGTCTCGGCACTACTTGACGTTCAGGCTGCTCTTCCGTTTCGACTCTTAAATCTATTTCGACATCTTATTCTGCTATATCTGAATCAACTCTTGGTTCAGATGAAATAGCTAACTCCTTTAGTGCTACTTTACTTCTTCCTTTGTGATTTCTCACAAATTCTTCCTCCAAGAAAGTTGCATTTGTCGACATAAATACCTTCCTGTCCTAAGGACTGAAAAAATAATACCCTCATGTACCCTTAGGATATCCTACAAACAAGCATACTTCTGATCTTGGTTCCATCTTTATAGATTCAGGCCTCAGAACATAGGTTGGGAACCCCCCATCTCCTCAAGTGCTACAATGAAGACACTTGTCCAGTCCACAACTCCCTACGTGTTTTAGGAACTAATTTGGATAGAGCAAAGGTAAGAAGATAAGTTACCGTTTGTATGGCATATCTCCAGAACAATTCTGGAAGGCTAGCGTAGGACATCATTGATCTTACCATTTCCAGTAGAGTCCCATTCCTCCTCTCAGCTACACTATTATGTTGAGGTGTTCTGGGAGTTGAAAAGTTGGAAATGATTTCATTGTCAATTAGAAATTGTTGGAACTCTTTAGATAAGTACTCACCACCTTGATCGGATCGAAATTGTTTTAATGGCTCTCCTAGCTGCTTCTTAGCTTTAGTTTTGAATTCTTTGAAACTTTCAAAGGACTCACTCTTTTTGTGCATCAAATATAAATAGCCATGTCTAGAGTAATCATCTATAAAGATTATGAAGTATTAATAACCTCCTCTAGCTTGTACATTTATGGGCCCACACACATCAGTGTACACCAAGTCTAACGTGGATTCAGATATGTTTCCTTTGTAAGGAAATGAGGCCTTGGTCATCTTTCCTTCAATACAAGACTCACAAGTGGGTAATGGACCATTTTCCAGGCCCGTAAGGATATCATCTTTCACTAACTTGTCAAGTCTTTTCTGATTAACATGACCCATCCTTAAGTACCACAGATATTTTGAATTAATGCTAAAGTCATTAGATATTCTTAGTTTTATTAATTTTGTGGTGTTTAGTGAGCCTGGCATAGGTTTTATAAAGATCAACCTTGTTTAATTACCGCATTATAAATAAAATCTTTATTCTCGTTTATTGAAACAACTTTTTCAAAATATAAGGAACAACTAGATTTTATTAAAAAATAGAAATCATGTTCCTTATAACCATTGGGATGTAATATACATCCTTTAAATATAACCTATGATCACTAGGAAAGTCTAAGATAACTACTCCCACTGCTTCTACTAAAACATAGGATCCATCCGCTATCTTGACTTGAAACTGACCTTTAGGTAGTCTTTTCCTTTATTGGAACCCCTGTATGGAATTGCAAATATGGTTACTGGCTCCTGAATCTAATATCGAAGAAT
Organism: Erythroxylum suave; assembly: GCA_027563595.1. NCBI lineage: Eukaryota > Viridiplantae > Streptophyta > Magnoliopsida > Malpighiales > Erythroxylaceae > Erythroxylum > Erythroxylum suave. The sequence goes on from JAOSBN010000179.1 coordinate 49,427,753, forward strand.
CAGATGAATCTGCCACATTTTTAGTTCCTAACAAACTTAGGAAACCCGTACCTTGTTTACTCATGAGGATCTCAAGGTAGACCATGCAGTTCCTCTTCTAGTGACCCTTCTCACTATAGTGGAAACACTTTCTCTTGGTGTCCTCTTTGGCTTTCATTTTCATAGGTTAGGCCTTGACCCCTATTTGGGCCTTCCCTTTCTTTGCATCCTTCTTCTTTTGCTTGCTCGTACCCTTGGGCTTATAAGAAGATGCCATATGAGCCTCTAGTCCATTGGCCCTGATATTTAATACCTCTTCCATGTTCTGGATGGTATTCATCAACTCACTCAAGGTGTAATCCTTGGTGTTAAGCTCATAGTCCAACTTGAACTGCTGAAAGCAAGAGTTTAAGCTATTGATGATCATGATCATCTATGTTTCTGCATCCATTTCTGCTCTAAGCAACTCGGCTTCAGTAACCATAGAGATTACCTTAAGCATGTAATCTCGCATTGGTTCACCAGGTTTTTGTCTGAGATTGTGAAAGGTTTGGATAGCTTTTACCCTTGCAGACTTGGTACTCACACCAAACATCTCATATAGGTGAGAGACCACTGAACTGGCATTTTGCATGCCTGTAAGTTGCTTATGCAACATTGCGCTGACAGAAACCTGAATATAGCACTTTGTAATCTTATCAGCATTCTGCCATTGCTTATGTTTTTAGACTTGCTCAAGAGTTGAATTGTCACTTGGAGGTGCAGGCTCATTGTTCGTTAATACCCATGAAATTTGTTCATATTGGAGAACGATGTCGAGGTTACATCTCCATTCATTAAATTTCTCTCCATTTTCCAATTTGTTATTAGTCAAGAGCATTATGAGTGGATTCATATTACGGTGATTATGACTGAAAATATAACTTATTAAAGTATGAGCATACTAGTAAAAAATGTTGGAACTTTGTATAAAATCATGATGCATGTATGCATAATGATAGCTTTATCAAAACTTAAAAAATAAATCTTTATACGACGATTATTTTTCTTATCTATAATAGACTAAATGACGGTGGGCCATCTTATCCATTAAAAGAAAAACTGGGACCCTCCCACTCAAAAAGTTACCAAGCACCTTCATACCTAACTCTTTAAGAAGTGCCATAATTTGGTCCATACATTTATTAACAGAACAATGGTGGGTAGGTTATTGATAAACCATGTTAAGTGTACAACCATTTGATTCATCCACTAAAGGTACTTGCAAACTATGCCTCGGTGGGAGGTCACATTTGCTACCAACGAGTAGATTTATCCTTTAGGAGACCCAAACCATGCAAGATCTAGGATTCATGTCCTTTGGTGGGGAGTAACACTTCACTGTATGCAAATGGACCATCTTATGGAGACTGTAGACTCTCACATGAGCATCCTCTCCCACTCAATCTTTTACGGTCTTTAAGTTTTAATTAATCTCATCTTGTCTAGATGCAATTTATTAATCATCCTATATTGTTTCATTATATATCTCATACATAATGAATGCATTGGAAAGCCTAGGGTTGGCAATTTTTCTAAATGGCATACATTCACATAATATTGCATATTATTTGCATCTATTCATCTATGAATTAAATTGCTACTTTTGGTTGTCCATCTTTAAAAATAAAAAAAAAAATTATAAGGCCTTTTGGCCTAAAATTTCATTTTAGACTTGGATCTTTTGCTTCGAACTTTTTGTTCGCATGACCCGACCTGTTCGGTAAAAATGAGTTAATGGCATTTTATTTTTTTAAATATGATTTGTAAATAGTAAAACAAAAACTCCAGCACTTGAAAAATTCAAGAATTAATAGAATTTAATCAAAATAAAATCTGCCATTAACACAAAATATAACTCAAAAATATTTACGTATTCTTTTCTTCGATCCTTGACTGTTCCATCTTCATAATTACAAATTTTTTTACAGTATATAAAAAATAAAAACAGAAAAATTAAGACAAGGAGGAAACATGGCGATGATAGGCGACCCTGCTTGTTACAAACCAATCGACGAAAACTTACAAGGTAAATCGATTTTCTATGGACAACTAAAAGAGCACACTAAAACATACACAACATATATTTTTATCACATAAAAAAATTGTAGCATACATAATTTAATTGCCAACCCATGCAACGTATAGGAACCGAATCATGCACTATAAAACTTGTCTCTGATACCAATTGTCAGATCGAAAACATAAACATGCTTGGTTTGGCTAAATAGTAAATTTCAAAAACTTTTTCCAAGATCATAACGTAGCGGAAGCATAAACACCAAATCAACATGCTTTTAATCCATACATGATATGGTATAAAGAAAATAAATATAATAAGAAAAAGATCGGAATATTACTAACTCCTCACTACAGCTTTAACTCTTTGCTGCTGTGTCCTTACCAATCCGATCTACCACTTGTTCTCTTTGGACAACTTGGTTAACAAGATCCTTTGGTAGGAAAGGAGAAGAAAAATAAATGGAGACCTTTCTTTCTATGTTCGGCTAGCTCAAAAGAAAATATGAGACCTTCTCATTTTCTATGGCCGATTAGTTTTGAGAACAAAAAAGGGACCTTTTTCTTTTGTTATCACCGAAAATGGATGGAGAGAGTGAGTGAGATAGAAAAGCCACACACGTTAATTTTTGCATGAAAGCTAAAAATGAATATGTGTATTTACAAGTCCAACACTTAGACGTTAATGGGAGAGAGTTTTGTGTCAAATTCACACACCCTTTCATCTGGCATCAAAACTAAATCAAATTATCCTTACATGTCCGACACTTGGACGTTATCTAACATCTTAACGTTTTCATATAAGGTGCTTTAAAAAAGAACCACTAAAACCATTCATTCTTTAATCAAAAGAATGGCTTTCTATCCACTTTCATTCATGTAGAATGCTAAAATAGTTGTACATTACATGCTATTAAAACAAGCCAAAAACACCATTTAATAAACAACATTACCGAATCCTACATCTTTGTAGAATTCGGTTTTGCTCTTCCTTTTTTAAAATTTTAATTCAATTATTCTAATTAATTAAATCAAAATTTAGCCCAATATTAAATATTCCTTTGGGCTTATAATTAACAATTAATTAGTGTAAGCCCAACCTTTAATTATAGGCTTAAGACCTAATTTAATTAACTCTTAATTAAATTGTTCCGATCTTATTGACCCAAATCCAATTCGTCCATTTCTGTTCAAACTATCTCATTTTCTTTTTGATATCCTCTGTTTATTTTTCTTACTTTCCTTGACAACCTTCCCAGAAGCCAAATGAGGAATCTAATTGGACTTATTTATATAAGCTCGGAATTAATTTAATCTCATTAGAATTAATTCTGACTTGTTAACCAAATGTCATTCCACTAAAGCCAATTGGTTAAACTCTTGAATTACTTAAAATTATGATAAAACATGTTTCAAAAATATTAATTTGATGTCCAGTAAAACTCTATTATGAACCATATTATAGCCATCCGCACAATAAAGGATAAAATTACCATTGTGCCCTTATGTTGGTTTTTCCTTCTGGATCTCCCTTTTCACTCTACATGGTGATTAACACACAAGATCTAATCTTGGTGTTAAGACTTGATGGGTAGCTAGTCCATCAAACTACTAGCGTCAGTTTGATCATAGATCTTCATAAAACATCTAAAAGTGACGATATCACTATAAACTCTTTATTTGAGTGAATGTTCTCTGGTGTATGTTTCAATTAATAATTCCAACATGCGGACACTAAATTGATACCCTGTAAAAATCCATTCTGATCATATCAAGAATTATAATGAAGCACACATGAGTTCACCACTCATCAAGATTGTGATTCGTAATAAACAAATGCTAAAGTGTATGTTTTAAAATTAAAGTAACGACCTACTTTATTATTTAAAAGCATACGTGATTCCAGATTCATTTAATAATGCCATTACCGATAGTCAACTACTATCATGATTTGAAACTCATCATTCCCTTGAAGTAAACTCCTTTACTTACACGAAGGTAAATCGCAACATTATAGTCTACACCATAATCAAGTGACCAACTTGATTATTCAACTGTGAATCAATTAACTTAGATTCTAACAATATACATGTTCCCCATACATCTCCATGTATATCACAGTATATGTATATTACTTTTAAAAGAACCTTGGTACCTTATGACTAGTTATATCATTCTCATACAAATAAAACCAAACTCTTTTATTTATTAATAATAAATATTTTCATTACAATATTGTAACTGGAAGAAAATTAAGTTATATGTAAATACACTTACTTTCCAGAGCACTATATTTACATAACCGTAATAATTAGTTCTCCACCATTAGCTATTGATTCAATTAATCAAATTTGTAAACTATTTATAAAGCATCATTTCACCTTGGCCAAGGATTTCCTGAATCAATACTAATTGAGAATAATGAAACATTATCCCTAATTACCTTAGGGTGATGAATCCTATCTTGATCACTCAACTACCTCCATATAGTTTATGCTACATCCAATGACTACCAATTAAATGACCTATGATTAGATAGATCATAAGTAGAGTTAAAATATAGCAATCTTCATACAAGATAACTTTGTTAACCTCAAGTCAAAAGATCACTTATACAATCATCACAATGAGAATTTAATAGACATACAAGTAATGTTTCAAATGAATTTCTCATATCAGGTCTGTTCAGTGAACTTGTTTTCTACTAAGCACCCACACCTTTGTTTAAGTATTTCTATACTTTAGCCTATGAGACTGACTAATTTTTTCGTGAGAAAAACAAAAACATATGCTAGTGTTTTATGTTCTATTAATGTTCAATCTTAAGACAACAATGGCTAAGAACATCTAAGAATAATGTATAAATGCAATATGAATCTCATAATTATAATCTCATTATAATTTTATTTGCAATATGTAATTATTCCATAGACTTTATCATACAAATCTAAACATGTACAAGATAAAGAATGTCTTTAAATAATTTGTCACTAAACTACAACCAAAGCTATTGGCTGCAGGGTATAAATCAACAATCTTCCACTTGTACTAAGCCAATCTTTAAAGTATTTTATACCATATCAACATATGACAATTATTCTACTACTGGAATAATAGCATAATGAGAGAATTCCATAAGTGAGCACTAGCTTAAGTCTTACAACTCCCATCTTAATTATCATCATAATTAAGAAAATTTGCATAAACACATTCTTGGATCTTTAATGAGAAATTAGCTCCTTATACATGCCCAATGACTCTAATGTTCAACAGTACATTATTGTCTTGAACAATGCAAAGAAACTCTATGAAGTTCAATAAAGAACTTGTTGATCCAATTAATCATTTCCACTAAACGAAAAATGTATTATGACTCAATTAACAATCTTTAATACTTCACAAGTATCTGATATCTCAAATACTAAATATCTTTAGCACATTATCTATGTACTTGGACTTCGAATTAGTTAACAACGACCAATCGATCTCTATAGATCTAATTCCTATAATTAAGCTGTTACTTTTTCATATTCAATATGAGTTGTTCTTGGACAATTATCTGTTTAACCATTGAATGTTAGAACTATTGTTCTCTGTGAGCAATATGTCTCTACATACTCCCACCGAAAAGGACAACTATACTCCCACTAACCTTTTTGTAGATATGATAAATTCATAATCATCTCCAAAACAAACTCTTTGAATTCATCATGAATGTGAATCTTTCAACATCTTGTACCTTTCAACTATACATCAAATTTATCATTAAAGGAATTAGTTCCAATTAGATTATGAGATTTGAACCTTTTAAAATCCTTCTTACTCCCACTATTTATCTTGAGAACCATTCTCCTATAAGTATACATCGAAACAAACAATTTATTCAATAGGAAGATTATTTCTAACCTTTTAGGTATCTCATAACCCTTTATTACCCATTTTAGTTCGAAACTTAATGGATTATATATATGCTTCAACTAAGCGTCACATCTTTAAATTATTAACTTTGAGTCTTTCAAAGACTTAGCGTTTTATATCTAATATATGAAATTTTGCTAATTGATTCAATTGGAGCTATAAAAGGTAACTCATTATACTAGGCATTGCTATAAAAGATATATTGTTGCATCATACAATATCTTATTTCATTAGATTACTAGAGAATCTTATTCCCTACAAATAATTGAAAACATAAAACTTGTCATAAAGATCCCATCGATGTGCTTCAGAATTCTCAATGCTTATTTTCTACTTAGATTTAAAAAGTTTAAATTTTTCAAAATTTTAAATCATCATTTCATTTAATAAGTATGACTATATCACATAAAGTCACTAGTAATCTAATGAAATATAAGTATTATCCTTTTTATGAATTGTTATTCTATCCAATGCATCACATGTATAAGATACAATTCAATACCATCATCATCCTTTCACCAAAAGTTGATTTGGTTATTTTTCAACTTGAGAAGTTTCACAAGTTTCATACGATTAATAATAGAAAGGATACATGTATCCTAGTATGTAACTTTATGATTCTCGTTGTGTTTATCTAACCAATATGACATAAAAAGGATAATCTAGGTTATCCAACTTTTTATTCTTACCATTGATGTTAAGCATAAGTTTCATTTGATCCAACATATAAAAACTATTTGTATAAAATTAGATCAACTACTTTTACTTAACAATCTATTTCTAATCATGCATTGAACATTAAAATAATGTTGAATCTAAATTTAGTATCAAATACTCATAAGCATGAATTAGAAATACATATGATCTCTATCAATCACATATAAGCAAGAAAAGTCATGCAATCATTTTCTTCTTATGAAAACTATTATCGTACTATAGCAAAGCCTTTAATTGTAGTCCATAGTTATGCTTTTAGTAGGCTAAATTAAATAAAACAATTCCAACAAGGAACTATACCTTTTAGCTTTACTTCATGCAACCTCTTGCATCTTGCTATCATAATGTTCACATATATCTTACATGTTGTCATCAAAGTTTATGAGACATTAGTCAACTGAAAATGCCATTACATTTTGTCATCTATATGATTTTGACATATCTTTAAAACTTTGTCACTGAATCCTCAACAAGGATTATAGCATAATAACTTAATGAACATACAATTTTCTATCTAACTTTTGAGAACTCTTCTCAAACATAATCCTATGTCTAAGAAATTTAGTTCACGAAGTATCAACTATACTAAACAAGATAATTCCACTTAGAACAAAATAAATGTAAGAATGCAAATACTTAGTTATATGCCATGGCTACTAAATTAGATTAAGACTTTAATCATGTATTTAGTTACTCTCACTATTTTATTTGAAATAATAACCCTCACTACTATTCGGAAAGATTACTTTAATTTCTCTAGTGGGCTAGGATCCCATTCAAATATAGTTGACCTTGAGTTTGCTCAAAAAACTAACTAGCTAGACTTAAATTAGGTAAATAATAACTTTATCAATCATATCTCATGTGACTCCTAAATCCATGGTGACAATTCTTGCTAAAACATATCTAATAAGTTGTTCCTAACCTTGCTTATAAATTCATATGATCATGAGTTTGCTCATCCAAATCACACAAATTTAGTTAAGTAGAACCTACTATCATAAGATTAAACATGTTTGGGTTAAAGTGGTCTTGAGTTTGCTTGACAAGCCTACAATAAACAAAGCTTTGGTTTATTTTATAACAATGGAAGGCAACAATCACGATCTTAACGTGTACCGAAAATTTTAACTAGGGATTTAACTTCATTTGTCTCATCAAATACAAATTGCATGTAAAATATCACACATATAACATACAATTTATCATATATCCAATATATATATCAACCATATAAATAAGGTGTGCAGCTTATAGACTCATAATCAAATTATATGCTTAAAATATAAAGCTTCGTTTGATTCTGTTTATTGATCTTCATAAACCAAAATAACATTTCCAACTCCTTGAAAAAATTAAACTAGACTAAAAATATTGATTCCTAAAAAAATCAAATAGAAATTTAATTTGATTTGAAAACAATTTTTGAATCCAATTGGAAACCAATTCATCTTGACTCATTTAACAAAAAATACTTGAAAACAATTTTCAATAAATTATTCCACTTATTATAATTTAGACAAACTTCTTTTTCAAAATTATATAAGTAACACATTCTAGTCCAATTAAAATATTTCCAATCTAATTAGTAATTACTATTTCTAATTTCATTAGAAATTACTTTTCTTTAATTAGAAAACTAATTTCTAAAATTAAAAAGAAACTATTTTCAAAATTAAATAATGCACTTTAAAATTTAATTAAGAAAGTCATGATATATTTTTATTTACAGATTAATTTCTTAATAAATTAGAAAATCTTTCTTTAATAAATTAGAAAACTATTTTCAAAAATATTAAAGAAAACACATTTTTCTTAATTAATAAATGAAAACACTTTTCAAAATTTAATCAAGAAAAACACTTTTCTAAAAATCAAGGATCTTATTATTCATAAAGAAACAATTTCTAAATAAATTAAATAATAATTCTCTAAATAAATAAAAAATCATATATTTAATTTATCTCGATCAAATTGAAATAAATAATTTAATTAAGAAACATTTTCTCAATTACTTAAGAAATCACTTTTCTTAATTTTAAGGAGTCTAATTAGTTCATTTCAATCTAATTGAAACTAACTAATTCTTATTTTAGTAACTACTTTTCTAATTAATTAATTTCATTCTAATTGAAAAGAATTAATTCTAATTTTAGAAACCACTTTTTTGAAATAATTAAGAATCAATATAATTATTAATCTTAATCAAATTAATAAAAATAATTATCTTAATTTTGGAATTGAAAGGATAACTTAATTTAATTTAACAATCCAACCCCTTGAAAAATTAAACTAAATTCCAAAGCATTCCTAATAAAATTAACCCTTAAAAACAATTTTCAAATAATAGAAAAACATTTTTTCAAATTTATTAGAAATATAAACTAACTTAATCTTCATTAAATTAATTTAATTGTAAAGGTCTTTTTTTAGAAAATGTGGGAAGTGCACGAGCCAGACACGTCTCTGTTGACATGCTCCCAGAAGATAGTGGGCGCTTGATTTACACACGCCCATCGTCTTCTCCAGAAACATCTCTACGTTTCTATGCTGCTCACACATCTTCCATTTTGCTTGTTCTTCACCTGTCAGGTCTCCAACCACTGCGTCTCCAATTGCTTCGTCTGCTCCCCACCATCGTTGGCCCCAACCATAGATGTTCATTGCCCATCAACATGGTTGAACCAGTGACGATTCGCCATTGGTTAGCACACCACAATAGTTGTGCTTCTTCAGCCATAAACCACACCGATTGCTTCTCGTTGCCGCATGAAGCTACTCCAATCGAGACTTTCACTTGCGACCATGGTGTTGGGCCCAGGTCTCGGTTCCTTATTTCATGACATCAAGACCCAAAATTTAAGTATTTTTAGAATAAAATTTATTATATACATATATCTATATCAAAAATATAAGAATTGAAAATTCTGAGGTGGGAGTAGAACCACTAAATAGGAAAAATAAATAAATATAGTATAAAATAAATTAGACATGAAAATAACTTGCATTAGGCGTTAAATAATTATATAAATAGATAAAATTCATAGGAGGAGTAAAAACCATTATCTAACAATTTAAATAAAATAACATAGAATAAAATGGACCGGAAAATAACTTGATTTAGGTGTGAGAAGAAGGATTAACAATTGAGTTAACAAAAAAATTTTAGAAAAGAAAAAGTCACGAGCGTGACAAATTCTCACACCTGTGAGAGGTGTTTACAAAAGGAGTCACGGACGTGAGAAAAATTTCTCCCGGTCGTGACTACCTATAAAAATAAAAAAGTCAACATGATCATGACCATGGTGAACAGTGGCCAAAAAAGAGGTTTGTCGAGATCGTGTTCAAGCACGATCACAACTTTCCTGAAAATTTGGAATTGTCGCAATCGTGCTAGCAGTCCAACTTCATAACTTTCAATCCAGAAGTCCAAAAATTACAAACTTTATGTCGTTGGAAAGCTAAGAGAATGATCTACAACTTTTATGAAGACTACTTAGCCTAAGTCTACCTAGAACAATATAGTATATTCCTTGAAGTTCCAAATCACATTTTTAATCCTTTATGCTCTTATTTTCTCTCATCTGTCGATGTACTTTCCTTACAAAGCAGAAGACTCGAATCCAACAATCATGAACCATGCATACAAAGCTCTCATTAAAACAATTACTTCAAAAAAATGTATTCAAAGGTCCTCATTAACTATCAATTATGTTCCCAACAGAAAATAGAAATTTTAACAGAAGGAATTTGAACATGAACAAAAAAATTCTTCAACTCTTGCTATCATTCATTTCTCAAAATAAAACAGAGTAGGTATATTCTCCAATTACCAACAAAAGTCACATCAGTAACATAATTACAAAATACAATCAAAAAATGCTTATGCTGATATGCTTCTAAAGTTACCAAAAATGATCCTAATCTAAATGGTTACAAAAGTTTGAAACTTTTGGAGTTGCCAAACTTTACAAAGGATCAATAGTGATCTGCTTTCTCTTCACCTGAGGAGTGGAAAAATTGTGGGGTGAGCTGGGAAGCTCAGTGGCTAATATGCTTATAGCCAGTGATAACAAACCACAATCACAGTAAGCACACACACACAAACACAGACACACCCACACACACACACAAACACAGACACACACACACACACACACACACACATTTTAATCTCAACAGATCACAACATTTACATCATCCGAAAATCAGATCATAAAAGCAAGTCATAATCAAATCATAAAACACAATTATGTTTTATACTCAACAATTCATGATGTAATGCACAAGCATAATGACTTGAGAGAATCCCATAAAACAAAATGACGAAATCGAAGTTTACACCATGAACAAAATGAGTCCATTTTTTAGAGCTCATATGCCAAAAGCGGGCAACCGGGAGAAGACTTAAGGTCAACGTACATGTGATTTTCTTATGCATACATATATCGTAACATATTCATGTTTTAATGCTTCTTAATTCTTTTTCTGTTTCTTTTATTAGTACAACAATAGAAATTCTTACAAATCAATAGAATATAAATTCACAGAACTTTTTTCCCACATTCATAATGAGTAAAAGTAAGCATTTAAGTACGCATACAAACAAATAATTTTAGCATCATCACAAAAACTATAAACATATTACCCACCCATTTTCTTATACATCCAAGCTCACGTTTGTCTCTCCTCTTGTTTTTGCCTTCAATAATCTTAGTTCCCTAAGAACGAATATATTTTCATTTAATCATCATACACGAATAAAGCTTTTATAATTCTCTACTATCCAAAATGAGCTTAGATTTAATCCACTCCTAGTTTACCTAACTAGAAGAAATAAAATCTAGCTAAGGGTTCATAAAAATCCAAAAACATAAATCTCTTATTCATCTTCTTTCTCTCTTTATTTCAACTCATAAAAACTTTGTTTCTCTACTTTTTTCTTCTATCAAAACAAGAAAAGAAGACAGATATTACTAAGAACTCAGTTGAATCTTCTCTTCCTCTTTTTTCTCCGTTCTTTTTCTTTCCTTCTTCTTCTTTTCTGGTTCATTTTTTTGCTTCTCTTCTTCTACTCCTTTCTACGACTCCTTTTCTTTTTCTTTCTTAATACACACATCTCTCTCCTTTTTCCTAACCTCTCAAATATATCTCTCTCTTACACGACTCTCTCTTCTCCAGTTTCTTCTATGATTTCTCTCACTCTTTCTTTCTTACACGATTTCTTTCTTCTTCCTAATTTATTAATTTATTATTTTATTATTATTTTCTAGCTCTTCCCTCATGCACATACACTTGTTCTTCTCTTATTATTCTAAGACAAACTCTATCCTTTCCAAACTTACCCTTCTACATTTAATCTAATACCTTCTAACTCCTTAACTTAATTCTAACACTTCCATTTAATCTATACAACCATATGTAAATAATAATATACCTAATTAAACTCCAAAAATTATTAACTCAAAAATTCTGATTTTTCACTCATGACTAAATGCCATCAAATTCTCATTTAATAATTCTAACTTCCGAAAAAGTTTGGGGTCTAACACATGGACTCTCCAAGTAGTAGGTGAGTTGCGTCTCTTAGTTCTAATAGCTGCCGCTTGTCTTCACACCTGCACGCCGCCATCGACCAGAGATGTCCCACTTTTCCATCGACTAGTAACGTTCTCTGAGGCCCACTCACACCACCATTTATAGAACATCAAACGATTTTGTGTTTTCCATAAATTTTCAAGAATCTTATTCAAAATGTATACAAACGGAAATCACAAATGCTAGCATCCAGTTTCCAGAAAAAATAGCACACGTAGATTTAATTTTCATAACAAAAAGGCATACATTTTGTTTTTCTTTTAGAGGATTTGTATTCCAAAACCAAAGAAAACGCAACAACAATACCCAACAACCATAAAATGCAAACTAGAACAAAAGATCCAAGCAGAAAATGCAGGGAAAATCAAAACAATAGGTTTCTTCAGACACACTTCTCATGATGTTTCACTTCTAGATCGCTTCCTAGTCTTGGGCAAGTTTCGTCTAAGGGTATGGGTGATTATTGCCCTAAAACAGTGGCGATTTTTTCACTTCCTTTGTTGCCTCTAGTGAAGGACGTCGACTCACCAGTGGTGACACAAGCCATCGGTGATGCTTCATTGATATATCCAGATATAAAGAATAAGGCAACAAGAATATGGATTAGAAGCAAAATCAATTCCCAAAAATTGCAAGATACTCAACAAACGTGAAATACAACCAAATTCGCGTATATTCAGTTTTCCCGGAACAATTATGTTCTTCAGGTCTTTTAGGATTATAATATGAACTTTTCAGATTTCTAGGTTTATAATATGAACTCTTCATATTTCTTAATTCCAAAAAATTATAAGATCAATCATAAGTAAATAATTTTAATTAAATTATAGAAATAAAGCTGGCTCTAATACCACTATTGAGAAATCGGGTTGAGATCTAATCCAGACCTTAGCGGAATAATCATGAAACTTTTTCGCAATCTTTGATTTCCTAAAAAACAAGATCTCTTTAATTCTATAAAATGTTTAATACAAATCATAATAAAGCGGAAACTTAATTTGTACCTTATTTCAAAGCTTGATAATAATCTTATCGTATCCCTCAAACTATTTCCAAAACCGATATGTCACCACCATCGTAGCTGCACAAATGTCTAGCCTCTAACGGTATCCACAAAACAAGTTCATAGAACTCTGTAACTTTTACAGAGAGGGTTAAGCCAGAAGTGCTAGCTCCATAGAGCTTAAGCCTATTTATAATAAACTTTGGACGTTTTAGTAATTTAATTGAAAATAAATTGTAATTTCAATTAAAGTTTAATTAAAATTACAAATACTTCCAATTTAATACTAATTATGTCCATATAAGACTCAAGATCTCATATTGATCCTTATTTATTAAATATCTCATATTTAATTATAAAATTTATCAAACTTTACAATTAATTCCAACTTAATTAAATTAACTTTGCTCTCTTCAACCCATTCTATATGTGAGACCCATTAGGTTCATAAATATATTGGCAATGATTATAAAATCTAATTATAATTTATAATTAGAATTAGATAAATTAAAAATTCTTTTAATTTATTTTTAATTCTCTAATTAAGCAATTTATAATCATAGATCAAGATTAGCATCTAGCAACGTATCATGACTATCCAAATATTTAGGAATATCAAAATGGTTTTGACTAAACTTTCCGTGCATAATTTTTCTATATAATTCAATTCTTTCATCATACAATGTTCCAATTAGACATAGATCATGAAATTAATGTCTACTCTATTTTGAGTCTAATCATAGTAGTTCTCTGCCATTAGGTATTGATTCAATTAATGACATTTGCAAACTATTTACAAAGCATCATCTCACCTTAGCCAAGGATTTCCTAAATCAATACTAATCCTCCCTAATTACTTTAGGGTGATGAATTCTATCTTAATCACTCAACTACCTCTATATAGTTCATGCTACATCCAATGAATACCGATTAAATGACCCATAATTAAATAGATCATAAGTAGTATCAAAACATAGCAATTCCCATACAAGATAATTTTGATGACCTCAAGCCAAATGATCACTTATACAATCATCATAATGAGAATTTCATAGACATACAAGTAATGTTCCAAATTGATTTCTCATATTTAGTCTGTTCATTTAACTTATTCTCTAACGAACACCTACACGTTTGTCTAAATATCTCTATACTTTAGACTATGAGATCGACTACTTCCTTTATAATGAAAAATAAAACATATACTATTTTTTTACGTTATATTAATGTTCAATATTAATATAACAATGATTAGGAACATTTAGGAATAATACATAAATGTAACATGGATCTCATAATCATAATCTCATTATAATTTCATTTGTAATGTATAATTATTTCATGGACTTTATCATATACATCTAAATATGTACAAGATAAAGAGTGCTTTAAATAATTTTTTACTAAACTACAACCAAAACAATTGGCTATAGGGCATAAACCAACAAGCTTGATGGTCTTACAAAACTTAATCAACCAATAGTATACAAAATTTATCAATTAGATAAGGAATATATATAGGTAACGATATCCGAATACAAGTTTGAAAGGGGATAAGGTGTTGAGATTTTAATTATGAGAAGGAATTCACGTTGAAAAGAGATGAAATTAGTGATAGACATATAAATAGAAAGAACTCATAAACTTAATGTCTTAAAGTTTTAGGTTGAAGTGTGATGTCAAAACTCATGAGTATCTTTCCTCGGTAGGCTCATGATAAAGATCTTGAAAAAAACAAGTGGGCTCTTTGACTCCATCTTAAGGAAATTACATCCATCAATAACCATAGACTCTATTGTTGACGAAAGTATGAAGTGAATGAAATGCACGTATTTATTTAAGGGGTGTTTATTTCTATTTTTATTTTTGGTTTTTTGTTTTTGTTTTCAAATTTAGTAAAAGAAAACTGTTTGTTTGAGTTTTTAGTTTTAGTTTTTTTTTTCCAATTTTCAAAAGTTATAAAAACTATAAAAGTGATTTTTATTTCTTGTTTTTGTTTTTTTATAATCTGATTTACTATCATTTAATATATTATTTAATTA
Organism: Erythroxylum suave; assembly: GCA_027563595.1. NCBI lineage: Eukaryota > Viridiplantae > Streptophyta > Magnoliopsida > Malpighiales > Erythroxylaceae > Erythroxylum > Erythroxylum suave. Next base: position 49,443,068 of record JAOSBN010000179.1, read on the forward strand.
TTTAAATTTTAATAAAAATTATGAGTAATTTAATTCAACATTATATATTTAATAAATTAGAATTAATTATCAAAAAAATTATGAATAATTTATTTTTATATTAAATTACATGTAATTAAATTTTAATAATTATCAATAAATATAATTAAATTTAAAATATATAAATATTCAAATAAAATTTGATTTATAATTAAAATATATTTCCAATAATATTAAATATTAAATATTTATTTTATTAAATAACATAATATTAAAATAAATATCATATAAGATATTTAATAAATTTTTAATTAAAAATAATTTATCTTTAAGTTTTATCTAATATGTAATTATTATTAGTGATAAAAATATAACTACATTAATATTAATAATCAAATAGATTTTTTTTCATTTAAAAAAAATCGAAACAAAAAATTAAAAAGAAAAATTGAAAACTATAAAAAAAAATAAAAATAGAACCAAATGGGCTTAGTCCGCTACCGACGATATGACTAAATACCCTAGAATGGTAAGCCTTTCAAGAAATTCGTGCTTATGTTGATCTATATCTGATTAAGAATTGGTATAGATTGTAGGGGCTAAAGAGTTTCTTAATTAACCTACATATTTTTTTGTAGTGACTTGTATTTATACATATTTATTTATATTTTATTGTATTATTATTTGATCATTTTTTTATGTATATTGTTTATTATATATTGCATTTTATTTTTAATTATTTTAATATTAGTCTATCACAAGCAATTTTTCTACTAATAAAGGATGAGGATACCTATTAGTGGAGGTAATTTTTAACTTCCGGCAAAAATCATGTATATCATTGAATAGAAAATGAAGATGACAAAGAATTATGGGAGTATGTAATATTAAGAACAATATATTTTTAATACTTCAATTTCAATTTAATAATTCGGTGTCTACAGGTTTAAGTAATATAGATAAGGATTAGCAATGTTGGTTTTATCTAGGAGGACATAAACATTAAATGTTCACATGTTGCAGTGCCCAGAGAATGCATCCAAGAAAAAATCTAATACCTAATTTTATTGGATGAATGGCTGGAAAATTTTCCCATCTATTTTATAATTCCGTAATGGATAAATATATTTCTAGCATCAAGTTAGTGTGGATAGTGAATTTTTATGTTACCTTTCCACCATATCAGGATGTTAAATTAGTGAAACAGCTTATACTATAAACTTAAAATTACTTAAGATAAGATTCTACTAAATTATTTTAACAGAATTATAATTTTATTGTTACATATGCGATATTATTAGATATTTTGACCTTATCATAACTCAGTCTAATTTTAATTTATCACTCTCATATAAAGAAAAAATGCTTTGAAAATAAATTTATTGACATTTATTTTATCATATGGGACTTTAGAATTTGGATCATGTTCAATTGTACAATGATACCATGAGCCATATAAATACCACCACATGTACAAGAATCAATCATATAACTATTTATATAAATTCCATAAAATATTTTTAAATAATTAAAAATCAATTGAAGTACATAGTAACGGAAGGAATTAAACCGGTACGTCGTTTACCCATAGTTTATCTTAATTGCGTCTGTTGTTATTACACACCAAATGGCAAGGGTGTAAGATACCCCGTATCTAGGAATATCCAAACACAGAAAATTAACACCACGTGAAATATTGACAATTGGATGTGACGGCCGATCTAAAACCTGTGATGATTACTTCACCATGGTCCAGTGAGGAAAGAACACTGATATTTGTCTCTTTACTCAACCCAGGAAGCATCCCCCTTTCCAGTGCAGTAAGAGAAGGAAATAACAAAGTAACATAAAAAGAATATGAACTTGGAAACTAAAAAATCTGTACCATTTCATTGAAATCTTGATCATTTCATCCCGGTAAAGAAGTCAAATTTAAACAAACGTAATCAGAGAATACAGCAATTGTACTCTTTTTCGCATAAACCTTGTATCCATTACCAATTCTTACGTGTAGCTATGTCTGTCACAGATAAGTTTTGTCTTCAGATTACTTCGTCACCATCCCAGCTTCCCTTCAACTTGGGACCAGTAGGCCCATCTTCTCCGAAAACCTCACTTGGAAGACTCTTCACCATGTTTTCCAAGGCAGATTTCAGCTTTTCAGGTAATATTTTCTCCACATCCTTAAGCTCATTTGCTACATCGTAGGTAATTTTTGGACCCCATTTCCTGTAATAGTTTAGCCATGGTGGCTCTGAAATGACCGTCCCCAAGTACTCGGCTGCGACAACAGAGTATCTAGCTCCTGTGTCCATAACAAACTTACTTTTTGCCGTGTCATTCCTTATTCCTGCATCTTCACCACCTTGCAGTACAAGCCCTGGCTTTGAATACATTGCATGACCGTGTAATGATGAGTAGGATACAGGTTTGTTTCCATTCTGGAACTCAAGGTCCTGAACGTCAACCCATTCTCCTCCACTGTGTTGTGAGAAATATACACTCCATAGCTCGCCGGTAAAGTTGCTGACCCTTAACGTCAAATGCTCCCAATCTCCGACGTGTTCTCCGATTCTCCCCAAGGGAATATTGATGAAAGAAACCTTGGCTGTGGAAGGTCCATTAAAAGGATAGAATATCCATATAGCAATATCAGTGAATGCCGCACCAAGCATTGGCTTTACATGTAAATACACCTCTGAGGCGTTTAGATCACCCTTTCTTACTCTTTCTTTAGACTCTTCGTCAACAGGAAGGTCAATCCAGTAGGCACCGTCGTTGGAACCACCTTGAGGGAGGTTCCCGCCACTTGCTTCGATAGGTACAGGCTTTGACTCTTCTCCTTTCTTGTAGAGCAATGCCCCCTTGACAAAATACCAACTTACCGACGATGGTAAGTATTGTTCATCAGGATGGAGATAAACCCAAGGAGAATACACCTGAAACAAGGCCCGGATTTGGTTTGGGTTTGGCAGACATGAAATGTTTGATTCTTTATTCTTCAAACACCACGTTGTCATTGAAGCCGCAGCAATGGCTTCTCCTGGTTTTTGAGCCAAAAATGTGCCTACAGGAACACCCATAGCGTTCATTCCTCTGCTTGTAGGTGTTAAGCTGAAGATATTGAAGCCATTGGGATCGCTCTCGTTGCCTGGTCCCCAAATCCAAGACTCTCTCTCGCATTGCTCGGTGAGGTCTGACCGGACACAGCGTATCTTCTCCGGCGAAGGCTTCTGAGGAGATACGGTCACAACATATCCGACAGCTTTGTAACCATCTGGAGGCGTGGGAGCCCAGATATAACCGATACCATCTTGTTCGATTTTCAAGGACTCGCTACTCCATACAAGACTGTAATCTATTGGCTTCTGTAATGTATCTGAACCTGCCCTGTCCTTGGCTACAAGAACCCAACCGTGGAGTGACGTGTTGTTAGGTTGGCCGTAGCAACCAAGCATGAAAAATCCTGTCGGAATTTGGGAAGGGTCGAAGAAGGAAGCTCCAAGGTTGTCAGGTCCTCCTTCATGAGTGGCCCAAACACTAGTGAAAGTAGATATTTGTCTCACTTGCAATCCACCAAGATCAATGGTTCCACTCGCAAAACCTTCACCTATATGCCAATCAAAAGCGCAAGCTGACTAATAATTGTTGAGAAGATAGATATGTGCAAGCTTAGCAATGGAATTTAGTACCTGGAGGCCAAGATGGCAATGGAGAGGGAAGTTTGAAGAGGGTATCAATGGGAAGAGCTTTATTTCTCTTGGAGACATCATCAGCCGGAGTTGAAATTGAAGAGAGACAGTTGCCCATGGATGTGTTCTTCGAAGCTAACAGCGTAATTATAAAGGAAAGAATATTTGCAGGAGTAGATAAGGAAAAGAGATGCTTTGGACCTATATTCTGTTCTGTATATAACTTTTTTAAGGGCGACTTGTGGAAGGCAATAAGAGCACGGTAGGTGATGGATATGTTTCGTAGAAGCAAGCGAATCGGCTTCTTAGTGACAACATTTAACATACTTTCCAGCCTTGTCCAACTTCTCTGTTACACCAAGTTGTTTTTCTATCTCATAGAGATTTTAATCTATTCACACACTATACTCATCTAGAGCCCTATTTATAACAAGAAGATATGATGGTAAAATAACTTAACAAGCCTACTTTATATGAACAGAAGTACTCACAAGCGTTAAAGCATTACTCCGAAGAGCTGGACAGAAAATTTGGACCGTCCAACTTAAGATTCATATGTATGAAACATAACTTGTTATGTCTAATGTAAAAATTTTCATCCGCACTATGAGAATACCATAAGAGTGGTTAAGTTTTGGGACCGATGATAGTGAAATAATTTATAGCAAAGGTAATTGATGAATTTAATATAAATAGAAGCCCTTTTTAATAATATTAGCATGGGTCCAAATAAAAAATAAAAATATTCCTGATGGAATTGCATTAAACTAGCCACTTATTTTGGTTTGACTCTTTAGATATAAGGATAGAAGTGTTTAGTCTTGACTCTTGATGATGCTACTGTTTTAATTATGGCTAAATATATCTTATCGCCGAGAGAAAGAGACGGAGAACTAGGAACTTTTCAAAAACTTCACTACCAAAGAGGTCCTTGACTCATATTGTGTCGATATTATTTATAGATATGTACATATATTAATGCTCAGTTTGTTTGGATACTCGTTGAAATATTAAAAAATTGTTAAATATTTATAGCATATAATTATATTTTTAAAAAAATTGTTAAGTGTAATATGAAGTATTACATATTACATATTATTAATATAAATAATGATAGATAAATATGATTAATATATTTGATACATATCCTCTAAAGTTTGTTAATTCTCAATTGCTTGTATGTGATGTGAATGTTCTACGGAGAAAATTCGTTACATGTATATTCTGTCAATACGTTAAGCTGAGAACATTAAACAGAAGGGAGGCTGGGAAAATTTGGGTAACTACGGAGGTTTTATACGAGAAATTTGAACTATTAAATTTTAGCAAAAATATATTTAAACCTTCGACTTATACCTTAAGTCTCTCTCTATTTTAAAAATGAACTTATTACCTCCTTTAATTACTTGCGAGTTTAAAATTTAAAACGACTTTTTATCTATTACTTGCGAGTCTACCTTGGGTTATTTTGGAAGAAATGACTGCAGAGGAAATCAACTCTATTGAAAAGAGAATTAGAATCGGAGGAAATTATCTCCGTACTTTTTTTTTAATCTTGAAAAAACAAATTTAATAAGATTTGAAAAGGTTAGGAGGAAAAAAAAACTATTTTTTGAAAGAAAATGACATTTTCAAATTTTTTTTGTAAAGTATTAGTGAGAAGATAGCCAACAAATAAAAATTTGTAATTTTTTATCAATTACAATTGGAACATACAATTATGAAAAACATGATGCCTTCAATAAATTCTCTTTTTAATTTTGTTTCAAAAATAAGTTTTCTTTTTTAATTTTTTCCTGTAAATTAACGGTCATGAAGTACAATTATGAAGACTGTTGATGAAGAAGAACAAGAAGTAAAAGTAAGAGGGACACAATCGGAACTTCACATAAGGCTACAATAGATATTTACAAATGCTAGCTGGGATGTACAATTCTATTGTAATAGAATTCATCTCAACCTTCCATTTTATTATGTATTTAATAACACATGTATAGTCAATATTGATCGATCAATTGTATAAATGTATGTATGAGTGAATAACAAGATACACCTATTTTTTACACATATATTTCTTGCATGGTATCAGAGCACCACCTGACTAACGTCAAAATGGAAGAAAACTTTGGATCATCATCTTCCACTCTAAATGAAACACCATTATCCTCTCTTGATTTTTCAGCTCTAGCAAATACCCTAAACTTCAATCTTCCCATCAAGCTTAACATACAGAACTTTGTAAATTGGAGAGCTCAAATACTTGTAGCCATAAGAGCTCTTGAGCTTGAGAACTTTATCAATATAGCACTTCCTCCTCAGTTCATCACTACAGACACAAACTAAGTCATCGAAAATTTAGAATACAAAGCATGGAGGAGAACAGATCAACTACTGCTATGTTGATTATTTTCAACCATTAGAGAAGAAATAATAGGACAGGTAAATCATTCTAATTCATCCTACCAAGTTTGGCAAATTTGGAGAATCTTTATGCTCAAACATCCATGATTAGAGTTTTTCAATTAAAGCATCAACTTTCAACAATTAAAAAAGATTCATACATTATATCATAATATATGCAGAAAGTTAAAACCATAGGTGACTCACTTCAAGTAGTAGGTTTTCCAATCATTGAGTATGAACTAATATCAAGTGCCCTAAATGGCCTTGATCATGAATATGATCCTGTTGGGGTTTATCTAACACACTCTATTAAAACTTCAACCCTACAAGAAGTGCAATTATGATGTATGAAACAAGAATAGAGCAATTAAACACAATCGATTATGAAGAAATCTCAACATCAACTGCTAACTCTGCAACTTTCAATCAAAATGACCAACGAGGAATAAGTGGATTTACCTCTTCCTCGTGGGAGAGGAGTCAAATGGAATGGAAACAGAATTTTTTGTCAACTTTGCCCCAAACCTGACCATGAAGCACTGAAATGTCATAAAAGGTTTAATATCTCTTGGCAAGGTAACACTACTCAACCGTGGAGACAGAGCACATTCACTCAATAGACACAGAACAATGCATAAAACTTTCCTCAATCCTATTTGGCTCAAAATCAGTATGGATATCCCTCATCAGAAGCAGTCAACAACAATAAATGGTTTATAGACAGTGGAGTTACAAATCATGTCATAGTAGACCTTAATAATCTGTTAATAAGTTCAAAGTATGGTGGAAAGGATGAACTCACTATTGGTATTCCTATTGCAAATATTGGCTCATATTACATACATTTCCTAGATAATATACACACACCTCTTGCACTAAAACAAATTCTGCATGTTCCAAACACAACCAAAAATCTCCTAAGCATTTCTAAAATTACCAAAGACAACAAAATTTTTGTTGAGTTTACTAATGAAAGTTGTTTGTTTAAAGACAAAGAAATAGGAAAAATTCTACTCAAGGGAGTGCTTCGGGATGGCCTCTACAACCTCAAAGCCACTAATCCTCCCAACAACATTAGGCTAGTCATGCAAACATATTCTGAGTCTAACTTTTCCTAACATAAAGTTTCTTCTTTAAAAAGTAATCATTGTGAAGCAAAAATAGCACAGAAAAATGTCAATATTTGGCATGTCAAATTAGGACACCCTTCCAACAATACCTTAAAAGAAATTCTAAGTTTAATATTAATCTCAAAATTTTGTCTCATTGTGATGCTTGTAAGCAAGGAAAACTGCATCAACTACCTTTTCAAAATCATGACGTAACTGCTCAAAATCCTTTAGAAATCATATACTCTGATATTTGGGGACCCTCTCCATATCTCTCAACTGAAGGACATAAATACTATCTTATTTTTGTTGATGCCTACACAAGATTTAGTTGGCTTTATCCCCTAAAACTAAATCTGACACTCTATCAGTCTTTATCAAATTCAAGACCAATGTTGAACTTCAATTGAATAGAAAAATCAAAGCTCTACATACTGACATAGGAGGTTAATACAAAGCTCTCTTAGCTTACCACAAAACATGGAATACAATCACGTTTTAGTTGTCCTTACACTCACCAACAAAATGGTGTTTCTAAGAGGAAACACGGACATATCACTGAAATGGGACTAACTCTTTTGTCCCATGCTCACATGCCACTCACCTACTAGTTAGAAGCCTTCTCTACAGCCACCCTTCTTATCAATAACCTCCCATCTCCAAGACTAAATAATCTCTCACCATTTGAAAAGTTGTATAACAAAACCCCAAATTATCTTTACTTTAAAGTCATTGGTTGTAGTTGTTTTCCTTATCTCAGATATTACTCTTTTCATAAATTTGGGTTTCACACCACAAAATGTGTCTTTCTTGGGTATAACTTAATGCATCAATGTTACAAATGTTTAACTGATCTAGGGAAAATCATAATATCTCATCATGTTGTATTCAATGAGGAAGAATTTCCATTTCCTCAAACTTTTTCCCACACACTTAGATCATCCTATAGCTTCATCAAGTCTTTTTACCTTCACTTTGACATCAACTTCAAATGGTACACTCTCCTCAAAGGCTGTCATGACTCAATCCTCTGCTGCAAAATGTTCTCCCTCAACTGATTCCTACAACAGACAAGTAAACTCTCAAACCCTTGCTCACCATCACATTCTACAACTTCACTAAACAATCAAAATACTTTACCTAATTCCATTCTATCAACCACACCAAATACTGAACCAAATCCTTTGTTCCCATTCACATAAAATATTCATTATGTGTAAACTCGATCCAAAAGTGGAAATTTCAAACTCAAACTCTGTTCCTTCTCTCTTGCAATAAATCCTCACACTAAACCCACAACAGTTTCTGAAGCTCTAAACAATCCTATATGATTTCAAGCTATGAAAGATGAATTCAATGCTCTACAACAAAATCTCACTTAGACACTTGTTCCCTATGAGCCTACCATGCACATTCTTGGCACAAAATGGGTGTTCCGGACCAAATATAATGTTAATGGGACTGTCTCTAAACACAAAACTAGATTTGTTGGCAAAGGGTTTAATCAAACCCCTAGCATTGATTTTTCAAAAACTTTCAGCCCTGTTTTGAAAGCTTCCATAATAAAAGTAATTATGTCACTTGTTTTTTCTCATCGTTGGGAGATTGAGCAAGTTGAAATCAATAATGCATTCCTACATAGGCATTTAAATGAGACTGTTTATATAAATCAGCCATGAGGATTTGAAAGCAAAACACAACCACATTATGTTTACAAGTTGGCTAAAACTCCTATAGATTGAAACAAGCCCCTAGGGCTTGGTTTCATAACGTAAAATATGCACTGTCTCAGTGGCGGCTCCATAATTCAAGATCAGATACTTCTCTATTCTATTCAAACAATAATGGAACCATTACAATGCTACTAATCTATGTGGATGATATCCTAATCACAGGAAATTCAACTCAAGTTATTCATATAGTTATCAGTCAATTACAATCTCAATTTGCACTTAAAATGTTTGGAAGCATAAACCATTTTCTTAGATTTGAAGCATACAAAAACAAAATTGGATTATATCTTTTCACATAAACATTACATTGAAGAATCACTTACCAGAAATAACATGTCTTCATGAAAGCCCTATTCCACACCAACCACTCCAGCAACAAAGTTATCTCTGCAGGATGACATACCCTTTTAAAACCCAAAACTCTACCGAAGCACCATAGTAGCACTTCAGTATCTGTGTAATACAAAACTAGACATTAGCTTCACAGTAAACAAATTAAGTCAATTTTTATAAAATCCTCTAATTACACACTGGGTTGCATATAAAAGGATTTTGTGTTACCTGAAAGAAAGTTCAAATATGGGACTGCTTTTTCAACCATCATCTACTCCTCTTGATCTCCATGCCTATAGTGACTCTGACTAGGCCAGCTTCCACGATGATCAAAAATCAACAACCAGAGGATGCATCTTCCTGGGAGGAAACCTTATTTTTTAGATCTCCAAGAGGCAAACAACAATAGCTCAGTCTAGCACTGAGGTTGAATACCGAGCCCTCTCTCAGGTGTATACCAAACTCATCTATCTCACGTCTCTACTATCTGAGTTAGGGTTCTCTCTCTATCACAAACCTATTTTGTGGAGCGATAACAACAGAGCTCAATCGCTAGCTAAAAATCCACTATTTCACATAAAAACAAAACACATTGAAGTGGATGTACACTTCATCAGAGACAAAGTTGAAAAAGGAGAACTGGAGGTCAAATACGTTAACACTACAAACCAACTCACCGACATCCTTACAAAACCCTAACCTCGGCAAGGTTTCTCCCTCTAAACACCTAACTGAACCTAGTTTGAAGCCCTCAGTTCAGTTTGAGTGGGGGTGTTGACGAAGAAGAGCAAGAAAGAAGTAAAAGTAAGAGGGACACAATCAGAACTTCACATAAGGCTACAATAGATATTTACAAATACTAACTAGAACGTACAACGGAATGTACAATTATGTTGTAACATAATTCATCTCAACCCTCCATTTTATTCTGTACTAGTAAAACATGTATGGTCAATATTGAACCATCAATTGTATACATGTACATATGAGTGAATAACAAGATAAACATATTTTCTACACATACGTTTCTTACAAAGACAATTATATTTTAAATATTTTTTCTTTTTTATTTATTAACCGTTGAGATGTAATCCATACTTAAAATAATTTTTATTTTTGAAGTGAACAACATAATGAAATAAAGAAAAAAATATAGTGGTTTAATGTATTTTATTCAACAAAAGACTAAAAGGATATTTTGTCCAAAAAATGCAACATGTATAATTGTGGTGATGATATCATAATGCAAAGGTAAAAATGTCTTTTTGAATTCTAAGTAATAATTATATTTTTAAAATAGAAGAGGAGATAAAATACAGGGGTTAAATATATTTTTGCCTTAAATTTTTGATGAAATTGATAAAAAATAAGAAAAATTGAGTCTTTTACCTAAATGTTAATGCCTTTTTGTCTCATCTAAATTATCATGTCCTAAATGGTTGTGTTAACTGAGTCATGAAAAGCACTATGTTTTTACTCTTTTTGTTCGTATATATAAGTATTTGTTTTCATACTATCGTATCTCAATTTGAAATTAGGATTTCTAAATTTTTTATCCAAATATTTTTTTTACCCTAGATTTTCTCGTAAAAGATTCTTATTGGTTTGTCTCTTTTGTAGTTACATCCCGTAGTTGTCCAAGTGTATTTTGACATACGTGACATAATTGGATTCTTATCTAGTTTAGCTTAAAGGCTGAGAAGGCTCATCAAATTCTATATTCTAATTACTCTGTTCCAACCACATTCCATTAAATCTCATTCATATACCACATAAATGTATGGATGAGATTTATCCATACACCACATAAATGTATGGATGAGATTTAATGGAATAGGGTTGGAACAGAGTAATTGGCACGTAAATGTATTGATGAGATTTAATGGAACATGATAGGAATACCATAACTGGAACAAAAGATCTGATCCCCATACAAGGCAACATAATAAAACAATGTATAATCAGATCGAGAATATCAATAATTTTGTTTATAAGTGCCAGTCATGTTTGATTTATGGCATTAAAGCATTGTTGTTTGCTTCGACATTTTGGCTGACATTATGAAGCCACAAGAGTCATACCGTTCATGTATATGTTTGATGTTTTTTAGATTTTAGAATTTTTAGAATTTTTTCTTAAATTATAAAGGAGATTTATGTTTTTAACCATTTGAAATAATTATAAGAGGCCTAAGTTTGCATTAAATCCAAAGGATATCTCATAATAAAAAGTGGAAGAGCATTGAGTCTATTAACTAATATTTAGTTGGGTTCATTCGAGGCAAGTTGATGTAATAACGATGAGTTTAACTTAAATTTTATATTCATAATATGTTTCTTATTTTTAAATTTAAAATTGGATATATTACAAAAATGTTAAATTTAAATTTAATCTATAAATATATATCTTTATATTTTAGTGATCATATAAATATAAATAATTTATAAAAAGAGAAATCTTTAAAGTTATTTTGAAACAAAAATAGTCATTTACAATAATATATGAAAAACATTAATCATAAGTCATAACAAAAATTAAATTAGATAAATAAGCATAAAATTTGTAACTTTGATAAAACCTAAATAATATAATATTTTATTAATATTAATTAATTAAAAATAAATATTAAATAAAAATTGTTAGATAAAATAAATATAAATTACTTATAAAAATTAAGATTGAGTGGACTTTTTATTTTTTTTATGTAATTCAATTTCAAGTCTTTTCTTTTTTAGAGTTTAATTTCAAATTAAAATTTAATTGATGAACTGATTCTTAAATTTCAAAAATTTTTAATTTTCCACTTACTCTATCAAATAGTTTGTAGCATCTAAAAATAAAGCTAGAAGAAGACTACTCACTTGCTCATAATAACCGCTTCATCTTCAGAGTTAATAGTTCCATCAAGTCCAATTAATAAAGGCGTAAAGAAACCTAGAATCAAAAAAAGGAATAAAAGATTTGATGAATTTTTATCAATGGAGAAGCCATACAACTAATATATAAAGAGTCTGTATTTATGCTTGTTTATAACCCTAGACTAAAAAGGAAACAATGATAAACCTAACTAGGGTAGATGTAGCGTGAGTGTGGGCTTTGTGAGCAAGGCCTCTTTGTAAAATAGTCTCCTATTTGACCGAGAGTGGGTTGCATATGGGTCATCGTTATTGATACCCTCACAATTATGAGCAACAGTCTTTTAAGCATTAACCTTATGACTCCGACCATCCTTATCACTCCACTCAAGGGAACTTGCGTTAATAGCCTCCTGCAAACTATGTCGAGATTCAAGGCATAGTTTGGCTCAAATCGTTATAAAAGAGGCCTTGAATTTAGGCTTGGTGAAGATGTCCACAAGTTGAAAGTGAGTAGAGATATGACGAGTAAGTAATAACCCACTAGCAACCCGTTCGAAGGCAAAGTGATAGTCTAGCTCAATGTGTTTAGGTCTTAAGTGGAAGACTAGATTGACTGTCATGTATAACACACTGAGATTGTAGCAAAGGAGCAGTGGCGCTATGTTGGAGTGAACGTTGTAGTCTTGGAGAAGATAAGTGAGCCAAGTGACTATGATAATAGTATATGCCACGGCACGGTACTCAGCTTCTATACTGGAACAGGAGATAGTGTGTTGTTTCTTGGAACACTATGAGATCAAATTAAGACCAAGAAATGTGCAGTATCTAATGGTTGGACATCCTGCTCAATCTGCATCAGAGAACGCATAAAAATCAAGTGAAGTTTCAGAGGTAAACTACATTCCATATTATATGGTGCCTTTTAGATAATGGAGAATTCATTTAGCCAAGGAAAGACTATATGTTATGAATGTTTGAGCAAATTGTGAGGCAAAATTAACAGCAAAAGAAATATCAGGATGAGTAAAAGTTAAGTATTGAAGACTCCCTATGAAGGCACTGAATAGAGTCGAATATGACAATGATGGACTATTAGGAGGAACTTTTGTCTGGGCAAATATGGGTGTACGAGCTGGCTTGCAATCAAACATGTGAAATCGATCAAGTATGAATTATGTAAAGTATGCCTACAGAAGCAACCAACCCTAATTATAATGATGAAGTTTGATTCCAAAGAAATGGTGGATGGGACCCAAATTGTTCATGAAAAATTCAGCCTGCAAATTAGTGACAAAACTTTGAAGAATATGATCGTTGGAGCCAATAAGCAACATATCGTCAACATATAAGATAAAAATAATAATGCCCTTGTCAAATTTGAGAACAAACATGAAACAATCAACAAAACTACAAATAAATCCCAATAAAGCAAAAGTGCTAAAGCGATCAAACCAAGCACGAGGAGCTTGTTTGAGACCATACAACACACGCTTTAATTTAGATACATGATTAAAAGATTGAGGATTAGAGAAACCTGGAGGTTGATCCATATAAAGATTTTCAATAACTTATTTGTGAAGAAATTCATTTTTAAGGTCGAGCTATCGCACTGTCCAACCCTTTACCAAAGCAAGACTGAGAACTAAGCAAATAGTAGCAGGTTTAAAAACAAGAGCATATGTTTCAGAATAATCAAGTTCATCAATTTGTGAGAATCCCTGGCAATTAACCGAGATTTTAAGTGATCAAGTGTGCCATCAACATATAATTTGGCCTTGTAGACCCATTTCAAACCAACTACGTGCATACTTGGATAACGCAAAATAAGTTCCCAGGTGTAGGAAAGGAAAAACCAGCCTGGCCATGCCCGCCTTTGATCGGGTCATAGGCCGTTATTTCCAAAATGATGTCATTTGAAATTTTTTATTAAAAAAATAAATGACGGGCCGACTTGGCCTGGCCTGGCCCGCCCGTGGCCCGTCAACCATAGCTAGGGCCACGGGCCAACATGCCCGGGCCAGTCTAATCCATTGACATCCCTCCATAGGTGTTATTATGATGAAATGTAGAGATTTCGTCAATCGTCGCATTCCACCACCCTTCATGAGACAAGGCTGATTTAATAGCACAAGGAGGTTTAAGAATATTAGTGTAAGACCATCATGACATATTGTGGGCTTGGTTTATAAATCCCAACGCGAACTCTTGTGAGCGTTGGATGGTGCGATTCTATGACTTTCTCATTAACATTATCTGAAGAAGACAAAGGAAAGTGATGAGCAACATTATCGGAGGGAGAAGCAGTAGAATTTATTTCATCAATAAAAGTGTGTGACGGATCGGGAGATTACTCTTGAACAAAGTCCTCAAGTTACTGAGAGATGGAGCCACTACTGCAACAAGGTGATACAGATTTGTCTGTCGCTATTAATTGCTGCGGCTGTGGAGATTCATGGTTGTTTGAAGACAAACTAGAAGCAACAGTGATGGTGTTAGAGGTTCAGACTGCAACTGTTTAGATTATGTAGGAGGTGGTTATTACACTTGGTCGAGCACAGGCAACGTAGAATGAAGCATGTTCAAGAGGTCTGGAACTACACTCGTAGGTAATGGACGCGTGGAGGAGGGTGAAGGGTGCGACCCATCACCTTCACAAAAGTCTAAGTCTTCAAGGAAACTGGTGTGGTTTTGATTATGTAATCCAGTAAGAGTTGTTTGCTTGTATGGAAAGAAAGACTCGTCAAATTTGACGTACCTAGACACAATTGTTTTGTGGGTTACAAGGTGGTAAAATTTAAAGCCCTTATACTTGTCATTGTATCTAATGAAAACATAAATGGTACTGATTTGGGATCAAATTTGTGTCATCTACTATCCCATGTATACGAAAAACACTTGCACCCAAAGGCACGTAAAATGTTATAATTTAGGTGAGTGCCAAACAAACGAAAATATGGTGATTCAAAATTTAGAGAAGAAGAAGTTAATCGATTTATCAAATAAATGGCAATCGCAAAGGTTTCGGTCCACGGAAAATTTGAGACGTCGTTGTGAAATGTTATTGTCATGCCTAATTCACAAATGATACGATGATGACCAGCTTGCTCGGGTGTGTGCGGACATAAAAGCTGATGCTGAAATCCTTCCGCACGAAAGTGTCCTGAAAGACTATTATTAATAAATTCACCGCCATTATTAGAAAGAAATACTTTAATTTAACAATTAAAATGATGCAAAACATATCGTTCAAAATTGAGAAAAATACTAATGAATGCATCTTTAGTCTTCATTGTAGGATTTTGTTTAAACTCTACCTAACCTCACTATTCATGACTGTGGTCTATTTAATTTAACCCACTTACCAGGCCATCTCCCATGTCTTGGACATGCTTCCCTTTGTGATGGACAGAGGCAACAACGTTTTATAAAAAACACACTTCGATCCGTATCTTCGCCAAGCATTTTGACATACACCATCGTTGTGCTTGAGGAGAGGATAGAAGGCTCAGGAGCTTCAAACTTC